>OV651822.1:15614861-16067361 GCA_927349885.1 Psylliodes chrysocephalus | reverse complement strand
GTTGGACACATCAGATTTTTAAATATGATAAAAACATATGATGACCCTTTTAAAAAACGTTAAGCATAATACCAGATGTACAACGCTTTTTAATTTCAAAAACTTCAAAGCACAAGTTAGTTTATTAATTTTAGGGCTCACAATTTTGCTCGTAATGTTAATTTTGCAATGTCAAAGAGTGAAAATAAAATGATATTTGCTTTCCCTTTGTTATTTAATAAGTAAGAAAGAGCTTTTAAAAGCTACCAAAAAAGCAAAAGTTTGTAATATGAACCTGGTAAAAATTAGTATTTTGAACGTATAAAGTTGGTAATTTAAAGCAATGTGCAGAATTTTAAATTTTATATTAATAAACCAGAAAATTGTCAGGATAAGCTGTAGTTAAATTGTTACCCACACAAGCTCGTAACTAAAAACAAAATTAAAGTAGAATTTTTGTGCCAATAAATTTTAGTGAAAATAAAAACTGTTGAATAATTACCTTTTAAAAAAGGCATGTCAGGCTATTTAAAACTAAAGAAGTAACTTTGATAATTTATTCAATGGCCGATGAACAACGGCTCATATTGACAAAAATTCACACGACACCGAACAGTGTAAGGCCGGGTCTACACTATGTGTATACTCATTGTAACATATATATGGAGAATACGCAAACGAGTGTTGCCTTTGATAGGGAAATTTTCTTAAATCTGAGGAAAATCTGCAATCGGTATAATTTAGGGAATACTTAACTTCTTTGATTTTGTTATATATTTAAAAATATATTAAGCAGTCACTTAAAAAATTATTAGAAATCAAATTACTGTAAACCTTATATTCAAAATATAAACAAAGTAAGTAAATGTTTTATGTGTTTATGCTTTCATGTTTTATTTTTTATTATTTATTTTCTATGGCAACTGTTTCGATTTCAAAATTGATACAGAGTTAGTGGCTATTAAACAACCAAATGTACAATAATTATTACCAAAAATTAGTATCTTTGTATATATTTTGCGTTAATGTTATTTTTTTTACTGATTGTAAAATTGAAACACCCTGCATCTTTGAAACAAAACAACTGCGGACCCATGTTGATTCGAACTAATTATTTTATTTTTTAGTAGTAAATCACCTTACGAGCGATATCATATATTTTTTGAAATACCCTGTACATTTATTTGGGAATAATTTTATTATTAGACAATGCATTTTTGTAAATGTCTTAAGATGAATACAGCACCCTTTATAATTTTCGGACAAGGATATTTCAAAAGGTAATTTTGTTAAAAAATTAAAATTTTGTATATATATGCGTATATTTTAAAGTCTTAATTATATTCATTTTTCGAGAAAAATAAATCAAAGTGCTTTAAATTTTAAAATATCATAATGAATATAAATGCATTTCTCAACAGCATTATTTTTAACATAATCCCGAAATTTGAGCTCTTAATGTCTTATTATTAGGTATTTGGTCGAAGAGTAAAATCAACATGCACTGATTTAGTTTGATTTATTTTTATTTTCCACTTTTTTTGTCCATCGATTGATTCTGTTGCAGTTTTTCTCAGGTCTCTGTATTAGTTCCGCCAACTGCCAATATTGCATTTTAACACATTGTTGTTGAGGAATATCGCTGGTGTATAATAAGTAAGGAACCGGTCCTAGCACACTGCCTTGTGGGACACCTGCTTTAATTTCTTTAATTTCGGAGTATGCCTCGTCTTGCTTTGTAACGTTCATTTTAGGACGTTCAAATTATTAAAGGAAAAACTCGACTCACCTTGTTTAAATATACGGAAAAAAGGTAAACCGTAATTTATGGTTAATATGCTTCGAAGCCATTATTTTTGTCGTAAACTGGCTGTATGTATTATTAGCCTTCATTTATCATTATTATTTAATTAATCGTATCACTAGACAGGAGTTTCGTATTTTGTTCATATTGTTATACCTTATCGTAGATTTTCAATGTGTTAGATTCTCCTAAAAATAGACAGTCTCGTTTTGAATTTATTTTTATTATGTATTATAACCTTACCTTAAGGTAATTAATTATTTAGGATACCAATTTCATCGAATTTATAATACAATGTTATGGCTCCAATTTTTGACAGTACAAATTTCTTGGTTAATTTGCTAGGTTTAATGTCAGTCAACGACGGGACACGATAATTGACAGAGTCATATGTTTTGTGTGTCCGCATATTTTAATATTCCTGACCACTGCCAAGTAAAAACTTATCGTTGTTTGTTTACTACGACAATTGTACTTATCTAGGTATGGCTATTTTTTTTTTGTTTTGAAAACGATTTTCAATTAGTTATTGGTATCAAGCGTTTAGTTCGTATCACTATAATTTTTTTGATATTTTGTACGGAAAAATGGCCCACGTTTATTGAAACAATGAACTAGTGGACATAATACTAACATACGGAGAGTGCCAACAAAATGCAGTAAGTACCAGAGACATAGCAACTCAAGTCGATGTTTCCCATAGTAAAGTGTGGAAAACAATACGACAGGAACAATATTATCCTTATCATTATCAACGGGTACAAGCAGTTGAACAGAAATGAAGGTTTTACGAAAATAATTTTAGCTACAGACGAAATGGGATATTTAATTTTCACAACAATCATGTTTGGACAGTAGAAAATCAGCATGCCGTAAAAAGATCTAATTTCCAACATAGATTTTCATTAAATGTTTGGGCTGGTGTAGTAAATGGCATGCTTATTGGACTATACTTTTTTCCACCTCGGCTAAACGGTGACATTTATTTAGATTTTCTTCGACACCATCTACCAGAATTATTAGAAGATGTTCCACTGAATGTTAGGCAGGATATATGACGGAGCTCCATCGCATTTCAGAAAAGGAGTTCGTGAATATTTGAATGAACAGTTTCCGAATAGATGGATAGGGAGGAATGGAACCGTTTCTTGGCCTGCACGCTCCCCGGACCTAACGCTTTGTGATTTTTTTCTGTGGTGTTATTTAAAACAGTTGGTGTATTATGATGGAGAAGTAAATACTGTAGAAGAACTTCAAGACCGCATTGTAGATGCTTTTGATGCTATTCGCGGACATCCGGATTTTATTTTTAAGGCCTGTCAGGAGTCGTGGGTACGCCGAGCAAGACTATGGATTAATCGGACAAATGGTGACAATTTTGAACAATTTTTGTAAAAATGGAATACATTTTACTGATAATATGAATGTTTTTAATTATAAAAAAACCTATAACTCCCTTATTATGCAACTTTTATTTAGGTGATTTTTGGTATATCGACTTCTTTTGACGAGTTCTACAAGCTGTTAAAATAAATGACTCATCTTTGAAAACACCCTGTATTTAATGACAATTGGGTTCCTCAGAAGGTATTTTATAATGTCCATTCCTTACGTTTACTCTACCGATTCAGGACAGGCGTATTTTCTGTAAAAATGAATTATTACAACCACATTTTCGACATTCTATGAATTAAAATCAAGTGACGAACATAATATTGAACATGAATGTGATAAGAATAAATAAGTGGCCTAAAAAAACCCTTTTAAAAATAAGAGAAATAAAAGTTAGAAAGTAAGGTTATGTTTTAGAATTTCTGAAAGCATCTTACACACTGTACCTACCTATAAAACAGCAGTTGTTGTAAAATACAGGAATTATTAAAGCACTTACTACCTAAAATGAAACAATAATATAAACTTACCTATGCCTTTAATCAATATCTTTGAACACGTGTACACAAATGAGTACGGTAGAACGACCTACACAATGTCACAGGACACTACACTACCCAATACGCGCAAACGCAAGACTAGAAATGAGAAAAGTCCGTAGCCCGAGTATGCCATAAGTCCGTAGCCCGAGTATGCCATGTTTCATCCGCCTTATCAAATAGTTCCGTGTGTATGGGGAATTTGTTATAAATGTTATAGGTGATGTAATAAAAAAATATGAATTTATTATAAACAAATATACCAATAAGCTTTAATATAAATAAACCTAAATGTATGCATATTATTTACTTCTATCAACTAGTTTATCGCCAACAGGAAATATGCGTGTAAGGTAAATTATATTTAAACGTATAATATTCAATAACTAGTATCTATAAATGTTTAATTTATCCGGTAACAAACGTTTAAGTATAAAAATAGTAGTTATTAAACGTTTAACATAAATATATAAATTTAATTTAAATAAACCTAAACGTATATTTAGGTATACTGTCTACAAATTGTTGATCGCAAACTAAATATGGTCGTATGTTGTTAACTATATTTAAACGTAAAATAATTTACAATTATATACCATAGGACGTATAATATATCATTTAAAAAACGGTATATATAATAATCGTAAACTGTAAATGTATGCGGAATCAACCAATACCAAATATAAACGAGAATTACGTATAAAATACGTTAACCATACCATTGTGTACTGCCTGGTTAAGTTCTTAGCTCTTAGCATTTTCTGGACATCTTGTATAATCTTGTATAATTAGTAGCTTGAATCAGAAGCCAATCGAAACTAAAGAGTGTAATAACTTCGAGAAAACCAGCTTTAGAAATATGTCTAAATATTCTTACTAGCGTATATCATTTAATATTTTCTATGGTTAAGTAGAGACTAGAGAGTTTTATATTTTCCACTTATTGTATACCTAGAAACCTATAAATAGATACCTACCTTTCGCTATCAAACAATGAGATAGTGTTGCCGATTTTATTGTCATTAACGAATTCGTGAAAGTTTGACGTTAAGTATAATCTTCTGAAAATACACAAACAACAAAGTTCTATTAAATGCGTAACAATATAAACGAAAGTTACTATCGAGATTACCACGTCAAAATTAAGTCTCGACTTAAACTTCTAAACTCGTGATTTTCACTTCGGAGAAGCTTAAAGCAATTACCGAATGAATTTATATTTCGACACATGCAGGCCGGCTTTACAATTTGATGGGACTCCTGTTGAATAAATTAATTACCATTAGTTTAATAAACGAATGTGTTAATTAAATAATTAATTTCATATTCACTACAATCAATGATAATTAAATCATATGTATATATACATTAGTTGCAATATATGAGGCATTGGTATATCTAGATGGGACCTCTCCCAGCTAGCACAAAAATTAGCTGCAATTTTAGGCTCTTTAAGCTCGCATGTACTGTACTTTTAATGTAACCCTAATATAACTGCAACCACCGAATGTCCGCAATGGCAAGACTTTTATAGCACATCTCACAGAGGTTACAAAGTGAAGTTCATAAAACATCACACTAGCACTTTTACGGTACTTATCCTGAAAGTTGCTCTAAAACTTTCTATAGATGTTATAATGTGAATTAGGTCTA
The DNA here is from genome assembly GCA_927349885.1 of Psylliodes chrysocephalus. NCBI lineage: Eukaryota > Metazoa > Arthropoda > Insecta > Coleoptera > Chrysomelidae > Psylliodes > Psylliodes chrysocephalus. The sequence continues at coordinate 16,061,994 of OV651822.1, read as the reverse complement.
CAGCAATATACAGTGTGTCCACTATACTTGTGAAAATATTTATTTTAAATTAAAAAAATCATTATTTATAATTTCTCTTACTTATTAAATAAATTCGATTTACATTGAAAAATTATGTAAAAAAAGTTTTTTTAATTTAAAATGAATATCTTTACATGTATAATTAAGTACATCCTTGGACAGACTATATTGTTCTTTGTGTAATGTAATACAGAGAGGCTGAAATTAAGGTTATAATAAAATCTTAATCGAGACATGGAAATTTCAAATAAAAGAAAATATATAAATTTAATATTAAAATGTTCTTGAAATCAAGTAGCTATATCACAAAAGTAGAAGCTACCTGAACCTGAACGATTGGACAAACTTTGCTCAATAGTATAATACGGTATCAATATTGCAAAGGTTCACTAGAAGCTTGAAGAGTGAATGATTGTACAAAAGTATATTTGTATAAGGTACGTTTTAAGACTGCAATTGTATGATGCTAAAACTAGATCGGTGATTAATAGATGATTGCAACAATATAATATTATACGAGATAGCTGAGTTCCCTGATTTCTTTTACCTGTAGATGCAGAGATATATCATCTTTTTAAATCAGATATGTATACAGGGTGTTTCAGATTAAATGGGAGGTAGAGTACACTTAGCTGAGTTCAAAACACCCCTATACTTAGCCTTTAATCTTACTCGTTTCTGAGATATAGGGTGTTTTATGATTTTTTGCCAAAACTAAATAGGCCATTTTGTTTGAACGGCTAGAGTTATTTTGATAAAATTTTGAAAAAAGGTTACATTTTTTTATGTTAATCAAAACCATAATTTAATTTAAAAAAATTCCAGGACCGGACTCTCTTTTTTTATATTTCTCTTCTTGGCTAGAATATCACCCTGTATAACGAAATTTAATAAATGTTACTGCAAATTTAAATATTACGTGGATCAATACATAAAATAATGTAATAATATTTAATGGCACCATCTTGATTTTCTTACAGTCAATTTTTATAATGGCGACTACAATATTATAAATATATTAATCTGTATTTTTAAAGCTCTACACAAATTAGGTACCGTCTTAATTTATTTTTAACTACTGCATTTTTCAATAAGAAATTGAACATCTACACAGGACCGGGCTCATTTTATTTGATAAAGTAACAGAACAAACTAACAGAAACATAATTAATTTAAACTAAAGTAAATTTTCAAAATGAATACGGTCCCGTCAATTGGCCACCAAGATCTCCAGATCTAACACCTCTGGATTATTTTTTATGTGGCTACCTTAAATCAGAGGTGTACAACGAAGAAATGAATACCCTAGCACAGTTATTGGAAAAAATTAACAATGTATGTAACAACATTAGAAATAAACCGAAAATAATTGACAAATCAGTGAAAAACGTGTTAAAATGTTGGCAGAGGTGTATTGACGTTCATGGTGTTCATTTTGAAAATTTAGCTTTAATTAATTATTTGTTTCTGTTAGTTTGTTCTATTACTTTATTAAATAAAGTGAGCCCGGTTCTGTGTAGATGTTCAATTTCCTAATGGAAAATGTAGTTAAAAAAAAATTAAGATGGTACCTAATTTGTGTAGAGTTTTAAAAGTACAGAGCAAAATATTTGATTTTAATTTTGTAAATACTGATTTATAATAATGTAGTTGCCATTATAAAAATGTATTGTAAGAACATCAAGATGATGCCAATAAATATTATTACATTATTTTATTTGTTGATTCACGTACTATTTAAATGTGCAGTAACATTTATTAAAATCTGATATACAAGGTGATATTCTAGCTAAGAAGAGCAATATAAAAAAAAAGAGCCCGGTCCCGGAATTTTTTCAAATTAAATTATGGTTTTGATTGATCTAAGAGGGTGTAACTTTTGTACAAAATTTTATCAAAATAACTCTAGTCGTTCAAACAAAATGTCCGATTTTAGTTTTGGCAAAAATCATAAAACACCCTATATCTCAGAAACGAGTAAGATTAAAGGCTAAGTATAACTTAGCTAAGTGTACTCTACCTCCCATTAGGCTGTGTCCGTTTAAATCTGAAACACCCTGTATATTTTTATTTTGTTAGTTCATTATTTATGCAAAGGTGAACAAAAATTATTTTATTGTTAATGTTACTTGTTACTTGGACCAGCCTCATCATCATTGCAAAAAATTAATTGATTAATATCCTTAGTCGTTGACAGGTAAAGATTCCCCAAGAAGTCTTTTTCATTTTGGACCATGAATTGTTCTTGATAAACTAAAATATTTTGAACTCAGACTAATTTTTATTTCACTTTTGTTCTCGCAAAAAAAACTACTTTTGAAATATATTAATCCCTTATTTACTAACTCACCTGCATGATCATCGACAATAACATTCTCAGTAAACCCATGAGTAATACTGACATTATGCTCTACACAATTTACATCAGCTTCTGTTTGCTTTTTATCTGAAAATAAAATAAAAGTTTGTTTGTTAAATGATTTATCAAAACTTAATTTTGGAGTATTTTACAAAATGTTTTAGGTAGTAAAAAAACAATCTACTTACTTTCAGTTTTAGTATTGTTTTTGTTATTGCATATATCCACCATTTTTTTGCCTCTGCTCAAAGAAGCCATCTTGCCTGCTCTTAACCACGAAAAATAATAATACAACAACTCACTGGAAACACTATTACCTACTTAAACTTTAGGTGAGAAAAAATCAAACTAAATAAGTAGAGCTCACATGTCTAAGAGTGACAAGACAAGACTGATAATAATAAAAGCTTAGACTCCTAACATAAAAAAGTCTCAATAGTACAAGTCAGCGGTCTGCTATCTAACCAACAGTGAGAAACATGGGTCCTAACAGTATAACTTGACTTATACTCCTTATACAAACCAGATAATATGGAACTTGACTTGTACTGAAAGGTTCAATGCTAAACCGTTAGTAAAAAATACTCAGCATTGACTCTTAGGGCATATATTTAGATGATAAATATGAACTATATTAAAAAAAAACCGAAATCAAGAAAATCTGACATACTCTTTGTACTTATTTCGATAGAATTGATACAGAAAAGTGCGTTTTGAATAATGGTTGTAGCAAAAATAATTTGTTATATCATAAATTAAATATTCTTAATTTTGTTTCAGGAAGAACGGTCACATTCAGCTGCCTGCCCTCCAAGTGCTGCTCGCATAAGCTTCGCAGAAAGCAGCACATCGAACCATAGTCACAGTCAAATATTGTCGTACTACAGTGAGCCACTAACAAATCCACTAGGATTTATCTGTGACGATCTCAAACTCTCACAACAAGATTTAAGTCCGAAAATGAACTTGGTAATGCACATTCATCAAGTTAAAGTTCAATATCACCATCGCGACAATTTCAATAATTTGAGTATGAATAGGAATATGTAACCAAAGGTGTGTAGAATTTTGAAATAAGTATTGTGCATCGATTTGACAATTCGAAACCATATATGACCGATAAGTGATAATTGTATCAAAGGGACTTCTGATTTTTATGTAAATATGTACTTATTTTAAAAATTATTTTTTCACAGAATTATAATATTATTTTGGTAACACAAGTTTTATTGCAAATAAAAATAAAATGTTTTTACTCGTTAACTGTCACACTACTTTTTTATAATCTTCACGGCCCACTGCACTGAATTGTCATACTATTATATTATTGAAAGTGTTCAGTTTGTTTGACTGCGTTTTGATTTTTTTTGTTGCTTTTATTTAGACTTTTTATTCAACATAAATTTCGCGCACTTTGTTTAGCAAGGTAAGAATCTGCTAAATAACTCCTCTCACACATCTTAATACTTTAAAAAAGATCATCCAGGTGTAATTAAAAAAAAAACATAAAGGAGAAGGTGTATTTCTATGATGAGCAATGCAGGAATTTCGGTCAGGAGTATGACTTAACTCTTTCTACTCTTTATAAATACGTTAACGATAGTATTGCGAGAAATCATAGTTGGTATGTAATAATAATTTACGTTACAAGACCGGAAAGTTGTGTTTTGCAGGTCGAGACAAGCTTGGAGTGATTTACTTAACACTAATTTTCGGTTGCATGATATAGAATATTTTTCTAAGACCGACACTTCAATGTAAACTCAATTATTTATTTTATTGACATAAAAAACAAAATAAACAACAACGAACTGTCACTTGGAAATAAATCACAACGTTGTTACCACATTAACGACATCAAGGCTGACTGTATTATCAAACAGCGATCGAAAAAATAAAAAACAGGGACCGGTAGTAGCTATTTGTGCAATAGGAGCGGAAAGTGCTACTTTGCCGCTTAGGATAAGAAGTTGCCGCGCGACGCGCTGCTGAGTGCGGCATTTTATCGTATGCGGAAAATAGTTTTCCGCTAGAATTACACACAAGATTTTTTCTACGATCACACGATATTAAAAGTATATAGTTTAGGTATGTCTTCTTCTTGTGACACTCGTGGACTTTGACTCGTAGGGTCTCCTTCTGGTTCTTCTTCTTCTCTATTGGCTGTATCCCCTATTATGTTCTGACCACCTCTAGCCTCTTCTTGTATGTCAACTTCACTTTCTTCTTTTTCTTCTAAGCCTGTGATATGCTAAATTATTTTCATATGCTACTAAAATTAGTTTCTTACTTTTTGAATCTAACTTGTTTCTTTTTTAATTAGGTATGAGTGCTTATGCATCACAGACAAAAGTTTTCACATGATGCATGAATGGATTTTTACCAAACCACAGACTATAAAGGGTCGAATCTGGTGCTTGAGTTGTGGGTGTTCTATTCAATAAATAGATAGCAGTATTTACTGCCTCTGCCCACAAATATTTCGGCACATTTGGTCCATACATCATAGACCGAGCACATTCCATAACGGTACGACTGTCTCTCTCCACTCTAGCATTTTATTGTGGAGTGTATGGGGCTGTTGTTTCTAATTCGATTACTTCTTTGTCTAGAAAGCCTTTAAATTCTGTATTTTCCTCCATTGTCTACATGAAGAAACTTAATTTGTGACCCGAACTTGTTTATAATTTTGCTTGAAAACTTTTTGAAGCAGTTAAAAACGTCATTTTTATTTTTAATAAAATAGCACACACGAAAACCCGAAAAGTCATCTTTAAATAGTAAAAAGTATTTAAAACCTTGCACAGAAGGAGTAGACATTGGCCCACACACGTCACTGTCTATTCTTTCGCCAAGTCCAGTTTTACATGTTTGGATTTCTTGAACGGAGTTTTGTATTGTTTACCGAATGCACACCAGACACAAAGGGAATTGTTCATGTCTATAAAATTAACACCGGATATTAAACGTTTCGATACCATTTCTTTTATAGATCTGACATTCAAATGTCCTTTCTTACTTAATGTCATGGCTGCTATTTCAGTCTCCTCGTATGCAGATGATGAAGATTCTTCGTCTAGTAGTCGGACTATAAGATTTGCTACCGTTTGCTTGGTTTCATGTACGGAAAATCATGCCTGAAGTACATTTCTATATTTCGTCGGAAGTGTATTTAAATTTTTAGTGAATTGCTGCATCACTTATTGTAGCACCTGACTTGGCCCCACTTTATACTAGTGAAACTTCTCTTGTACAAGCATCTTGTTTGGCTCTGATTTCTGATTAAATATCAAATCTAACTTGCTTCGATCAGAGTTATCTGGGTTAAATCTATACATGATGTAAGTGTAAACATGGCTACAGGATCCTTTTTATTCTATACTTTCATCTCTTGGATCTGAATGGCGAAAGGTTTTAGCGATGTACCCTTCGTGTACGTAAATACCCCTTTTGCTTTTAGCGCACATTTTATCTAAAATCGCCATTGCCTGTAGTTAGTTCCCCCATCAAATTTACATACATTTCCAATTTCAATTCTATCGGACATTTCGACTTTTTCAATTTTCTATACGTGTTAGATGTTACAGTTTTAACCTCGACAGTGTCTTTACTTTGTTCACCTTTTAAATCTGATAATTTATGCGAAGAAGATCTAGTAGAGCTTCTGGTGAAATCATAAATTTAGCACTATTTAGAACAATATTTATTAATATACTTTTAATAATTTACATCAAACATAATAGCCGTCAAAAAGACCGCAAACCATATCTTCGCTGGCTTACAATAATTACTTGGACCTACTGGCCTTATACTTTCAGAAAAAATGGAAAATTATCTTAACATGCACCTTATTATAATAATAAAAGGGGGAAAATGAGAGTAATTGTATTATTATTATACTTAACACCATAAACATCTTCAATAACCATTTGTAGTAGACTACATCCCCCAGGGTAAATTGTGCATAAACTAAAAAGAAATATATCAGATTACAGGACGATATACTTTTACCCCAGTCTCCGAATTGTTCAATTTGAAGATCTGACTAGGAATATATGTTATTGCCACTTTCAACATCCCTGGGATAAGAAAAAATCGTCCAAGATTACATTATGGGAGCCATGGTGACCCCAAGGGGTTGGGGAAGGGGAGGCATTGCTAATAAAAATTCCCCTTTTAGCATATTTTTTTATTAAAATTGTTATTTATTACAAAAAATGTAGTCTCCTGGAGCCGCCCTTGTATGGGAGTCGTTTTCGGGTTATGAAGTGAACAGCATGCAGTCTTCACATAATGTCCTGTCAAACATTTTTTATGGGATTAGTTGATTCGTGCCACAGAGCTTATTGTTTCAGTAGTACAAGAGTAAAGAGAGAAGTAAATTTATCAGCTCGTCCGTTCCGTTTCGTTTTTTTATCTTCTATATATTTATTTTTTCTTTTTTTTTATTGCTGGTTCTGTTTTCTATCCTCTTTTGTTTTTTTGCTTTGTTGCCAAATGGCAGAAAATAAACGTAAGGCTTCAAACTTTAAAAATCACGACTTTAACATTTTTTCATGTGGCTTTGTCAAAAAAAAACGTAAGGCACAACTAATAGATCTGCTTTAATATAAAAAAAACTGGACATACGTAGAAAAGATGGTGAAGATTATAAAAATTCTGTAGTTTAGGCAAGTTTTATAATTGTGAAATAATTTTATCATAACCTTTGTGCATTTAATTCAATCGGTAAACTGTATATTCGAGATTTCCGTCAAAAAAAATATGGTACTCGCATATTCAAAAGAGAAACGATATTGATGTCTCACTTCTTGAATTAAATGAGGATTTTCTGTGGCATAAAATACCTAAAAAATAGGTTTTGGTAGTTCTGAAAATAAATTAAAGGTAACCAAAAAACCGAAATTATCAAATTTCGATTTATCGTTATATCTCAAGAACCGGTCCTGATAGTTTCACTTAATTTCCACCTCTAGAAGATGCTATGATGGTTTGAAAGTTACCAATAAAATCCCATTAAAAAGGTACTAAAGGGTGGTCCACAAAGAAAAATTCCAAAGTAAGCTATTTCCAGCAAAGAACGAGATTTGTATAGTGCGACATACGTGAATATTTCCAGAACCTACTTTAGAAATATTTTTTGTGTATAACTCTATCAATATTTGTATAAATTTTAAAAATGTTTCTCGACAATGATTTGTTAGATTATTAAAATAGGTTTAATAAATGAAAGTAAGACTCACTTAGTCATTTACATTGTATTATAATATAATTGATAAAAGAAAACAAATTTTAACTAGGCTATATATATTTTCGTACTAATTTAGTTAAAGCGATTTAATACATTTCTAAATACGTATCTTTGTTAAATTTTAAGATTTTTATAAAGTTGTTTCTGTAACTAATATAATACCTGTGTACCTAATCGTGTAGGTGTAAGAGTAGCCTAAATGGGCTGAACCTCGCAATTTAAAAATATACCTATTTTAGTGCAAATATGTTTTTTAATATTTTTACTGCCCCAATATAGTTAATTACAGTTTCTAATAAAATTGTGGAATGGTGAGGACGCTTATACTATTTTAAGAATTTTTCAATAATCTACTTTTCCATCGGTGTCATCTTGGAAAATATCTAATTAAAATTCCTTTAAACTTTGATAACATGTACTTTTATTACAGCAAAATTTCCATTAACTTTCTTAATTTCCTGGTATCTCATCAGACTTTTTAATTTAACTAGAAACAAATTCATCGACCTCTTGTGCAGGTCTGGGTATACAGCAAGACTTTCACATGAGTATATGTTTATAAATGCACAAAAGATTTGTATTTAATATAACAAACAAAAATAACGTCGGTAAAATTAAAATAGAAAAGAAGAAGCGCCAATAATTTATTTATTATAAATAAGAAAAAAGTATAAACATAACTTAATCATAAATGAAGTATTTTAATTTTATATTACAAAACAAATATTTTAATATTAATATTAAATATTTAGATGGTTCGTGGCATTTGTTCAATTTTCAATAATAATATTTCTTATAAAGTCTAGGACCCTTTGGAAATTTACGTTAATCTTTTCCTTCAGTGTACCTGTTAAAAATTCACTTTTTAACAATTGCCCAGTGTTATGATCCATTAGGATTGGTTAATTCCGTCATAGTACAGGGCAAGTTGTTAATGCAAAAACTTTGCCTTGCAAAACATCCTTGGGACTTACATATTTCAGACTGTTATGTAATAAATTGATGGACTGCTTAGATTAAAAACATTTCTAAACTCTCTTCGTTTCATGTTCCCAGGTACTTAGTTTACATAATGAATATTTGTAAATTGCAACTTCATGGTTTTTCGGACGCTAGTTCCTTAGCATACGGATGCTGCGTATACTTAAGAGCTCTTTATAAAGACCACACTTCTTCTTCATTTCTTATTACATTTAAATCTAGAGCTGCTCCCACAAAAAAAGTTATATCTATTCCAAAACTGGAATTATGTTTCATGGTACTTTTATCACAATTAATATCCAGATTAGAAAATATATTTAAAGACCATCTTGTTATATCTGAAACAGTATTATTTTGTTTTCTCCTGGGCTCGTCTGACTATATGTCTCCGAATAACACTGAAGCCTATTGGCTTATTATGTTTTACCCCATGTTAGTTCATAGCACCCACTCTGTCACCTTTGTACCTTGTACAAGTTTGTACAGATCCTTGGGTGAGTGGGTTCTATACGTTGTTGGATCAACCTGGGGTTGTCCAAAAAGAGCCTGTCTTTTGCGATCTAGAGCTTCGCATTCGCACAGTATGTGTTTTGCCGTTTCTGGTTTCTTGTGACAGTCGTCACATGAGTTACCCATTGTACATGCCAATTTTGTTCAAGTGTCCCTTTACTGGGGCATGCCCAGTCATGAACCCTGGTATCACTTTCAACTGGTTCCTATTCATTAATAGTAGTTCTCCAGTTCTTTTGGGACATGGTCTGCCTATGAAGGCTTTTCCATGTGCCTGTTTGGGGTGCTTCCCCAATAGTTGATATGTTGTTCCCTAATCCAGTCGTTTATGAAACCCCGGACTGTACTTTTTGGTACTCCTGGGTTTGTGTCTGGTTCCGGTGTTTCTTCTGACCCTCTTTTTGCAAGTTCATCAGCCTTTTCGTTGCCTTCGATCCCTTGGTGACCTGGCACCCAAAATAGTTTTACTCTTTTTCGGTCTGCCGGTGTTCTTAGTTCTTCGATGCATTCCCATACCAGCCTCGACGTAACTTTCTTACTCGATATGGCCTTAAGTGCCGCTTGGCTGTCTGACATTATTTGAATATGCTGATTTTCGACAGCTCTTTCATTGTTCGTTTTTGCACATTGCGAAATTGCGTATACTTCGGCCTGAAATACCGAGGAATGTATTCCTATAGCAAAGCTATCGTTAGTATCAGGGTTTTTGGAGAATACTCCTGCCCCAGTGCCTTCCGCAGTCTTAGACCCGTCTGTATACAAGGTTTGTTCCTGTCGTTGGGCATTGAGCTCCCTTATGGTGATCTCCGCTCTTTCCTGTATTATGGTCAGATTCTCAAGTAGCTTTGTCGTGGATGAAAGGGCCTTCTTCCAAATGGGCTGTGTTTGTTTCAAATAGAGTTTCTACCATTCAAAAACTTACTCACAAGGTTTCTTTGCGGCACAACACTTCTCAGTTAAACCCCGCCGACTTCTTGTCTAGGGGAAAACTTAGATTTTTGGATTCAACGTCTTTTGGTTTTACTAGACTATAACGCAGACTTATTGTGTTACGATTCATTTACGCAAGTTTCTGGTTCACCTGAAAAAAGAAAACACAGTCATATCACTATACAAATGCCAGAAAATATTTGGCTCACATTTTTCTCGAAGTTTATATCTTTGAGTAGATTAAAAAGATCTGTGGCCTACATTTTTAGGTTCAGTTAACAATAATAAAATAAAAATGTATGAACCTCTTACTCCCACAGAACTAAATAACAACAAATTCAACAACACTCATTTATAAACAAAATAATGTATCTAAAAAGGCATAAAATTATTATCAACAAACAGATTGCTTCACTCGACCCCTTTTTAGATAAAAATTATATTTTACGAGTTGGAGGCAGATTATCGTATTCAGATCTATACTTTGATCAAAAACACCCCATTCTTCTTCCTTCTAATAGCCATTTTACTTCCTTGGTATTGCAAAAGGAACACCCAAGACTCGTGTATCCCCTTCTCGACCGTTCCAAAATTTTAAAAACAGTTGTACAGATAAAAGTAGCGACTACAAAAATTATCAGAAAAAAATTAGGGTGTCGTTAATAATTTTTAAGGGGGTTGTTCCAGGGGGTAGTTTTTGTAGGTGGATCAACAAATTTTTATTGGTTTCAAAGTACACTTTTGTCCGGTTCGATTATCTTGCATGGTTTAGAAGTTATAGCATGGGTTAAATCAATTTGGGATACCCTGTATAGTGTACTTCAGAGTCTAATAATTATTTAGTTACACCACTGTTTTCGTCTAACATTACTGAACTAACTCAAAAGACCTGGTTCTCTTGAGTCTTCTTTTTAGATTGGCATTATTGAGATGCTGGATAATCTCAAGGTTTCCGTGTTGGAGCAGTCGTTGTTGGTGACTACTGGCAAAATTTTTGTATTGTATTTTCAACAGTCTCCACTTTAAGGTCCCTATGAAGATCAGTATTATGGCAGTACCAGGATGCATCGACGATGTTCCTTAATACTTTATTCTGGAAACGTTGAATAACTTGGATGTTACTTTTACTGGAACAGTCCCAAAGCTGGCAAGTTGCTTCATTTCCACTAATTTCTTTAAATGCACTAATCTGAAACAAAATATAGGTAATAGGACTTATACAAATTATTTGATTAACAATAGTTTTATTAATATTGTTTTAAATTGCTTCTCATATAACAAGTTCACAACACATAAATATCAAAAACCAATATCTCAAATCTATAATTATTTAGAATATAGGCTTGTTTCTAGCTGGTGGCTGGACAGGGACATACGATGAAATAAAGTAACTACATATCCCACCTTGTTCCTACAAATCAGAAATTCTTCATTAATTGTTGGCCTTTTACAACATAACCCGTTTAGTAACCTTTTGTGTAACATGTATACCATGTTTCAGAAACATTTTCAGTGAAATATTTAACTAAAATATTTCAGAAACTTGTGCTTGAAACGGATGAAATATTTTTGAAACAATTTTGAAATAATATGTATGTATGTACAGGTAGTTATACTTTATTTTTGATCTAGATTTCGCTACTGCACGACACACTTCCTGGGCTAAGTTTTTGTAGCACGTTGAACATCTTTGACGAATTTTCTTGCCAGCGTCATCAACTCTTGTAGCCAAATGATGATAGGATGAATTAGATGCTTCTGCCGTTTCATTCGTCTGTGATTAGTCCGAATTCTTGAAATCAAGTGGATCTACGGCTAATATATCTCGAATCTGGATCTTTTTTTATGTGGCCCGCTTATAGAGAACCAAGGCGTTTACGACTTAAACTCCTAAAAGTTGTTTAATCCCAAGCTTTTTGTACTACTTGACGCCTTTTCGTAAGGTAGTGGCGTTTGAAGCCATCTGATCAGATAATTCTATACCAGCTTTTCCTTTGTTATCAGCCAGAATTGCCATACTGTTGGAGTTTCTTTGTCATCGAGTGCACTTGGAATAGCTTCCTCAGGGTCTTGGATGTCAAGTGATTCAGGGAAGTCACTTCTACTGGTTGAAGCTTGGGATTCAGGGGCACTGAAAGTATTAGGTATTGGCTGATCAATTGCAGGATTGATTTTACTTACTAGACCATCATAGGCGCATGCTTTGTAGACAACAATATCACATCCCGTGTGTCTTTCAACTTCAAGATAACATTTCCATGGTCTTTCCGAGATACCATCTCTACTCGTTTTGGATTTGCCTTGAGTACTTCTTTGGGGAATTTTTTTTTTGTTGGCACGTAGAGTTACCACGAGATGAGTAATCTTTTCAAGTATTATCTTGGCCAGATCGTAGCTGGTATAGAAGTTATCTATATACAGTGTCCGTCCTTGATAAAGATTTTTACACAGTCTCACACCTCTAGTGCCCAAGTGTAGCCATCGACAGAACATAATTTGAATAGTGGCCTCTTCATGGGACCAGTGTCTCATCGATGACGATTTCTTCATCTGGATAGAATAAAGACTGGAATTTTTGTTGTAGAATGAATTTTCTCATTATCATTGAGACATTACTGATCTGATCTTCTTTATTTTTTGTGGATTAGTGGGTGTCCATTTCTTGATTCTCGAAAAATTTTTTAGTTCCTTTGATGCCACCGTTTGCGCTGCGAATCAATTTATCTCTTCAACAATGAAATTTATGATATCATCATCGACCAACAAAAAAAATGCATCAAGGGAACTTATGCTGAAAGAGAGTTACTTTTGCATACCACTTAAATGTCTTTTGCCGTCCGACGTATTTACTCCATCGAGGAGTCTCTGGAATTTCGTCCTGATCTTGATTTTGGTCGTCCATGTCATCTAGAGATTCATTGCCAAGTCTTGATGAATGACTTGCATATCCGGGGCTTCTTCATAATCCTCTTCATCTAACGATTCATGAAGTGGAGTAGTACCAAGCTCATATCGGTATGCTGTAGCTGTATTAAAAGACAAATCAGGATCTTCTATTGAGTCATCGAATTCAACTTCAGTCTCGTCTTACCCTTCCTCCAAATTTATCTCATACTTTTTGCAATCGACGTCGTGTAGGTGTATTAGACATGGTTTCTTTGATAGTTACTTAAAAAATTTAATTTTCTACCTGAAATAAAAGAAAACATTGAAAACCCGTCGCTCATATTTGAATCACGGGGTTTCTAGCGATAAATTTGCCTTTTTTTGCTACAGAGCCACGTCTCTCATATATTATTGACAAAACCTAACCAAGAAAGAAAAAACAACAAAAAAAACACCAAAGTATCAAACAAACTTTTATTTTAATATAAAATACTTATAAATAATAGAAAACTGTGGTTTGACCCCAAGAGCCATGTGTTGAGATAAATTGAGTAGCTAAATTACAGTGCATATTTCTAAAAAAATCCAAAACAAATCAATTTTAAATTTATTAAATGACATCTAGCAACTAGAAAATTTCACCTCCGCCTGACAGTTGCAACCTCTGAATGTATAAATAGGAAGTAGGACCTTGTGATACCTCATTTGAAACTGTGGTTTCCAAATTTATTGAAAAAAATTAACAGTAAAATCGATTTTTTTTCTAATCTTTATTTATTTATGCAAAATTAGATATTAAAAATCAATCTCATAATAGTATTAGCTTATCCTTCACCATTCCTTTTAAAGGCAGTATTATCAAAAGAAAGATAAGTCTGAATTAAAAAGATAATTTGTTTATATTCAAAATAACTGTGATGTATAACTGTTAGTTAATAATCATTGTTAATAAAATTTATTTCATATTAAATGTTTTAGTGTTTTATTTAGACGTATTATACGCAGAGAAAAATTTCTTTTAGCCGCTAACAGAACTCTAAAGGTAAGAACACATTAAGCATAGCAGGTTGTGCTAGTCTCGAACACGCGCGGTCTCCCGAGATTCTATGGAAAAGATATAGCATAAATATAAATTAGAAAGGCTTTTGGTAGGTAGAGAGGGGGTAAACGTCAAACCACCTCGGACGGATTCTAGAATTTCGCAGTAATGTTTACCTGCCAGTGTCGTTTGATAGAAAAAGTAATTTTAAATTGTTATCAGCGTAACCGGACAATTGCATGTATTTATGGACTATAAATAATTATTAAACATGTATTATAATATTTAAATCATAATTTTACAAAATTTCAACAGCTATTTACAATTTATTAAACTATTTACTTGAAATTGTTATTAACATCTATAACATAATTTTGTACGTCAATGTATCTCTTCCATTTCAGTTAGATTCGCCGCTAACCTGTCAATTTATGTGTATAAAGTGTGAGAACTGGCAAAAGCCTTTCCAACTTCTACCCCTGGTATAAGAGGAGAACGCGATGTGAGCGAAAACACCAAATAGAAATGCATGCGTTATAGAAGATGGAAAATAACTTCACTCTGGGTGCTCGAGACTAGCACAGCTCGCGATGCGACGGGACCACGATTGCCTAATGCGGTCCCTCCTTAATCACTACTACTAAAAATCTGCATACCATCGACGCCTGTCTAGTTACTTTGCTGCAATTGTTAAAGTCGTTATTAGGCATTCCAAACAAATGAATTACCAGTGGGCAGGTTTGGTATATCTAAGGGTGGCGACATATGGTGTATTCTATCTACTTTACGTAAAATCATGAATAATGGATTACATTTAAATATTTTATGTCAAACACAATAAAAATAATATTTAAAAAACCCACCTATACATTTTTTCATAAATTGGCAGGCTTGGCGAGTACTACTTCGAATAAAAATAGTGTCCAAGTTGCAAGACTATGTCGCTACCCCCTTAAATATACAAGAATTTCCCACTGGCACCTATTTTTTGACAGGTCGTTGGAATGCCTAATTGTAAAAAAAAATAAATGTCACTAACGTACACAAAAGGCGCGTTTGATTTGAAACTCGATCGAGCGAGCGTCGAGGAGACCGAGAATTAATGACGTCACAATAGAGCATTGAATCAAATCAAATAAAACAGAGTAAAAAACATAACCTCGCTTTTTTTGTGATTCTTGTTTCTGGTTTGTGCGTCAAAATAGTTAGCAAAAAGTAAAGAAAATTAAAAAACTTTTAATAATAAGGGGTAATGGCCCTGAAATACAGCATATACCACAGATGACCGCTTCGCTTTCATACTCCATGACTGTGATTACTGGTGATTAGATTTGGACATAGAAAATGTATTTTCCAAACACATTTTTTATGACGAATAATTTTAGATATAAGACAAAAGCGGCTAAGTAATTTGTTGACTTCTTGTCTGTTCTTTAATTTTGAGATTCAAATTTGTTTGTAGGTAAATTAAAAAGAGATAGGTAGAGACAAAGACAAATTTCTCCCTCTTCTCGATCCTTCTGCTCTGAGTACATCGAGCTCGCTCTATGTTCTCGCTCCAAAGCAAAACAAACACTTTAGGGATCTCTCGGAGTGCCAATTCAAACACGTTTGCAGCGCTCGGAGACCTCCGATGATCAAATCAAACGCACCATAAAAAGGTACTTTGCTGACGTCTTTTTAAAATGACAAAAGATTATTTGTAAATAACAATTTAATTATAGTTGTAGTTGTAGTTATAACAAGGATTTTTAATAGATTTAAAAAAGCAGATTGATTGTTGTAAAAAATCTTTATTGAGTTCAGACACTTAGTATTGCTTTTACTATAGAACCTATTAATTTGGAGGCTTCTATATCCAGAGTTTTTAATTAATATATGGCCATAGAGTAATCAAGGAATGTTTGGACCAAAATAAGAGACATTATAACAATTTTTTTGCGTACATCGATAAAATGAACTTCACAGAATGCACTTTGTTTATAGAAGATAAACGTTTATAGTTCATTGCATAGCCTTTCAGTTGCACGTCACCAAATATGACGTAATATCATTTTTTCGGCATGTCTTTGATTACTACATGAAATTTGATGGCGACTCTACAAAATTTTAACAGTTGTCAGGATCGTATTCAGCCAAATAGGAAAAGGCTTTGAAATTAATAAGAATTGTGATATCAAAACATTACAAAATAAAAAAAAATATGTTTTTAATTGATATTTATTATCAGAAATAATATAACATTAGTAAATAAATTCCTAAAATTATTTATTATAAGACAACAAGGATCACTTGCCGAATGAAACCTACAATAAGAAATTAGATCTGTTTAAAATATCACATTTTATTCGATGAACTAATTACCTTGGAAATCATTAAAATTTAACAAAACTGGTAACGTTAAACTTGTAGAACAACAGCCATTTTTGAATATAATACAATAAACGTTTGTAACGTGATCTTGTTATTTTATCTATTTTTTTATAGTGTTTTAAGCTGTTATGATTTTGGGGAGTAGGTCCGGTTATTAAATAACTCGTATTACTTTGAAAAAGAATGTTAAGGGTCACTGTATTTAAAACTTACTAAACTTGAGTATCGATTAATGATAAAAATATAGAAAATCACTAACCATTAAGATATTATAATTAAATAAGGTTTTAGATAAGGTAGCGACAAATTCTAATTCACAGAGACTTACTTATTCAAATTTAAATGATTTATTCAAAAATGACTTATCTGTTGAATAAGAGGTAATATTTAAAGAGTGACTTGTAGAGGCCTTCTTCAACTGGACTCGTACGATACTCTTCGGACAGTACCAAACTTAAATTTCATAAACTTCTTTAGATGACTCGAACGAACCTCTTGATATACTTGAAATAAACTTCTGTAGCTAGAACTAAACTTCTAAGTTTCTATACTTCTAAACATCTAAACATGCAGCTTGAACTTTCTTCTAAACTTCTAAACATCTAAACAATCTCTTTAGATATAACTCCTACAGAACCGTCTAGATACAGCCAGGCTACAAGAAAAAAGGTAAACATATCAAGAAAGGAACTAGGAAGTTTACATAGGAAACAGATAAAATGCTTTTTACTAATAAATGAACAATTTAAACTATTAAAAGAATAGTTTCACAGATACCAAAATTAATAGGAAAAGAAAAAGTCCTATTTAACATATTTAAATATAGTAAAGCATATTATCTCTTTCCTAACAAAATAATAGATAAAATTATATAAAACATGTGATTCTTGTGTTTTCATGTTGAGGATATGTTTCAAATTTGACATTTTAATTAGAAATTCTTGTACAAAATATATATTTTCAACAATATATCGGTATAAAAGCTTACCTTATAAAATTAGACGGTCATTAAGAATATTAATAGACAATTAGTACATCGGATGTCCAAGATAAAAAATAATTAAAAATTCAAATCAACTTTCTCGTTGACAGACATAAATCAAAATGAATTATCAACTTTTGACACAAGGCATAAACGACAAATGACATTAGGGTAGAGATGTTTTCGTCAAAATAACGAAAACGGTTTCAACCGTTACAATGTTTGGGTCTAAATAACGAAAACGGTTTCAACCATTACACGTTTATTATGCGGAGTTGTCTTCCCACAAGTCCCAATCTGATTCGTTATCCGACTCGTTTTAATCAATGATTACAGGAGAGATATAACTTGCATCAATGATTTTTGCAGTCTCCCAATATTCATCAATAATTTTTCTTGTATGGTCTACATAACTCTTCCATTTTTCTGGTGTAATCTACAATCACATAACAATTATAAATGATAGCATAAGAAAAAACTTTGCATTAAACATGTTGAAGAGATTCGTTTCAAACACTAATTACAGTATCTGCAGTAATATGTTCTGCCAAAGTTATTTTTGAATCGTAATACCGTTTACACTCAGACCAAACAAGTTCAATTGGATTGAACTGGCAATGATATGGAGGCAGTCTCAACACACGATGGCCATGCAAAAGAGCTAATCTATCTAATCTGTAAAATGTGCATTTTTAATATCTTATTAAATTATATCATAACATACCTGTATACTTTATCTGGTACATGTTTCTTGGCAATTTCTAACAATTCGAACTTCATACTAGCATTGCAAACTTTATATTCCTTTCTTTTAACCAATTTATCAGAGAAACTTTGTTCCAACTTGCATTTGGTATTCTTTCGAGCAACGTTGAATGGTGCGACGCATTATCCATTATTATTAATGACGGTTCTTCTGAGCTTGGTAGAAGCTGATATTCAAACCATCTTTCAAAATTATCAGCATTCATTGAATCATGATAATCACCAGTTTACTACCACTTTTAAATATCAAGCTACAGTCATTAGTAAACCCATTTTCAGAACCCGCATGAAGAACAATGTATCGTACACTTTCACCACTCTTCTTTCTGACTGCCTTATCGGTACCATCCTGCCAGGTTTTGCGAAATCCTCCTTTGCTGAATATCCAAGTTTAATTATAGTTAAACATATTTTTATAATGATTTCTAAAGAAGAAAAAATTACTTGAAACGGCAATAATTAGTAGAGAATTACTGCTAAAAAAGTCATGCGAGATATATGAATAAGAGTATCATCTATTTTTCAGGGGGGGGGCAGCAAAAAAATATTGTAAATTTCTATAACGTCAGTTACTAATAGTGACAACTTAATTAGTGGCAAAAAACTGAAGTTTTGATATTAGAGTCCTTATCCTTAAACATATTTCTAACATCATTTTAAACTATAGTTAATCTTTTTTATTGTCTATACAGTTCATCAAATTTCTAGAGGTGTTCGACGCCCAGACAGAGAACGCGCTACATGTGACTAAGATAGCTATTGTACAGTCTGCTAAACAAGTTATTTTAAATAGTTTTTAATATTTTTAGGTAATTAAATTTTAAAAGTGTGGAATAGTTTAGGGATTAAATTGGTCTGATTGGACTTTCTTAGAACGTTTTTAAAAGCAGCTAAAGATAGTATGTAGAATTGAAAATAATTATTATGCCATAAAAGGTGTTTTGGAATTCCTTCAACCTTTTGAAATTGAGTCAGAAAATATAAATTTTATAGGATAGCGGAAAATACCTATATTTTTTTTGTAGGCCTTTGTAAATCGTGGAAATAGTTTATATTTTATTTCTACCTTATTAAGGAAAATGGTACCTATTATTAATAACGGTTGTTTCTGAAACATTACTAAAATTTTCAAAATTTTGTTTTTCTACAAAATAATAAACTATACTATTTAGAAAAAAATTTATTTCTCTTATAATTTTATAAAAAATAACAGGGGAATATTTACATTTCTTGATCTATTAAACAAAACGATAAATTATCTCGACGAATGACACCATGTTCTAGTACGGAAGCTAGCTTTACATTTTTGTTGGTGGTTTCATGGGTTTCATATCAATTTTTTGTAATTGTAGTTTACATGTACATATACCTCTTAACACTTGTTTGCTTTATTAAAAAAGTGTGTTGTGATTTACGTCGAAATAAGTCAAAAACAACTTGAAACCCCATATAAAATCAAAAAGGAGAAACGGAAAAAAATTGAGCCTGTAAATGAACACAACTCAGAAACAAAAATAGCTATCTAATAATAAAAAAATAAAATTTGATTCTTGTGCAGCTTCATCTATATCATTAACTGTTTTTCGTTTTTTAATGGTTTTTCTTGGTGATGAAAATTCCGATATCTCACGGTTATCGATTCTTTTTTTCTCTCCAGAAATGCGGACGCCAGTGTTTTTAGATACTCCTGTGGCTGCAGCAACACGATCATTCACATTTTTAAATGGTATTGAAGGTGAATTAAAGTTTCCTTCTCTTCTCATAAACTCTATAACATTGGCTATTATTTCGCGAGATTGACTGTTAATTACGCGGCCTCTTAATTTGCTATTAAACTCCATACTTAGGTTCTATTAAACTGTAATGAGCAAAAAACACAAACGAAAATAAAAGAAATGTTTTAGCGAAATTTACATCTGACATTTACGTCTGAATGAAATAGTGAAATACTTGATGCGCAGAGTGTACTTTCATTGCGTAAATCCGTCGGGATGCCTGTCAGTAGTGCTTTCTCTGTCTAGCCGTCGAAAGCCTCTAGAAATTTGATGAACTGTAATAGTACATAATATGAAAGAGGCATTAGAAATTATCTTCTTGAAAGGTTTAGATGACGATGATATTAAATATTTAATATTAAAAAACTTCGAACTGATACGAAAGTCGGCAAGCGCAAACGAAAGCTACAAAGTCGCCACTAACATCCACAAATTAAGGACAGGCTCAATCTTTAATAAAGTCAGTTCTAGAACCTAAACGATATGCGCATGCTTAGATGTTAAAATAAGAACGGCGCTAATAGTGACTGACCTTAAGTGAACTTGCAATAACCTTCTATTCTTTTTATATTTTTTGTCTTGTCTTCAGAAAGGTATAATGAAAAGTATCTATACAGGAGATTACCTGGCCGTACAGGAAATGCCAATTATATATAAAAGACTTCTATTCGACTTGACTTTTATTAACTGACAATATTTTTTATTTAAAATCTATATACAAGGTCACAATAATAACAACTACTAAATAACAAGTGTATAAAACTTAACAGTATCGTTCATTACACGTCCATAAATGCTTTTCCCGTACTGTCAGGCTTGCATGAGGAAAGCGTATTTTCTGGAATATACTATATCAGTATGAACAATTTCCAATTCTGGAAAATATGTATCTTTTATTTCTTTAGATATTAAACTGGCCCCGGTATCTAACTTAAATTTCGGTTGGTCGGTCGGTCGATCAATCAGAACAAAAGATTTTATACTTTAAACACGAAAAGGGTTTGACTTTGATTGTCTGGTAAATGTTAGTACATTTCATGCTTAGTAATAGTGTAGAGTCACGGCCTTCTAAGTTTTATAATAACTGCGATATTCAATTTTTACTATACACCTACTTTTTAAAAAAATAATGAATTGCTGCTTAACGACTCATTTTAGATACCATGTGTGATATATAAAGTCACAGTAAAATTGACCAAGGAATTCAAATATGCAATAATATACAGGGGGGTTCCTATTAAAAAAATTAAACTTTGATAAAAATCACTCTGTAGAACAATTGGAATTTCATCGAAAATATTTTTAGGTTGTAGCCTTAGAGATCCTACACCATGCCCAGAAAATAAATTTTTAAAATGTACCTTAATAAACCCGCAATCTTCCACCCACGCACTAATGGCCCACCCTGTATACTTAGATGTTGACATTCCTCACATTTCCATTTATTTAGCAACAATTTTGTAATTAAATATATCAATATAATGAAATAGTAGGTAAACTATTACTGTATATTTACTTATTTTTTTTTTTGTTAATTTCATTCGCCAAGGCTATAAAACGAAGTAAGTTTAATAATAATTTATTTTTCTATGTAACTCATTTTCCTTTTCAGAGGACTTTTCATATTTTCTATGTTTTACGATCAATCACGTAGTTTGTTAAGTCTAAGTGTAACCAGTTGTATAAGTCCCAAAACTTTAGGGCCAAATTGTGTTCGTGTATCCAATAATACACTAAAACTTCCAAGACTTGGGAATTCTCCGCTAATAGAAGTTGGCCATTTTCGGGACTCGCTGTAATCTGAAAATTAATTTAGCTCGAGTTAATATTTGGTCAATGAAAATAATTAATTACTTTCTAATTTTGTAACTAAATTAAATTTAGAAACGCGTTCTCGATATTTCTACATTTTACGAATAGAATGTAATAGGTAATTAGTATTTACAACCATATAAAACTAGCTTTTGCCCGCGGCTTTGCACATTTGGAGTCGTGTTTATGATAAAAAAATGCATGACTGCACAAAGAAGGAGCGATAATATGTTTTTTTGGGTATAACATGAAATAATTTTTCTTGTCTCTCTCACCTACTAGCCGTACCAGAAGATATACTTATAAATTTTGAAACGGATCGCATTAAAGTACATACCGTTGTGAGTTTTAAAGGACCTTTTCCTAGATTTAGATAAGTTTGTAAATTTTTATTGTATCACTTGTGTTATAGCATATAATATCACATGATACCGGTATGGATACCTTCGATCAATTAGGCAATCCAAACCACGTGACATTTTAACTGTCAAGATGGCGCTTGGTTTGCAGACATTGTTAAAAGTTCCTATGGTTTACATTGTGTTCTGCTACAGTTTGAAAGTTTTATTGTTTTTATTGGATCATTTGATAAATTTGGAAATCGTTATTAGTTGTTTGCAGAAGTTAAATTGAATATTTACGATAATTCAATATGCAAAGTTCATATTTTAAGATATTATTGCAAGAAAACCCAGACGTTGGTCAGAGGTAAATATGAGAATTTTTACCCTTATTTTATGCATTTTTCTTAGTTAATCAGCAAACTTTTATGCTTGAAACTAATATAATTTTTTCGTAGGTATCTATTGAAGCTGACATTGATTAAGAATTTGGACCCTTTCACATTTTTAACTTCCGATTTAAACTACAGTGTTAATGGCATTCCACCAGTCACATATCCCGATATATTTTCACATATGGTATTGACTCACAGTTTTTACACTCATGAGCAGATGAAAGCCTATAAATCCCTTGATGCTCATAAATATTTTTCAGCAGGTTTTGTCCTAAAAGTAGGAAAAATGATGTTGAATGAATTTTATGTCATGGTTGGAAAGGTACCTAATTTTTTTATGTTTTTCATGATCTATTTCACATAAATATTTTACATTGTAAAATGTATATTAATGTAGTTAGTCATGTTTTTTACACATTTTCTTTTTTTAGGTCAAACATTCTCAAAGAGCCAACGCTAAACCCCTTGAGGCTAGGTGTATTATCACTAGTGATGGTTCGATTTCAAGTGGTCACTGTACATGTATGGCAGGTAATAGCGAAGTATATAGCCATGTTGGTGCTTTGCTATTTGCGGCTGAATATGCAAACAGAAATAAAAGTACCGTTTCCTGTGCAGATGTAGCTGCTTTGTGGCCCATGCCATCACTGTCTACAGCAGTGCCTATTGTCCCAATAGCCAAAAATGGACTTTGGTACAGTGGCTTCTGTACAACAACGCAGAACTGTACCTACGATGTCTAAAGAAGGTGTAGTAAATTTATTAAAAAGGGTTGAAAGTTTGTCTCGTACTGCTAGCCTCATGAGGATAGTGGAACCATTTGGAAGCAAACTGCAGGCAGCCTCAGAAGTAACATTACCAAACATATTAGATATTTTTCAAGAAATGTATATTTCTAAAAATTATATTGAATTAATGGAAATCTCAAGAAAAATTGTAATGTCTTTGACTGCAGAGCAAATATCATTAATTGAGCAGTATACCCAAGGACAACATGCAACTAATAATTGGTTTTTACAAAGAGCAGGAAGAATAACTGCTTCAAAACTGAAAGCTGTTTGCAGGACAAATAAAGAATCGCGTTCTCTGTCGCTTATTAAAAGTATATGCTATCCGGTAAACTCTGCATTTCATACAAAAGCAACAGCATGGGGATTAGAGCATGAATCTGTTGCTGTTGGAGAATACCAAAAAGTAATGGAGAAACAACATGAAAATTTAATTATCAATGATGTGGGCCTCGTTGTAAGTTCCAGGTGGCCACAATTGGGAGCATCTCCAGATAGAATAGTGTATTGTGAGTGTTGCTTAAAAGAAATGTATAAAAATTAAAATATCATTATCTTTTATATAAAAATGGCACTAAAGATATTAGGGAATATTGTAGTTTTAAAAACTCTTGCCTCTCTCTAAAAGATGGTAAAATCTTATTAAAACGAGATCATTCTTACTTTTATCAAGTACAAATGCAAATGCTTGTGTGCAATTTGAAATATTGTGATTTTGTAATTTGGTCTCCATTCATTTTTTTTACTGAAAGAATATTTCCAGATTTACATTTTTGGGATACAAATTCAACAATTGCATTAAAATTCCATGAAATTATAATGCCAGAACTTTTGGGTAGATATTTCACAAGAAGTGAAGGATCTACAAAATTGATTTTTTGGTGCAACTGTAAGAGTGTAGATGATGGAACGCCAATGATTTGCTGCGACAATAACAATTGCCAAATTAAATGGTTCCATTTTAAATGTGTAGGTCTTTCAAATATGCCAAATAATGAATGGATATGTGACTTTTGTAAATAGTATAATTTTATACTATGCCAAACCGCAAAATTATCTGGACATTTGATTTTCGTCCTGTAAAGTTTTTTCCTCGATGTTTGATGGTATGAAAACAAATTTTAGTTTATTTTGTGAAAAATATGTATTAGACATTAATTGAAATAATTATTTTGACTCATGTCCAGTTAATTTTGCGGTTGAGTATATTTACAAAAAAATATTTTTGTTATATTTTTAATTTAATTGTTAATAAATTAAGTGTAGTAAGTTTGACTTTTATTTTATTTATTGAACTATTAATAAAAAAATCCTTAATTATCGAAATAGACCAGTGGCCCAATTACAGGATAATGTAAAAAATCAAAACTTTGTCATTATTTCACTAAAATAAAGATATTTGACTTCTGTTTAAATTATTTTTAAAACAAGCAAAAAGTTGATCTTGTTTCTTTTAACATTACTTTATATTAAAATATATATACATATATATTTAAAAGGTCTTTGATTATATCTAATATCCTCGGAGAAGTCCAGCTTAAAGTTGCATACTCAATTGAGTACCAAATTACAATAACAAATAAAATTGACACAATATAAAAAGAAATATTTATTCAAATTTACAAATATAGATCAGTAAGTTTAAGTTTCATATAAAATTCTAAAATACAAGTACAAGGTACAATAGCAAATTACAATATATATACAACAATAAGTTTATAAAAAAAAACCAAATACAGAAAGAGACTACACAATAGCAAAATATACAATAAGTTTATAAAATATAATTACAATAAACAATTTAAAGTGTATCCTTAAAACAAAAAACTAAATTAAAATCACCCTTAAAATACACAGAAACAATTTAAAATAGATCAATAAAGGTAAATCGATTCAGTTAGATCGTCCCTCTTTATAGCTGCTATCCACATTTCCCTTCTTCTCCTTGATAAAGTATTAATATGTGGGTAATGCACAGAGTTTTTCAACGTAGGGACCCGAAAATAACCAAACACATCCCGATCAGCACGGCTTCCACAATTAACCACAAGGCAGGTTACAGGCATTTCTTTCAAAATTAAACTAAATTTACACTATTTATTAAAAAAACTAATCGAAATTATACCTAAATCACTTCAAAAAAGATTCCAAAATGTATTATTTACAAAAGTAAACAATACTGACGTTCAGTTTGTGTGCCAACCAAGCTCCATATTGAATTTATTTGACAGGTCGTTGGATTGCCTAATACTCTTAACCTTACTTCTAATTATAAAAATACAAAAACAGAGAAGTCATATACTGCCGTCCTAGCAAGAATAGTCCTATCTGAAAATTTGTTGTTTCGAAATAATCGAGTTTTTAACAATTTTTAGCAGACTTATTTATTATCTTTTAAACCTTTTTTGTGTAACTTTTTAACATTTTAGTACCTTAACGATGCAAATAGGTATCAAGAAAGATAAAATGTTGACAAATGAACATAAATAAAAATAAATGCTAATTTTGCATATGGAACCTTTCTTGCTAGGATGGCAATACAGATGTGCTCATGTCACTAAAGATAAATAACATGTTATTTGTTACGTTTCAGTAAATTAAGTATTACCATTACTGGACAGTAGGGGAGACCAGGGCTGGTTGACTCACTTTTCATATTTCAATTTTTTTTTGTCAAACTGTTTATGACTTTTAAAAAGATCTATACAACATAATATTGCCTACAGTTAGACAGATTTCAACGACCACCGTTTACCACAGATAAAGAATTAGTAAAAAGAACAGAGGGCAAGACAACAAAGCAGTCACGGTTGAATCAAACTATGTGGGAAAATGTAGGTACTGAGGATACGGTAAAAAGATGGGACAAGGCCAAGAAAGCATTTATAAATGTTCAGAGACCAGAGGCTGTCGCATTATATAATAAATCCATGGGTGGCGTAGACTTGTTGGATCAGCTTATATCTTATTTTAAAGTGTTCATAAAATCCAAGAAATGGACACTGCGAATGATTTTTCACGCATTTCATATGGCTTGCGTGAATAGCTGGCTCAAATATAAAGCCTGTAATGCAAGCACGGAAGGCCCCTCGTAAATAAATTCTGGATTTACTTCATTTGAAAATGAAAAATTGGTGAAGCCTTAGTGCTTATGGGTAAACCAGAAAATAAAACAGGACCTGGTCGTCCACGTGGAGAGAATTCTCCACGGGATTTAGTACACCCAGAAGAAGAACTGCAGAAGTACGGCCATCAACGGAAATTCGGAAAGATTTGGTCCATCACTGCCCCGAATATGACGATAAAAAAGACGCCACTCGTTGCAAAAATCCAAACTGTATCGCCAGAAAGGGTTTAGTTCACATGTATATTAAAACTATGATTAGTACCAGTTGTAGGTAAATATCTTTTTTTAGAAACGTACAACTGCCATCTTAATAAAAATCTAGTGACCTTTGAAATATACCTTGTATACTTTTGTACAAACGTTCACCATTTTAGCTACTAGTGGACCTTTGCAATATAGGTACCTTAATATACTCTTTCGTGCAATCGTTCAGTGTTTGAGATATTCCGTATATACCCTTTATACCTACTTTTGTCCAATTTTTCAGTGTTTTATGATATAAAACATGTGTAATTGTGTTACCTTGTGATATATCCATATTATTAATACATACCTCTATTTCTTTTTCTTTTTAGGAATAAGTATATATGTATATATATATATATATATTTTTTTTTGTTAATGTGCTATTGTTTGTATCCACAACTTCCAGTTCAACCCGTAACATTATGAACTACTTTTTTAAAATTTAAAATAAATATTTTTACAAGTACTGTTAAGTCCATCCTTGGACACACTGTATAATGCTGTAGAATGAATTCACATTATAACACCTATAAAACGTGTCAGAGCAACTTTCGGAGGAAGTACCGTAAAAAGAGTAGTGTGATGTTTCCCGAACTTCACTTTGTAACCTCTATGAGAAGTGCTATAAAAGTCTTGCCGTTGCGGACATCGGCGGTTGCATGGATATTATAGTTACATTAAAAGTACATCGCATGGGAGCTTAAAGAGCCTAATATTGCAGCTTATTAACGTAGATGGGATCTTTTTGTGCTAGCTAGGTATTTATTAACAAATTTTCCCATATATACTGAAACTGTGGTTGCACAAAGCAAAATTAATAATGAAATAGTAACTTTTAGAGATTTTTCTTTTACAAACTTAGCAAATCCTAATGCAAAACCAAATGATGAAGATTTGTTGCCCGTGTATGAGTTAGACAGTACTAATGATGCTTTTGATACATTCTTTAGAATCATTTCATATCATATTGGTGTAACTTGTCCCTTTGTCAGAACAAAAATGGATACAAACAATACATCAAGGCAATGGGTAAACAAAAGCATTATACATACAAGTATTGATCTTAAATATTGTCTTGGCCTACTAAAACTTGCTCAGAATTGTTAAGAAATTACAAATCTAAAAAAAAAATATTGCTTAGTTAATAAATATAACTAAAAAGGATCATTATCAAAAATTGTTAGAAAACAAAAATCCTCGATAAAAACAAAAAATTATATGGAATACAGTACACTCTATAACCGGCAAAAGCAAATCTATAAAGCCAATACAGATCAATGTTGACGACATATTAATATCTGACAAAAAAACTGTAGCTAATTGTTTTGTTGACTATTTTTCAATCATAGCTAGTAACACTGTTGGAGATAATTTTGACAATACAAATTTTCATAACTACACAACCATTCATGTAAAAAATGCATTTTTCTATGATGGAACAGATTCCCAACAAGTAACTGCAGTCATTAGTTCTTTAAAAAATACTAATGCAATGTGAGTAGATTGCATTACATCTAAAATAATTAAATCTGTTGGTCATTATATAGCAGAACCAATTGCATATCTAATCAATGTCTGTAAAAAAGGCATATTCCCCAAAGAGCTTAAAACTGGTATAGTATCACCTATTTCTAAAAAAGGTGACTCAACGGCTCTTGAAAATTATAGACCTGTGCTTACTGTGATGGCATATTCACATTTAGCTTATAACGTATTGCTTTGGGGAAATGCGATCAGTACGTTAAGAGTCTTTGTTTGTCAATAAGATTAATTTTTACTTTCCTATCTGTATACAGATATAAGGAAAGTATAGGAATCATGATTTTTTTCGACCTAGAGTTTTCGACGGAATTTTACGTTTTGAGGTCCCCTGAATCCGTTTTGACTATTTTCGCGATGATGTCTGTGTGTGTGTGTGTGTGTGTGTGTGTGTGTGTGTGTGTGTGTGTGTGTGTGTGTGTGTGTGTGTGTGTGTGTGTGTGTGTGTGTGTGTGTGTGTGTGTGTGTGTGTGTGTGTGTGTGTGTGTGTGTGTGTGTGTGTGTGTGTGTGTGTGTGTGTGTGTGTGTGTGTGTGTGTGTGTGTGTGTGTGTGTGTGTGTGTGTGTGTGTGTGTGTGTGTGTGTGTGTGTGTGTGTGTGTGTGTGTGTGTGTGTGTGTGTGTGTGTGTGTGTGTGTGTGTGTGTGTGTGTGTGTGTGTGTGTGTGTGTGTGTGTGTGTGTGTGTGTGTGTGTGTGTGTGTGTGTGTGTGTGTGTGTGTGTGTGTGTGTGTGTGTGTGTGTGTGTGTGTGTGTGTGTGTGTGTGTGTGTGTGTGTGTGTGTGTGTGTGTGTGTGTGTGTGTGTGTGTGTGTGTGTGTGTGTGTGTGTGTGTGTGTGTGTGTGTGTGTGTGTGTGTGTGTGTGTGTGTGTGTGTGTGTGTGTGTGTGTGTGTGTGTGTGTGTGTGTGTGTGTGTGTGTGTGTGTGTGTGTGTGTGTGTGTGTGTGTGTGTGTGTGTGTGTGTGTGTGTGTGTGTGTGTGTGTGTGTGTGTGTGTGTGTGTGTGTGTGTGTGTGTGTGTGTGTGTGTGTGTGTGTGTGTGTGTGTGTGTGTGTGTGTGTGTGTGTGTGTGTGTGTGTGTGTGTGTGTGTGTGTGTGTGTGTGTGTGTGTGTGTGTGTGTGTGTGTGTGTGTGTGTGTGTGTGTGTGTGTGTGTGTGTGTGTGTGTGTGTGTGTGTGTGTGTGTGTGTGTGTGTGTGTGTGTGTGTGTGTGTGTGTGTGTGTGTGTGTGTGTGTGTGTGTGTGTGTGTGTGTGTGTGTGTGTGTGTGTGTGTGTGTGTGTGTGTGTGTGTGTGTGTGTGTGTGTGTGTGTGTGTGTGTGTGTGTGTGTGTGTGTGTGTGTGTGTGTGTGTGTGTGTGTGTGTGTGTGTGTGTGTGTGTGTGTGTGTGTGTGTGTGTGTGTGTGTGTGTGTGTGTGTGTGTGTGTGTGTGTGTGTGTGTGTGTGTGTGTGTGTGTGTGTGTGTGTGTGTGTGTGTGTGTGTGTGTGTGTGTGTGTGTGTGTGTGTGTGTGTGTGTGTGTGTGTGTGTGTGTGTGTGTGTGTGTGTGTGTGTGTGTGTGTGTGTGTGTGTGTGTGTGTGTGTGTGTGTGTGTGTGTGTGTGTGTGTGTGTGTGTGTGTGTGTGTGTGTGTGTGTGTGTGTGTGTGTGTGTGTGTGTGTGTGTGTGTGTGTGTGTGTGTGTGTGTGTGTGTGTGTGTGTGTGTGTGTGTGTGTGTGTGTGTGTGTGTGTGTGTGTGTGTGTGTGTGTGTGTGTGTGTGTGTGTGTGTGTGTGTGTGTGTGTGTGTGTGTGTGTGTGTGTGTGTGTGTGTGTGTGTGTGTGTGTGTGTGTGTGTGTGTGTGTGTGTGTGTGTGTGTGTGTGTGTGTGTGTGTGTGTGTGTGTGTGTGTGTGTGTGTGTGTGTGTGTGTGTGTGTGTGTGTGTGTGTGTGTGTGTGTGTGTGTGTGTGTGTGTGTGTGTGTGTGTGTGTGTGTGTGTGTGTGTGTGTGTGTGTGTGTGTGTGTGTGTGTGTGTGTGTGTGTGTGTGTGTGTGTGTGTGTGTGTGTGTGTGTGTGTGTGTGTGTGTGTGTGTGTGTGTGTGTGTGTGTGTGTGTGTGTGTGTGTGTGTGTGTGTGTGTGTGTGTGTGTGTGTGTGTGTGTGTGTGTGTGTGTGTGTGTGTGTGTGTGTGTGTGTGTGTGTGTGTGTGTGTGTGTGTGTGTGTGTGTGTGTGTGTGTGTGTGTGTGTGTGTGTGTGTGTGTGTGTGTGTGTGTGTGTGTGTGTGTGTGTGTGTGTGTGTGTGTGTGTGTGTGTGTGTGTGTGTGTGTGTGTGTGTGTGTGTGTGTGTGTGTGTGTGTGTGTGTGTGTGTGTGTGTGTGTGTGTGTGTGTGTGTGTGTGTGTGTGTGTGTGTGTGTGTGTGTCTGTATCCACCATAACTTATGAACCGATACAAAGAAAAACACCAAATTTTATACTTAAGCTTTATTCCGGCGTCCAACGAACTGATTAGATTTTGGGCAGAGTTGGAACTTCTGGGGGGGTACTTTATGGGTGGTCATTTTTATATTTTATGGAATATATCGTTATTTACGTTTGGAGAAGAAAATTTTTCAAATAAAAGTTACTTCTATTATTATTATCTATAATTTTTGTTCTATACAAAATTTTCCTAAAATGATCCGTATTCGAGAAATTTGACAAAATGTAAAAAAAATAATTTTTTATAAAAATGGTTTAAATAAAAGTTGTTTGTAATATAATTCTCTATAATTTTTATCCTATACGTAATTTCTCTAAAATGGACCGTATTCCAGATATTTGAGAGAATGTGTAAATTTCGACTTTTGAAAAAACTCAAAAAGGGATAAAGAAAAGTTTTATTTCGGCCTGACGTGAAATGATTAGATTTTGGACAAAGTCGGAACATCTGGGGGGTACTTTATGGGAGGCCGTTTTTATATTTTATGGAATATATCTGTTATTTATGTTTGGAGAAGAAAATTGTTCAAATAAAAGTTACTTCTAATATTATTATCTATAATTTTTGCTTTATGTCGAAATTTTCTGAAATAGTCCGTATTCGAGAAATTTGACAAAATGTGCAAATTTTCTGATTTTAATGAAAATTGTTGAACTAAAAGTTGTTTGCGATATCGATCTCTATAATTTTTATTTATACATGATTTTTCTAAAATGGACCGTAATGGAAAAATTGTAGGAAAAGTGCTAAATTTAAATTTTTCAGTATTTTCGTTTTCAATGAATATCTATAGAAAAATGTTTCGAGGTAGATATATGTGGAAAATGTATATATTCAGTTTATCCTCTAAACATTTATAGAGGGGCTGCAATAGGTTGTACAAAATAACCGGAAAAAGCCTATAATAACTAGATAGGAAAGTCATGTGTTGGACACATCAGATTTTTTACCTAGATGCTAGAAGTACCTGTAAAGCTCTTTTTAAAAGATATAATATACTGATTTTTCCAGCAATATATTCTAAAATGTGCTATATAAGTTAAAACAAACATCTCCAAATTTAACTGTAACTCAGACAACCATAATTATATTACTCATAGTGGCAATTTTCTACACATACCCCTTCATGTTTTAATGAAGAAAGTTCATACTACTGTGGAATAAGGTAATTTAATCATCTACCTACCTTGGTCTTTTTATAGAGTTTGATCATATTCTGCAAGAGCTCATTGTGAATAACAAGAAAAAACATCATTTAGAAACCTTTCTTATGCCAACCTGCATAACCTGTCATTCGAATTGGCTAAGGAGGATTTCCAAATAATTTACGAATCACCTAACAATATTGATCAAACTTTTATAAACTTTCTAAATATTATTCTTTATTATTTAAACTTAACTTGTCCTATTATAACAAAGAGTATTAATGACAAGGGCTCCTCTAATAAATGGAAAAATGAGGAGATTCTATGGATGGGAGATGATTTAAAAGCGCTATTTTAGTTATCAAAGAATTCTTCTGATGCTGTCATTCTATCAAATTATAAATTACAAAAGAAAAAATATGCTGAAATAATAAATGAAACTAAAAGGGCATTCTTTCAAGATAATTTAAAAAATCATCTGGAATACTGTAAATATCCAAACAGGAAAAATGATTTTACATAATGTGGAATCTCTTGAAGTTGCTAATCAAATTATATCCCGGAAAACTGATATTGCAAATATACTCGTGGATTACTTCTCATCCTGCGCTAGTAGTGCTATTAACAATCATTTTATTAATTTAGTATTCAATGATAATACCACCATGTACGTCCAAAATACATTCCATTTTATCAGTGTTAGTGCTCATGATGTTGAAGTCATTTCTTCACTATAAAACACCAACTCTGTTGGTATTGACAGTATTTCCATGAAAGTTATAAAAACAATCTGTCCA
Organism: Psylliodes chrysocephalus; assembly: GCA_927349885.1. Classification (NCBI taxonomy): domain Eukaryota; kingdom Metazoa; phylum Arthropoda; class Insecta; order Coleoptera; family Chrysomelidae; genus Psylliodes; species Psylliodes chrysocephalus. The sequence continues at coordinate 16,029,483 of OV651822.1, read as the reverse complement.
CATATTGCTCATGCTCTGGCACATATAATTAACACATCAATTGCCTTGGGTAAATTTCCAGCAGATCTAAAAATGGGGGTAGTAACACCAATCTTCAAAACAGGAAACCAAAAATTACTTGAAAATTATAGGCCAATTACTGTTCCTACTGTATTTTGTAAGGTTTTCGAGAAATGTGTATACAAACACAATGTTGTCTTTTTTATTTAAATATAATATCATATCAGATCACCAACATGGTTTTCTTTCAGATAGGTCAACTGAGAGTGCCACTACGGGCTTTTTCAATTACATATATGGTCAGTTGGATAAAAAGAGATTTGTGGAGGCACTCTTTTTTGACCTCTCCAAAGCTTTTGACTGCATTGATCTAAATATAATTGAAAATAAATTATTTGCTTTGGGTTTCAGAGGGGATTTTCTAAAGTGGCTATCTTCATATCTCAACATGAGGAAAATTTGTGTTAACATTGAAGACTACTAGTGATGCCGCGAGACAAGACGAGATGAGAGATTGGCCTCTCTCGTCTCGTAGGGCGAGAGAAAACTGTTCTCTCGTCTCGACGAGAAGGCGCTTCTCTCGATCGAGAGAGCCTTCCTCTCGTCTTGTCTCGTCTCGTTTCTCTCGTGATAAAACAATATCAAATTTAAATTTAAGAAAGACGAAACATGAAAAAACGGTAAAATTTGTAAGACAAAAACAAATAATTTTTCAAGTAATTTGCGCATTAGTACTAGGGATGATCAAATTTTTTCAAACATCGATGTGTCTGTAAACATCGATGTTTTCCAAAAGCGTTTATTGAAGAGCAAAAAAAACAGGAAAAAGAAATTTAAACCATCAAATTAAACGTGACGCTTAACAAAAAACCAAGAAACATTGAAAAGAAAATCATCCATGTTAATGTAAAAATCGATGTTAGCAAAAAACATCGATGTTGAACATCGATAATCGAAACCTAAAAATCGATGTTTTTTAAACATCGATACATCGTGCACATCCTTAATTAGTACCCAAATTTGGCAATAGGAAATACTTATGTCTCTCTGTCTGTCCGTCTGTCACAGTCGTTTTACAATTGAAATTTGAAGTAATAAGTGGCCCAGATTAAGCGTTAACTAAAAACGAAAATACTTTGTTTTGTAAGTCAGTCGGGGAGGGGAGAAGAGGTTAAATTGGAAGTTAGATTTTTTCTAATGCAATCCTGCGATGTCAAAAGAAATCATTTTGTAGTATGTTTTCAAAATGCAAGAAGATAGAGACATAAAACAAAAAAGATGTGAAATTAGATGTGATATTTTTGTTGTAATGAAATGCACTTTACTTGAGACGTAAAATAGAGGGCGTTACTATCTTTAAATTTTCTAATGAAAAGTAAAGACATGTAATACCTCATTTGAAAAATATTTTGATTAAATTTACTTCCAAGCAAACAGATTTAATTTTATTTTGTTTTTACAAAAATTACATTCTTGATAATCCTCGTGTGCCGCAATAATCCAAGAAATGTTAGATAATGTTAGAAAATAATTTTTTAATAAGTTTTTTTTGCTAAGAAGTTATGAAAAATTGTAATACGTCAAGTGGTTTTTAAATCACCTTTGATATTCTTAATTTATTTATTTTAGTAAGTACAAGAAGCGTTTCCTTAATAATAAACAATAACTGTTAATATGAGAGTTATCAAGAATGTAACTAATTAGTAAAGGCCCACAACATGTCTGTATAAGAACAAAGTACCAGCTACAAAAAATTGTCATTTGTGCAGTGTTCCCTCTAACAGTAAAAAAATGCTTAAAATTATAAAAAATACTGACTTTACTCTGTACTAGCCAAAATGTTAATTATCTATTGTATACTATTGTAAAAAACAGCATTTATAAGGTAATATACCTCCGGTAATAATCCTTTGAGGTTGAAGCGGTTAATAAAAAAAAAAGAATTTAACCTACTTTATTAATTTATTTAATGTAATTTCTGTAAAAATATAAAAACCTAAATCTGTTGTAAAAATATAGAAAATATCTTTTAAATGAGGTATCACATAACCCTACTTTCCATAAGAAAATTTAAAGCTAGACTTCCTCTATCTTACGTGTCTCAAGTAAAGTGCATCTCGTTATAACAAAAAGTTTTACCTCGTTTTTGTTTTGTTATATTTTTTCATTTAGAAGTTAAAATAGAGGAGGGTACAATTTTCGTCCCCACTGTATATAATACATTCATGTGTATTACCTTTTCATTGACAGTTTTTCGAAAAAACGCTTAAACATTTTCAACTTATCTTCAAAAGTAACCTCACCAAAGCAGAATGGATTAAATATAAGAAATGATTGTATAAATTTTAAATAAATGAAATGAGAACTATTTTTTCCTATAAATCACTATTTATAAAATCCTAATGACACAAGTATCATTTGTTACCATTTAATATTTATAGAATAGGTGTATTATAGTTAACTTTTTGACTATCTCGAAATCTAATATGTATGTTAAAATTTTAAGTTACGATAAGCAATTGAAAATTTCAAATAAGCAAAGAGAAAATTGTTCGAGAGAGCCCGAGAGAGTTCGAGAAATTCTCGTCGAGAGATGACACTCTCTCGTCTCGAATCTTTTTTCGAGAGAAAATGTCTCTCTCGTCTCGTTCGAGACGAGACAAGACGAGAATCTCTCGTCTCGCGGCACCACTAAAGACTACCGATCTACTTTTAAAGATATTGATCGTGGTGTCCCTCAGGGGTCAATTCTAGTCCCACTAATTTTCTTGTTATATATAAATGATCTTCCATCACAGATAAAAGCAGATTATACTGTTATGCATGCTGATGATACCACATTGGCAGCTGATGCAGAGCTTCTCTTAAAACTTAATAATTTAACATATCAATTTACTGTATGGTGCAAAAGAAATTTCTTAATATTAAATTCTAGCAAAACTGTCATTATGCAATTTTTTTCTAGAAATTATGATAATATAAGTGTAAAAGTTTTATCAGAGGGAATTTCTTTCTCTCATATAACTAAGTTCCTAGGAGTTATGATTGACAGCAATATGAATTGCAATCCTACAACTAAAAAATATTTTCAATACTAATCAACTTCTTCAGGTATACTATGTTCTTGTTTATTCATATCTCTCTTAACGTTATCCTGTGAGGAAACTGTACAAATGATTTAAGAGTTTTTATTAATAAAAAAAAATATTAGACTAATTTTCAATTTAGAAACAAGAACTACATGTAGGGATCATTTAAAAAAATATAATATACTCACATTCCCAGCCACATACATTTTTAAAACCATTCTGTATGTTAAAAAAAATCATTCATCATTTTCTAAAAATCAAGATAATCATAATTACCCCACTCGAAACAATGAAGCAATTCGTATTCCAAAACATTCATCAGCTCTATTTGAACTCAGCCCACACTACTTTTAATCATCTTCCATCCTCGATTGAAACAACCATCCCCTATAATATTTTTAAAACAAAATTAAAAAACTACTTAATAGATAATTGTGTGTACAGTATAAATGAGTACCTACCTCAATAGTGCTATGTTGTTTATACCTGATTTGTTTTAGTTATACTTTTATTTATATACCTGACTTATCCTATATCATAATCTAAAAGGACAAATAAAGATTTATTATTATTATTATTACCTCTCTAAAACAAATTAATAGTCTGAGCTTATTTAAATGCTAATTAAAAAGATATTTATCCCAAAAATGCCCCTATAGTATTTATGAATTTCTAATGTAGGTACAGCCTATGCCAAATGGGTGTTTTCAAGCATATCAGTCCTAATTTTAATTTTCTCTATTTATTGTTAAATTGTATATTTAAGTAAATGTGTTAGTTAGATTTTATATGTTTTGTGAATATTATTGTACATATTTACATGTAAATGACATCCTATATTATGTATATGATCTAAAAGGATTACTAAAGTATTATTATCATTTTATATATTTTGGCTCGAACTAACTAAAAGATTTTAAACTTTTTCATATTATCCTATTCATACATATTTTTTTCATTTAAAAACTAAAATAAAACTTGGGTTTATCGAATTATGTTTTATATTTTTTTCTAAATTTAATGAAATAAATAATTTTAGTAAATAATTTAATTAAAAAATCATATTTATTTCGAGTACGACCAAATAAATTATGGTAAAACAACTAAACGATTATATAAAAATTAATAATTAGGTACAAATACAAAATACAAATATGCAGTCTTGACCAAAAAAACATTATATATGGAAGAATTTCACCTCAGTAACTATAAGACAGGCCCTTTTTCTGAATAGCAACTGAAACAGCAGCACTTAAAAAGTCCATAGTATCATCGATACCTAAATCTTGTGGGCCTCCGTCAGTAGTAGATTCCGAATTTTCTAATAAACTAGAACCACTTTCCTGCTCCTTTCTTTCATTTTCAAAATTCTCCAAATTATCGTTGGTAAATTCCTCTATTTCTGAGTTTCTCTGCAGCGTCCTCTCATTTTCAGTAATAGAACTAGATGGCTGATCCAAGAGCGAATTAGACTGCAATCCATGAGACTGAATAGCCATCAGAATAGCATCATCCTCTACCTGACCATCATTTGCATAGTTATCTACCATATCAGCAGCATCTAGCGGACGACTCGACCAAGTGTCTAGTACACTGTTTATGGTATTATCAACAAAACCTCTAGCAATTTGTCTAGCTTGCCACTTACGTAAATAATAGTCTTCGTTTTTTGGATTTGGGGTCACCAATGTTAAAGGAATTTCATTTGATATCTCGTCAAGTTCTGCACTCATTATTTCATCTGCTTCTTCTAGTAATTTTTGAATACAGCAACTATTACAACATTTGCTATGAGGGGGTGCATCTTTGTCCTCAATTGTCTCATCACTTTTAATGTTCTTATCCTCTAAATTATTGTTCTCTAATACTTCTGGATGACTATCGGTTAATTTATTATTTTCTACTTCCAGAGAAAAATCTACATTATTATTATTATTATTGTTATTAGCTGTAGTATTCTTATAAGCATCTTTTAGGTGGTGTTTACCTTTAACTTCCCATACATATCTGGCTTTTTTGAGAGGCTTTTGGCCATCACTGGGTCCGTCTTCATTAGAGTTTTCATCTCGAAGTTGTTTGGGCATTGAAGAGGATATCACTAGACCAAAATTAAAACAAATTTAACTGAAAAATCAAGCTTCTTCAACACATTGGTAGGTATTGATTTCCATCTGACTGAATTACGACGTCGTATTATGTCATTTTTCTTTTTTCACATATTACTTCCTTGCACTTAAAATTGTGATTCTTCTTAAAGAAAAAATACAAAAACGAAAACCAGAAATAAAATCTTTAGTTTCAATAACACTGCTTTGACTTTTTAATCAGATGTTTTTAATGAATTAAAATTATATACGACACACTAAAATCGAGTTTGTTACTTTGTTACATAGATTAAAAAGAGATACACACAATAATCAGAAAATAAAACATGCCAGCAGTGGTTGCGACATCTATTAAGATTCAATTCAAACAATTTTATTATTGATTTATTTCTAGAGTTAACAAATGCGCCATTTTTGGTCCAGACATTTTATTAAAAGTAAAAAATAATAATTTTTATATAATCTGTATGTGGTTTAATCGATGTTTTTAAAACAATAATACTATATTAGATATACCAAAGTCGAGTTTGTTACTTTATTACAAAAAAAAAGTAATACAACATGTAAAACGCAGAAATTGTATCACGTCAGCAGAGGTGGTGACATCTACTAGTGTTTAACAAAAACAAATTAATCAATGGTATAGCCGGCAGGTTAGCAAGCACGCCATTTTTGGTACAGAAAAAAATGTAATAACAAATTTACTATTAGGCATTCCAAACAAATGAATTGCCAGTGGGAAGGTTTGGTATATCTAAGGGTGGCGACATACGGTGTATTCTATCTACTTTACGTAAAATCATGAATAATGGATAATATTTAAATATTTTATGTCAAACACAATAAAAATAATATTTAAAAAACCCACCTATACATTTCTTCATAAATTGGCAGGCTTGGCGACTACTACTTCGAATAAAAATAGTGTCCAACTTGCAAGATTATGTCGCTACCCTCTTAGATATACAAGAATTTCCCACTGGCACCTATTGTTTGACAGGTCGTTGGAATGCCTAATAATTTGTATGTGATGATTGACAACTGTCAATAAAGTGTTGGTTTTTAATATATTTAAATTATAGTTTTCTTATTATAACAGTAAGAAAACGATTGTACATCTTTGTTGTCAGTGACATCTAGTTAAAGTTAACTAAAATTATTATGTTTCTATCTAGAAGTGACGAAAAATAAGGTAACTATTCTCTATTTTTTTTAACTGCGGACTATCGTCTATAGATGTCGCACCATCACATCAAATTTTTAATTTTAAACTTTTCTGCATTAATAATTTTAATTTAATTTACCTACACTAAAATGAAATGTGGACATCCCAATGATATTAAAATTAAACAATAATTCAATTACACATATGAAATATAAATAGGTTAAGCGGCGACCAATTTAGCCTAATTAGCGAAACAAGAATAATTGAAATTTTGAAATTAAATTAAATAAAGGCTTAAGCCATAAAGGGTAAATATAAAACAATATTACAAAGAAATTGGTAAATAACAAAGGACGATTTAACTAAATAGTTTTCCTACTAAGTACCTAAGTAATTGATTTATTTATATAAAACTTACTCTTATAGCCCAAGAGCCCACTGCAAATTTTTACCGTCATCTGATAACGTAATGAAATATACTCTAAAAGCATGGAAAAACATTGTACTTTACCCAATCGATACCCTCATGAGAAAACCTCGTATCTCCAAAATCCAAAATTGTGCAGGAGAAGCAAAAAAAATTAATAACTTTTAAAGTTATTGGAATAAAAACATTTTTTTTTGGGATTACGTTCTGGACTATCATAGAATCATGACGATATATTGCATTTTTGAAAATATAATGTAATAGAAATAAATAAAGGAGTTACGGGATTTTCAGAATTTTTATTTATTTTAATTTGGAGTTACATGTTTTTCTCAATGTAAAGTTTATTACCTATTATAAAAAACTAGTTTTATAGGTTCTATTATAATATGGATCAAAACAAGAATCCAGATAAATGCGACTAATAAAAAAACTTTAAAAAATCTCTAAGCTCCTTACAAGCAATATAAAATTATACAAATTTAGAATACATTACAGTGCTTTTTATTCATGAGGCAAAGCATCATAGTATTGTTGATAATCTGGTTCTAATGATTTTGTTATTTCTTGAAGATCATCATATTTCTGCTTTTTAATTTTAAGCCTTTCTGTGTAAAGTTTTGGAATTACCCTTGTATCAGATTTTGTTCAGTCTTACTGGTAAGATTTGCTAATTGTCAAGATGTCTCAGCTTGTAATCTATACGTCCATCTTGTCTCCAGGTCTTATTGTATTTACATACCGCAGATTTGAGTAATTATTAAAAAAGTCATGCATCAATTATTTTACCGTGTGTGGCTTTGGGGTCTGCCTAACGCCAAGACATACCTCAATATAGCCAGCTGGTATATTTATTTTCTTATTTTTCAATTTTCTTTCGATCGTGGCATGCATAGAGTCTGATTCCATTTGTGTATGACCTTTCTCTAAAAATGTTTGGCAAATAGTCACTTTTTAATCAATAGCTATTTTCAACAAAGCATTAGAAAGGAAGACGTTTATATTTTGGCCACAGCATCCATCACTGTACAAAATTAAGTCATCATTTTCACCAATATCATGACTTACCTTATTTATAAATACACTTAAAATACTTGCGAACTCGTTACAACCCACATCTCTTTCAGTCTCATTCCAAATGAAACAATATCCTTTCTTCGCTTTTATATTAAATATAGTAAAGTTGTGTATAACTAACTTCATTTTGTAATATATAAGTGAAACTGTTGATTTAGGACATACTAGTACAAATTGTAAATCCATTGTGTAGATTTTATTTTGTTTGCTCTTCTTGTCCTTTCGTTTCTCTTCTCTAGCTTCTATCTTTTTCTTCTGGTGGAGCTGGTATTCAGCTTCATCCAAATTGCCTGTATGTCGAGTAACACAAACAGAGCACTCATCTTTTTTTGGTGCGAAAAGAAAATTCATATCATCAAATGTATTTAAAAACATCATTTGGGATAATGGTGCTAGGCTTTTTTGCTGGCACCAGGAATTATAAATTCTATAAACTTGAGCTTTGGAAGTCCATAAGGACTCTAGGTACAATTTGGCCATCCTGGCTTGACAATAGTGGGATTCCATTTTTGGCAAGTACTTTCCTTTAAGTTTTCAAGTCTTTATCTGATTTTCTTTCTGTTTCATCCCCTGTTTAAAGTTGTTCTTCGTCCTCATTATTAGCTTTCTTTTTCCAGGCAACAGAAGCGGATTCGCCTATGGACAAGGTATTTAAAAACATCTTTTTACTCACGCGCAATCTTGTTTCTTTCGGTTTCAAATAGTAAGAATAACTACTTATACAACCGTCTTGAGTTTTCGTCTTGTTTCCTATCTCTTGGTGTTTTAATGTCATCTTGGGTAATTAACCCCCCGAACACCTAGTGCACCGGAATCTGGCCCTTAACATCGTTTTTGAGGATTTTTCTCACACAATAGAAGCTTGTCTCATATACCACTAGTTGCAGATAATATTTTGTTGCTCCATGCAATAACGGCATGCGATACCGTTTCAGCAACATACTACCAGGGTAAAACTAAATTTTTTAAGACCTTCCAGAAATTCCCAGACCTTCAAGCTCATGCTACGAAGTTCAAGGAAGCTGGTTTGTCAAGAGAAGAAATTTTTGAGAACGGGGCGCAGCTAATCCCGGCAATGTACAGTGATCCACTGTCATTCAGGAAGTCGAATGTTCCTGACAAGTACAAGCCAAAATGGGACCAATTACTACATATCTACAGGTAAAAAATGTACATAAAAACCGCTCTAGAGGGGAGAGTTAATTTAGGAAAAATTCTCCCCACACAACATCTAAAGAGGGTCTATTTTCAAGTGCAAGATTGGCTACACGGAGACCAGCTGACCATGGACCCAACAGAATGGGGATGGAGAAAGGAAGGCGACACACTGGTCCCTGTAGATATGACACAAAAACCTGCGCCCAAGATTATTATGGAACTAATATTCTGTGGATGCGCAGGAGATTGTAAGCTGTTGTCCTGTAGTTGCAAGAAGCACGGCTTCCCTTGAAATCTTGCCTGTAAAATTTGTGTAGGCTCAACTTGCAACATTACTGAAAGATATTCAGTTGAAAACGTTATTGCGGCAGAGAGGGAGGCCTCATATGAGGAAGATTTTCTACTTATGAATGCGTCAGTCGATGACCAAGAAAATGAACAGATTAGTGAAGTGCTACTTGATGAAGAATTTGATATTTAGTTATGTATCTAAAAATTAAAGTTATTAATTAATGAGGTAAGGTAAAGTTACAATTAGATTGTATTTGATTTGAATTCAATTTAAATTTTTTAAATGCCAATTACGTAAATATTGACTTTCTATTTATTCATTTCTTTCCTCCTCACACAATTTAACTAGAATCAATAATTCCACACAGCTATTGCAGTATTGACGTCCATATCTAAAACATCAGGTTTGGTTGACATTCATGGGAATGACATTGATGCCAAGATAAAGGTTATGGTGCACCAGGTGTTAGGAGGGTCGTTTTCGACGTGAAATTCGGATTTAGTGACCCAAAAAAACCCCCAAAACGATTTTGGATTCATCTTCTTCTATTGTGTGGGGAAAACCCTCGGAGATAAGGTCCGCGTTTAGGATCCGGTACACCAGGTGTTCAGGGGATCGTTTTCGACTTGAAATTTGGATTGAGCGCCCAAAAAAAAAACGCCCCTACAATTATTTTCGGGTTGTTTTTGGCTATCTTTTCAGGAAAATTCTCGGGGACGACGTGTGAGGAAAACTTACGGAGATCAGGTCCGCGTCCAGGTTTCGGTGCACCAGGTTTTCAGGGGGTTGTTTTCGACGTAAAATTTGGATTTAGCTACCCAAAAAACGCCCCCACAATGACTTTCGGGTTGTTTTTAACGATTTTGTCAGGAAAATTCTCGGGGATGACCTCCACGTCCATTTATTTGAAACATAATTTAACTAGCCCATACAGCACACATTATTTCAGAAAAGTTTCTTAAATATTTCAAACGTTTTAAACATATAACATTTTTAACACAAGTTTCGGAAATATTTCTGAAATGTTTTAGTTAAATATTTCACTGAAAATGTTTCTGAAACATGGTAAACATGTTACACAGAAGGTTATTAAACATGTTATGTTGTATAAGGCCAACAATTAAAGAAGAATTTCTGATTTGTAAGAAGAAGATGGGATATGTAGTTATTTTATTTTATCATATCCCTGTCCAGCCACCAGCTAGAAACAAGCCTATATTCTAAATAATTATAAATTTGAGTTGTTGGTTCTTGATATTCATGCGTTGTGAACATGTTATATTGGAAGCAGAATATGTCTTTAGAAATTAAAGTGAGAACTACATTAATAATGCTTGCTTAGGTGGATATTCATGTTTTGTTTGGACATGAGTATTGTTTTATTATAGTTAATTTAAAACAATATTAATAAAACTATTGTTAATCAAATAATTTGTATAAATCCTTTTTAATTACCTATATTTTGTTTCAAATTAGTGCACTTAAAGGAATTGGTCAAAATGAAACAATTTGCAAGCTTTTGGACTGTGCCTGTAAAAATAACATCCAAGTTATTCAACGTTTCCAGAATAAAGTATTAAGGAACATCATCGATGCATCCTGTTTCTGCTGTAATACTGATCTTCATTTCAGAAATATTATTGTAAAATATTATATTTAGAGAACATTTTTACGTTTCAGGCATATTTCAGAAATGTTTCTGAGATGTTTCGTAATATTTATACAACATTGCAAATGTTTCAATGTAACATTGTTGAAATATTTCCGAAATGTGTTTGTGCTGTAAAAACGTTAATCAATAAATAAGAAAGAAAACTTTCGAATCCGGCGTCTAAGTAATAAATAAAAATATTCTCTGAAAAGAAACTACTGTCAACACAATAGTTGTTACAATATATAGACAAATTTGGCCAGTCCTTGTTTCAGATGGAGTTGAATGCCAAGAAAGATAGGGCGCGTCCCATTAGACTGCGCGGAGAAATACGATATAATTATTACACAAATAAAGAGAAGGTTGCGTACAGAGATATTCTATGAAATGGATGAGGTATCTCTAAAATTCGACCAAACGGAAAGCGGTAGAACAGCCTTAAGTAAGAAAACTAATAAAAAATGGGTATATTGTAAAACTGTAGTGAATAAAATCTTTTATTGGACGTTTACAATTTTTTAAAAGTGACACCAATATATAAAATAATATCCATAATTTCACAGTAAACAGGCATAGGCATCCAAATAATCAGATTTTACTATGTGAGCGTGAATAAAAGTTGATGCCTTTTCATTCTAGAGTTATTATGCATGCATAATAACAGACTACCAGATAATTTTTTTGGCCCGTTCGAACTTACAATGATCGAACGCGTTAAGAAAAGTGTTAAAGAGTGAGGGTGCAGTTCTAAGGCCCCATAGGTAAGGCCTCAGTAATGCCATGAATGTATAAAAAATATAATGAGTTTGAATAAAATTGTAATGCTCAAGTGGCAAGTAAGTATACAGGAAAATAAAATTTATAATTTAATATATTCCATGCAAATAACTAATCTTTATTGAACCCGTAAGAAATTTTGCAATTATTTTTAATGATTCCTGCACCGTCTCTGAATAACATATTTAATTTTTAATTATTCAACACAACAATGGAACAATAGTTTGCTTTAAAATTTAGTGGACAATTAAAACGTTTACCTATATTAAAATATTTAATTATTGTTCCATAACAATGAATTACAGGAGTGCTGATTGGAAAGTAAATTATTTCATCTAGAATTTTGAACTAAGGATAAATATTTTTAAAAAATGTATGTCTGTAGAATCGTTGTAATTAGATCCTTCCAAATTTTCTAAAGGTATGGGAGATATTTGGTTAACACAATGGATTGGTGAGGATTTTATAGTAAAAAAGTCATAGGATCATGATAGGGTTCAAGATTGCTTATTGGGAATAGAGTATTAGCAAATTAAGCCGAGTCAGTCATTGGCTAGTTTCAAATGTCTATACTTAAAGGCAATTGGAGCCAGTTCTACAACACTTTCGGGGATTCAAGGTGAAGGCAGGTTCGGTACATACATACTGCATAAGGATTATTCATACATTCATACATTCACCAACTTGTTTTGGATCACCGTAAGGCCGGTTTCATCTTTATTATATACGTTGTTAGTAGGAAACTTTTTTTTGCAGACTTCTTCCAAAAGCGGAAATAAAAATTCAACACATACTTTATTGAAACCTTTTTTACGGGCAAAAGATGTCCCTTTGGAACTTCTTATAGACACACCGAGAAAAATATTAAATAACCGGTAGTCGATATCAAATAACCCTTAATAGATATCTGGATACCATACGTGGCAGCAGTCAAAAATATGATGAAAAAAAATCAATAATATTTATAAATAGGGAAAAATTTTAATTTTTCTTTTGGTTTTGTCTGACTTTTTCGAGGATTTCAAATCTCTGTTTGCATATTTAAGAGTATAAAAAATTCTGAGTCTTATAAATAATTTAATGGTGTACATTTTCGCAAATTGTTGGCAAGGATGACCAAATTCTATTTTGTTCATCTCAAAAAGGTATGCGTTGGAAATTCCAGGCTTGGTTGACAAACTATCAAATAGAGATATAAATATTTTTTTTTAAATTTAAAAATATAAAAGAGAAATTTTTCGCTGCGAGATTTTAAATTGCCAAACACCTTTTCTTCAGAGTCGTATGCTTTAAAATGCGTTAACAAGTTAGAATTGTTAAGTAAATTGCATTCTTCTAAAAAATTTACGCAAATTTCGCAAGAGTGAATATGTAATGATTTTTTGATTAAATAGCCACATACATAGTTAAATGCATTTTGAGTGATCACATTTAGCTCCATGTAGTCATATTCAGAAATCGTTATTTCCCCAACTGATTGTTTTGAAATATATTTAATTTTCATTAAGCGGAGAACTTGTATTCCTAAGGGAAAAACAAATCCCGGGATTCCTTTCCAGTGTGTGCCTCGCGGAGATTATTTGCTGTCGATGGCTTCATATGTGTTTTTAAAATCAGCATTTTTAGTTTATAATTATGCTTCATGCGAAAGTGCATTCTATCTTTGGAAATATATTATTATTTATTTAAAACAAATACTAAATATAGAGCAATTACGTATAATTTACCATGCACTTATAGAGCCTCATCTTAACTATGGTATTATAGCCTGGGGAGGCGTGACAAATAACTATCTAAACAAATTAGAAATTACCCAAAAATGGTTAATAAAAATAATATACGGAAAACATTTTAGATACCCTTCTGACCAGTTATTTAATGATTGTAAGTTTTTTGATATTAGGCAACTTTTTTGTTTATCAGTTCTTACAAGGCAACACATTTATAAAAACGACTTGAATATTCTAGAACACCACTATGATACAAGGAATAAAGAAAATATTTCAATAATACCCAAAGTCTCTAAAACGGGAACTCAAAGAAGCTATTTCTATTTAGGACCTAGGTTATACAATATAATTTCACCACCCTTTAAACAATTAAATTCTATAAAGATGTTTAAAAAAAAGTTAAAAATTGGATATTTAAAAAAAATAGGAATGAGATACATAGTTGGATAGACCTAAAAAATCTATAGTACGATAAATCCGAGAACTGAAATTAAATAAATAAATAATTAAATAATGAAAAGGTCTAAACTGAATAACTAAATACATACACAAATAATAAATAAAGCTTACCTTAATAGAGTTATCATCTGGATAACTTCTTTTAGTTGTTACTTTGTTTCTTCTTTTTAACATCAAAATTTGTAAAACTTGTAAATGTGTACATAGCAATGTAAGGAAAGATTGTTTAAGTTAATTTTTGAGAATATAAAAACTATTTTTAAATAATAAATTTGGCATTGTGGGTTGCAGATATTTTAACAAGCTGTGCTTTTAAATATCTGTCACCTTAATTGTACAAATAGCGTTGCCACGAGTTAAGAGTTAATTTTAAATGTAGGTATACATATTGTTTTACTGTGCACAACACTTTTTTCTTTATTCATAACAAATATTATATTGTATTTAATTTAATTGCATTATTTATGAATAAACATTATTATTATTATTATTATTATATTATTATTATTATTATTATTATTATTATTATTATTATTATTATTATTATTATTATTATTATTATTATTATTATTATTATTATTATTATTATTATTATTATTATTATTATTATTATTATTATTATTATTATTATTATTATTATTATTATTATTATTATTATTATTATTATTATTATTATTATTATTATTATTATTATTATTATTATTATTATTATTATTATTATTATTATTATTATTATTATTATTATTATTATTATTATTATTATTATTATTATTATTATTATTATTATTATTATTATTATTATTATTATTATTATTATTATTATTATTATTATTATTATTATTATTATTATTATTATTATTATTATTATTATTATTATTATTATTATTATTATTATTATTATTATTATTATTATTATTATTATTATTATTATTATTATTATTATTATTATTATTATTATTATTATTATTATTATTATTATTATTATTATTATTATTATTATTATTATTATTATTATTATTATTATTATTATTATTATTATTATTATTATTATTATTATTATTATTATTATTATTATTATTATTATTATTATTATTATTATTATTATTATTATTATTATTATTATTATTATTATTATTATTATTATTATTATTATTATTATTATTATTATTATTATTATTATTATTATTATTATTATTATTATTATTATTATTATTATTATTATTATTATTATTATTATTATTATTATTATTATTATTATTATTATTATTATTATTATTATTATTATTATTATTATTATTATTATTATGTATATCTTATTTTATATTTTTTTCTCTCTTAATGCAATGTTTTAAATGTATAATTTTATAACTTTTAACATTTTACTGAAACTGATTACAATCTTTTTTTATATACCTATACAGATGATCTAACTACATTTTTAAATTTTAATAATTGTACTTTAGGTTTGTACTATTTATTTTTTTTTCTTGTTTTCTCATTGTAAAACTTGTAAATTGTTATTGTGACTTCAAATGTACACAGAAGTATGTAATGTGGTCAATAAACGATATTATTATTATTATTATTATTATTATTATTATTATTATTATTATTATTATTTATTATTATTATTATTATTATTATTATTATTATTATTATTATTATTATTATTATTATTATTATTATTATTATTATTATTATTATTATTATTATTATTATTATTATTATTATTATTATTATTATTATTATTATTATTATTATTATTATTATTATTATTATTATTATTATTATTATTATTATTATTATTATTATTATTATTATTATTATTATTATTATTATTATTATTATTATTATTATTATTATTATTATTATTATTATTATTATTATTATTATTATTATTATTATTATTATTATTATTATTATTATTATTATTATTATTATTATTATTATTATTATTATTATTATTATTATTATTATTATTATTATTATTATTATTATTATTATTATTATTATTATTATTATTATTATTATTATTATTATTATTATTATTATTATTATTATTATTATTATTATTATTATTATTATTATTATTATTATTATTATTATTATTATTATTATTATTATTATTATTATTATTATTATTATTATTATTATTATTATTATTATTATTATTATTATTATTATTATTATTATTATTATTATTATTATTATTATTATTATTATTATTATTATTATTATTATTATTATTATTATTATTATTATTATTATTATTATTATTATTATTATTATTATTATTATTATTATTATTATTATTATTATTATTATTATTATTATTATTATTATTATTATTATTATTATTATTATTATTATTATTATTATTATTATTATTATTATTATTATTATTATTATTATTATTATTATTATTATTATTATTATTATTATTATTATTATTATTATTATTATTATTATTATTATTATTATTATTATTATTATTATTATTATTATTATTATTATTATTATTATTATTATTATTATTATTATTATTATTATTATTATTATTATTATTATTATTATTATTATTATTATTATTATTATTATTATTATTATTATTATTATTATTATTATTATTATTATTATTATTATTATTATTATTATTATTATTATTATTATTATTATTATTATTATTATTATTATTATTATTATTATTATTATTATTATTATTATTATTATTATTATTATTATTATTATTATTATTATTATTATTATTATTATTATTATTATTATTATTATTATTATTATTATTATTATTATTATTATTATTATTATTATTATTATTATTATTATTATTATTATTATTATTATTATTATTATTATTATTATTATTATTATTATTATTATTATTATTATTATTATTATTATTATTATTATTATTATTATTATTATTATTATTATTATTATTATTATTATTATTATTATTATTATTATTATTATTATTATTATTATTATTATTATTATTATTATTATTATTATTATTATTATTATTATTATTATTATTATTATTATTATTATTATTATTATTATTATTATTATTATTATTATTATTATTATTATTATTATTATTATTATTATTATTATTATTATTATTATTATTAATATTATTATTATTATTATTATTATTATTATTATTATTATTATTATTATTATTATTATTATTATTATTATTATTATTATTATTATTATTATTATTATTATTATTATTATTATTATTATTATTATTATTATTATACCACTTTTCTTTCGGTCGATGAACAAAAGGGAGACACAAGACAGATAGCTGACTGGTTTTCGGCAAATCGTTTGAAAATGAACGAGTCGAAAACTAATGATCTACTCATAAGCTCAGACAAATGGGCTTTAAAATCAAAACCAGTCAAACTACTGGGAATATATTTGGACACAAATCTGAATTGGACACCACATGTTGATTACCTTAGTTCCAGGTTAGCAACACAAATATTTGTAATGCGTCAACTAAAACCATGTGTGCCTGATAATTTACTAAAAACTATATACTTTGCACTAATTCATAGTAATATTGCATATGGCGTGCTGTTATGGGGAAATTCCTCTAATGCTCACAGAATCTTCGTTTTACAAAAGACCGCAGTTAGATTAATAGATAATTCTCCACATAACACCCCTTGCAAACCAATATTTAAAAAACTTAAAATATTGCCTCTACCTTCCATGTATATCTTAGAAACACTACTTGAGATACATAACAACATAAATAACTTAAATAAGCACAACGATATACATAACTATAACGCTCGTTTCGGACAAGATATAGTCTTTAAGAAATCAAGGATTCAAATGACTAAAAACAATTCTCTAGACGTTTCATTGTACAACTCTTTTCGCAAATACTTCGAATCCAAAGATTTTGAAAGCATGACTAAAGACAAGTTTAAGAAAATTGTTAAAGGGTTTCTTCTTGAGCATTGCTTTTATAGCATAGAAGAATTCTTAAGGAAAATAAATTCGTGACTTGTTTGCTAAATTCGCATTATCATAACTCTAATGTATTATGGTTTTATTGTTTTATTTTTTTTGATCTTTATTGACCTTTTAAATTATTTTAAAATGTTTGTAATTGTTTTATATATTTACTCAGTGGTTACTGGAATTTTGACTCAGCCCGGGTACTGCTACCAATGGGGGAGAGCCTACTACTCACTCGTTTAGAAATTTACGTACGGTGTGGCACGTATTTAAAATTACCGCTTTCTGCATGTCTATAAAAGTGTTTTTATGAATTCCCAGTTTATTAAGACCTTCCTGCAGATTTTTCGGGACGAGACCCGTGGATGATATTATAAGCGGTACTACCTCTACTTTCTCTGCTTTCCACATCTGTTTTACTTCAAAAGCGAGTTCAGCATATTTGGCTATTTTCTCTTGATGTTTTGTCAGAACGTTGTTGTTATTCGGGACCGCGACATCTACCAGAAGTACACATTTGACTTTTTTATCCACCACCACGATATCAGGCCTATTGTTCGTCACCTGCCTATCGGTGATAATAGTCCTATCATAGTAGAGTCTATAATTGTCATTTTCTAGTACTTTCTCTGGTTGATACTTGTAGTATGGTGTATATGTGGTAAGCAGTCCGAACTTGTTAGCCAACTTCTGATGGATAATGTTGCATACTTGGTTATGCCGCCGTAGGTAGTCATTATTAGCCAACGTACTACAGCCAGATGTTATATGCTGTATCGTTTCTGGTACTTGTTTACATTTTCTGCATTTGTCCGAACTGGTGTTTGGGTCCCTAATTACATATTTTTTGTAATTATTGGTGTTAATTACCTGGTCCTGAATAGCCATTAGGAACCCTTCTGTTTCGGGAAATAATGTGCCATTAGTAAGCCACTTATTAGATGCTTCCGTGTCAATATGCGGCTGGTTAATATCATGGTGGTGTCGGCCGTGGAGCTCTTTCTGTGACCATTGTTCTTGTTTTTCCATGTCTGTTAATGTTTCCAAGCTGATATCAGTATTTGAGAGGTTTAATGGCGAATATTTCTTATCAGCCTTTATAACCGTATTATGTAGACTAGAGCTTTCTGCTTTACTGAAAAAGAAATCTCTTAATTTTCCCGTTTGTCTAGTATGTAGGTTAATAATATCAATTAAGGCTCTTCCACCTTCCTTTCTGGGTAAAGTGGTTCGAATTACAGATGATCTTGGATGGTGAGAGTGGTTTTTAGTCATCATCGTTCGCATCAACCTCTGAATTTCTTCCAATTCAGTTTTGCTCCAATGTAGTATTCCAAACGAATAGGTTAAGACCGGTATAGCATATGAGTTGATGGCCTGTATTAGATTACCTGCATTTAATTTGCTTTTAATTAATGCTTTTACTCTTTGGGTAAATTGACTTCTTATCCTTTCTTTTGCCTGTTTATGATCTAGTAGCCTGGCTTGCTGATATCCTAAGTACTTGTAAGTCTCGCCTTTCTCCATGGCTTCTATGATGTCACCATTAGGTAATACCACGTCTCCACTCATAACGACTCCTTTCTCGATGTTTAAGCACTTGCATTTGTTTAACCCAAATTCCATTTGAATATCGCATGAGAATCTTTCAGTTATAGCTAGTAAATGTTTTATTTTTTGTTGACTTGAGGCGTATAATTTAATATCATCCATGTACAAGAGGTGGGAGATATTACAACTGGTGTTTCTATTGCCTTTGATTTTGAAGCCATAGTCAGTGTCCTTAAGCATGGTTGATAAGGGATTCATGGCGAGACAGAGCCACAGTGGACTTAGGGAGTCGCCCTGATAGATTCCTCTGCGAATGGATATTTCACTAGTACTTATCGAGTTACCATTAATATTAAGATGTAGATTTGTTCTCCATTGCTTCATTGTTGTTGCGAGAAAATTCACTAGAGTAGGGTGTATTTTATAGATCTTCAAGACTTCAATTAGCCAAGAGTGTGGGACACAGTCGAAGGCCTTTTTGTAATCTACAAAAGCAGTGTATATATTTCGCTGTTCCTTTTGTGCCTGCTTTAGAGTAATAGTATCTATAGACAGTTGTTCTTTACATCCCTGATGTTTCCGCCTACATCCTTTTTGCTCTTCTGCCAGAACGTTGTTTTGATCGACGTGTCGGTAAATACGATTAGTTATGCACCCTGTTAGTATTTTATAAAGAGTCGGTAGACAGGTAATTGGTCTATATTGGGTGGGATCTTCTGTTTGGGCACTTTTTGGCAGCATATGTGTGGAACCTAGTGTAAGGAACGTTGGTGTGTCATCTGGATGCAGTAAAATATGTGTAAATTGTTTTGCCATATACTTATGTAGGCAGTGAAATTTCTTATACCAGAAGTTTTGGATATTATCAACTCCCGGAGCTTTCCAGTTATTGGTCTCTTTTATGACTTCACTAACTTCTTTACTGGTTATCTCTTCACAGGGCATTGGCTGGATATTAACCTTTTCCCGTTCTGTTCTTATCCAATGAGCGTTTTGTTTGTGCTCTTTTGGGTTAGACCATAGCGAGGACCAGTACTTGGTCAGATCTTATTATTATTATTATTATTATTATTATTATTATTATTAATTATTATTATTATTATTATTATTATTATTATTATTATTATTATTATTATTATTATTATTATTATTATTATTATTATTATTATTATTATTATTATTATTATTATTATTATTATTATTATTATTATTATTATTATTATTATTATTATTATTATTATTATTATTATTATTATTATTATTATTATTATTATTATTATTATTATTATTATTATTATTATTATTATTATTATTATTATTATTATTATTATTATTATTATTATTATTATTATTATTATTATTATTATTATTATTATTATTATTATTATTATTATTATTATTATTATTATTATTATTATTATTATTATTATTATTATTATTATTATTATTATTATTATTATTATTATTATTATTATTATTATTATTATTATTATTATTATTGTTCAATATGTTTTTACATTATTTTATTGTATTTAGACTGTACCATGATAGTTATTTACTCTATTTTCTGTTCTGATGACTTCAAATGTACTTCTGTATATAAATGTGGTCAATAAACGCTTATATATATATTATTATTATTATTATTATTATTATTATTATTATTATTATTATTATTATTATTATTATTATTATTATTATTATTATTATTATTATTATTATTATTATTATTATTATTATTATTATTATTATTATTATTATTATTATTATTATTATTATTATTATTATTATTATTATTATTATTATTATTATTATTATTATTATTATTATTATTATTATTATTATTATTATTATTATTATTATTATTATTATTATTATTATTATTATTATTATTATTATTATAATATGGTATACAACATTCTATAATTTATTTAGTCATCCTATAATATTTAACTAAATATGTGGCAACGTCACTCAACCTGGCGTACAGCCCATCGGTATAGAAGATACCAATAGTAGTTAAAAAAATAAGCTTAATTGTATGTTGTTATTACTACTAGTAGATGGCGGTATTAAAATTTAAAAGATAACTGCACGTTTTTTTTTAGAATTATTTTTAGTTAATGCCAACTAACGGCTATTCCTGAATTATTAGCATATTGATTAAATAACTGCTAAATAATTGTACACTAAAGATAAATGTTTATCTAATAAGGGTTATACAATGGTCACAGCAAAATTAATAAAATAATGGCAGGTTTTTTAAAAACTTGCTATTGTTAGATATTGAATAATGACAAATCAAAAATCTTAGGTAGATACTTGTTCAAGCCGAATTTTCTTAGTGCAGTTTTTAGTCGTTCTAAAAAGAGATCCTCCCAGCAATCGACACGATTTCTCAAACAAGTATTTTATGAAGTCATGCGTTTAATGTCAGTTCTATTTAAACAATAAAACTTTGTTTTTTTTTTCTAGAAATTTCTAGAATTTTCTAGAATTTTCTAGAATTTTCTAGAATTTTCTAGAATTTTCTAGAATTTTCTAGAATTTTCTAGAATTTTCTAGAATTTTCTAGAATTTTCTAGAATTTTCTAGAATTTTCTAGAATTTTCTAGAATTTTCTAGAATTTTCTAGAATTTTCTAGAATTTTCTAGAATTTTCTAGAATTTTCTAGAATTTTCTAGAATTTTCTAGAATTTTCTAGAATTTTCTAGAATTTTCTAGAATTTTCTAGAATTTTCTAGAATTTTCTAGAATTTTCTAGAATCTTCTAGAATTTTCTAGAAGTTTCTAGAAGTTTCATTTTCATCAGTACCTTTTCCGAGTTTAATTTGAACAGCCTCATCTAGACAAACATCAGGCATTTTCGCTAATCGTCGTAACGTATTCCTTGGACTTTAAACGTTTTAGCTACCCTTAAAGCACCCATAGTTACTGCCCTTACTGCCTCTATAGCAGGGTTACCAGGTTTTTGAAAGAGATGACGGACAGACAGGGAATTTTAGGGGAAATAGGCGGAAGTAAAAACTACTCTGTCTTTTTCATTTTTTTAATCAAAATTACTTATTTTGTAAAAAATCCGTACCTATTTTTTGGTAAAGATAGACTGAGGTGTTTCAAATAATAAGGTGAAAATGTTTTCTGACTTTGGATTTCGATTTGCGATTTCTCGATTTTCTAACTTTACATTTTCACCTTATTTGTAAAATCACCTCAGTGTATCTTTACCAAAATTAGGTAAGGATTTCTTGCAAAATAAGTAATTTTGATTAGAAGAGTAAAAATAGACCGAGTTGTTTTTACTTCCCCCTATTTCCTGTAAAATCCCCTGTCTGTCCGTCATCTCTTTCAAAAACCTGGTAACCCTGCTCTATAGGTTTTTTTCATGTTATCCAAACTCCATATCTTCCTTCGTTTAGGACTTCCATTGGGACTTTCCACTTATTTTCGAGAAAGCATTCTATATAAATAAATAAAAAATATTATAAAAATTCCAATGAACTTCCAGCTAGCCCATATTAAAACATAAACAAAAAAATATATATTTTTATATTTAAAATAATCCAAAAATGGATTATAAAAAATTGGATTTAGTATTAGTAAAAAATTATCATTAAAAACCATTGAAAACACTGAGATACATCAATTTAAAACAACGGCTTAAAAAATCTGCAATCGTTGATTTGACATGACCGCAGATAACGTATTTACAGGAAGGCAGATATGGCTGCTTAATTTTTTCAGTGTCAAATTATATTTTACATCATGTGTTTTCTGCCTCGGATAATAGATAGCGCAATGCATATTATAGTTAATTCGGTAACCATATTACAACCGTTACAACGTTACAACCTTAGCTCATATTTTGTACTTTCTCCTCTTCACGTCACGAGACATACATTTTTTTAACGTTAGTAAATACTTTGTATATGGTGAAGTTCCTACGTCCTAGAAAATTTTTTTGGACTATTATAGTTCATTTGGCCACCCTGTATATGTCGAGGGAACGATAAAAGAACATCAACGACACATAGCTCCAAAAAAGATTATTGCAAAAAGAGGTTCATAAATGAAATGTTGCAGTCGGCATTTTTGCATTTTTTAACATTAAAATACCATCTGGATGTTTTGTACAATAATAAAAAAAAGAATTATACATATACCAATATAATTTTTCATGTACCTAAGAAAAAGGTAAACATTATAATAAAGTACTGGGAAAGAATGAATACTCTAAGCATAATTCAAAACAACAAATAGCTCGTTGCATATCTCACCTTGCTTTAATTAAAACACCAAAATATGTCACTGAAATCTGAAATAAGTAGATACTACAAAGGTAAAGAATTCATTCTCTTAAAACGTAGAAAAGTATTCAAGCGCACCTTTTTAATTACGTTCAAAATGTAACTCGCTACAGTAACCCAGAGGCTAATTACCCACTTGCTCTAAATTAAGTATTAATTCTAAACGTCTGAAATTAATATGTTTTTTACGAAAACCCATTAGAGTGTAAAAAGTAACACAAGGAAAAAAATAATTTTCAATTCCAGTATAAAGTTGTTTAGCTTGCTTTCCTGCTGAGTATTGTGTCTTAAAAATAATTACTACCCTGAATGCTTACGAAACGCTAAAGTAATACCAATATTTAAAAAGGGTGATAAACAACTAATAGAAAATAATAGGCCAATAACATATCTAAAGAATTTGAAATATCTTTATACTTTCCTATCTTCGAACATGTAAAAAATCAGACTTCTGAGAAGCAGCATGGTTTTTACATGGGTTGGTCAACCACAACAAAGTTATTTTGTATTACTCAAGAAATTTCTCATGGTCTCGACAATAACACACAGGTCGATGTAATATACACCGACTTCACAAAAGCTTTCGATCGTATCACAATCTCTGGTACATAAGTAAGAATCATTTGGATTTTTACAAAATTTGATGATAACTTTTTTTAAGACCTATCTACTAAACCGATCTCAGTATGTTGAATGCCACAGTCATACTTAAAAAAGCTACGTGGCTACATCAGGTGAACCCCAAGGTTCTGTGTTTGGTCCACTACTCTCTAACCTATTTATAAATGTCATTGTAAACGATTTGGATGTAAATTGCCTTCTGTATGCCGATGACATGAAATTGTATAGTATTATCAAATCACCAGATGACTGTAACACGTTGCAGGTAGCACTTGATCAAGTGCATACCTGGTGTGTTGAGAACAATCTACAATTAAATGCTAATAAATGCTGCATCGTTTCATTTTCCCTTAAACACAATGTTATTTATCATGATTACGCAATTTCTGATATATTTGTTCCCAGAGCCTCTGAGTTCAAGGAGTAACATTTGATAGTAAACTTTCTTTTAGTTCACATATTAGTAGAATTTCCAATGAAGCATTTAAAATGTTGGGATTTGTCATCAGAAATATCAAGACCTTTTAAAGATATTGATACGCTGTTACTATTATATTATTCTTATGTGCGCTTTAAACTAGAATTTGCCTCTGTCATATGGTGTCCCTCACATGATATTTACATTACCACATTAGAACGAGTACAGCGTAGGTTCTTGAAATATTTGAGTTTTAAAGAAGATGGTCTCTATCCAGTTATCGGATACCCCTAGATAACTCTACATAAACAGATTTTGTGTAAAATCACTAAAAGATAGGCGTGACATGTCTGTGGCAAATGGGATAAACCCGATGCCAGTAAACCACTGCACACACACATAGATAGGCGTGACATTGCAGGATTAATTTTTATTCACAGTCATAAGTGCATCTATTGACTGCTCCGAGGTCTTAAGTATGATTAACTTTCTTGTACCTAGAATTACATCTAGAGTAAATTCCTCTTCCTATTTACCAACTGCGAGTTCTAACATACAAAATCATTCACCTTTGTAAAGAATATGCAACTGATATAATAAAATTGGTTCATCACATGATATTTTATCCTGCAGCATTGCTTCAATAAAACGTACAACGACTACTTAATATACAGGGTGAGGCATTTTATAACCGATAAAACTGTCATGGCACATACGAGTGTTGTTTTGATTTGTCAGAAGGCGAGTTCGGATAGTCAGGGGCTGGAGCGAGACAAAAACGGAGTTTTTTAGGGTGCTTTTAAATAACATTTAAGTGTGGTAAACTGTCACTAATCGGGCTAGACCGAACGCTAAAAGGGTCGGTTGGAGTAAAAAGTGTTAAAAGAACTTGGCAGACCGAACGCAATGAGTGTGTTTTAGTGTTTTTCTTTGTATATTTTTTAACAATTGTTGAGTAAATCTGTGTTTAGTGTTTTCCTTTGTCTATTTTATGAACATTATTTAGTAAACTGTTTTTATTCATAACTTTTTGTGGTATGTGCTGAGCTATTTACTATTTACATATTTTTATTTATTTTATTAAAGCAAAATAATTTTTTAGTGAACTGATGGGATCTTATCGCCCATGTCTACCTCGAACAAATATGAATACTAGTTTTTTTTATTTCCCAAAGTTCCAGAAAGGTATACAAAATAAATTATGCAATTTAAATGAAGAAAACTGAGAGCTTTACCTAACAAATAATTTAAATTTTGATCCAGATATGCAAATTTACCAACACTATGTGTTCCTGGAGCGGAGTAGAGTTAGTAGATTTTTAATCAGGTGATAATCAAGCTTATGTGGAATAAAAGAACGGCTATGGATTTCCCGTTTCTATTAAAATAAACTAAAACCTTTCTTTTAAATGAAATTTGATTTCTCGTCTAATGGTTTTTGTTGCAAAATAAACTTCATTTTCACTTGTGGTATTTTTCGATTTTTGCTATCACTAGAAAATAAAACATGTTCTCATTTACGTCTGACATTTTTTATAATATTTTTTGCTCCTAATAACCGGATATGTAAATAAGATGAAAAAGAATAAACTGTGACACAAGAGACAACATCTCACAGAAGTACATCTACGTCTTCGACTTTAACTTGAGTTGCTTTTTTCCAGTGAACTGTATAGTTAAAAACTCTGCATTAAAATACCACGGAGCATATCCTTTTGAGAAGCTACAGATGTATTAAAAGAACGGCTTCTAGTAAAATGAGTAAAACTAGGTACTTTTCAAACCCAGCAATGTTAACTGCTTATTATTTATTTGGCTATTTAATCAAAACAAATATTTTCTTATCATTTTTATGATTTAAATAAAATTATATTTATGTTGTACCTATTACAATGTATTTTGTATTTTTTAGAGCTGCCTTGTGGTTAAGAGCCTGTAATCGAGAAGACTTGATTCCTATAACCAGTGAATAATTACACAAAAACTACCAGATGCGTGAAAAACATTTTCAGCCCAGTAGTTTTTCAGTTGGATCAATTCGGAAACGTTTATTTGAAAATGTACTTCTGACAATATTCTGGCACACACCCACAACAAATGAAAACATAGATCGTTCTGAATGAATCTGTGCCCTCAACATCTACTACTACATCTCACGACGATTTACTCAGTACACCAGGTATTAAAAATAATATAAAAATGTCGTGGTCATATATTTTTTAATGTAAATATTTTTTTTTAGGTCCCAGCAAAAGAATGACTAACTTTGAAGATTGAATGTTGTTCCTATTTCGATAATGCATGTACCAGTTCCAAAATATCTCGTTCGGTTGGGCCACAATTTTTAAACCAACCATTTGCAGATATAGTTAAAGCTCAAGCGGAATTTAAAAACAAAAAGCATCTAGCTAAAAGACATTCCAATGAATACAAGCAGTTTGCGCTTACCTCGTATTTTTTAGGACCTTTTGTGTGTATTTTCATAGTGAGATTTTTCTTAATTTGATTTTTGTAATACGTGTTTTTTATAATTTGGATTAATTAAAATTAATAGTTAGTATCGGTACGTGTTTTATTTATAAATAACAACCTTTTTCCTACGGTACTTTTCTTATAAGTCAATGTAAAATGACTTAACTTAACTTTTCTTTGTCCACTGAAAGTAAAAATAGGTCAAAATAAATTAAAAACTTAAATAAAAAAAAACTTTAATTACCTACTATTTTTAATGAAACATTTTATTTCACATAACAAAATACAATTACAAAAAAACTGATGTGTCCAACACATGACTTTCCTATCTAGTTATTATAGGCTTTTTCTGGTTATTTTGTACAACCTATTGCAACACCTCTATAAATGTTTAGAGGATAAACTAAATATATACATTTTCCACATATATCTACCTCGAAACATTTTTCCATATATATTCATTGAAAACGAAAATACTAAAAAAATTTAATATAGCACTTTTCCTACAATTTTTCCATTACGGTCCATTTTAGAAAAATCATGTTTAAACCAAAATTATAAAGATCGATATCGCAAACAACTTTTAGTTCAACAATTTTCCTAAAAATCAGAATTTTGCACATTTTGTCAAATTTCTCGAATACGGACCATTTCAGGAAAATTTTGCAAAGAACAAAAATTATAGATAATAATATTAGCAGTAACTTTTATTTGAAGAATTTTCTCCTCCAAACATAAATAACAGATATATTCCGTAAAATATAAAATCGGCCTTTCATAAAGTACCCCCACAGATGTTCCGACTTTGTCCAAAATCTAGTCATTTTACGTCAGGCCGAAATAAAACTTATGTTTAAAATTTAATGTTTTTTCTTAATCCGTTTTTGAGTTTTCTTCAAAATTCAAACTTTACACATTTTCTTAAATATCTCGATACGGTACATTTTAGAGAAATTATGTATAGAACAAAAATTATAGAGAATTATATTAGAAACAACTTTTATTTAAACAATTTTTATAAAAAATTATTTTTTTACATTTTATCAAATTTCTCGATTGCGGACCATTTTAGGAAAATTTTGTATAGAACAAAAATTATAGATAATAATAACAATACCTAATTATTAATAAATGACTAAAACGAAATCGTTACCTACTTTAGTTTTAAACATAAAAAAATAAAAATAAATGTTGATTTTTTAACATTGCAATTGGTAATACCCCCGTATATTATGTATACAACCGGGTAATCTTTTTCGTATGTCTCGCAACTCGAATGAATAACGCTTCTAGACCATGAGAATAAAACAATTCACTTTCACTTAAAACACTTTCTTGGTGGCCACCATTTGATCATGATGTACAAATATCAGGTGAGTTTTTACAGAATAAAACAATGTTATATTTATTACTGTTAATTATATAATTATATTTTTGCGTTATCCTTCATACGCATAGTGTAAAATAATTCGATAATTAATGGTATATAATTATTAAGGTAAACAGTAGAATTAATATTACAAATTAATTATATCAGAGCTATTTCAATTGGTTTAAATTTTATAGAGTTTTATATAAATTATGTTTAAGTTATTTTATTATTTTTATTGTTAAAATATTTAAATTATGTTAATATTTTTCAGTAATAATTATAAATATTTTGTAAGTAACTCATGATAGAGAAAATGCACCAAGTTGTAGCACTAAATAATTTCAATCTTTCCTACTAAATAATTTGTTAATATTGGTTTGTATTGATTTTATTTGGTTAGGCCAATAATAAAGGTTTTTTATTCGAGTTTCGGTCTCATCTATACCTCTATGATTAGTTTTTCCCACGTGATAATTTTGAATAATATCACTGATATCGCTTGGATCGATATCTATTAATTTTTTTTGAACATTTTATTATATTCATTAGTGAATTTTTAAAAAGTGTCTGAACTACAACACTAAATTGTTCATACATCTTCAAAATATAAGTGATATTTTACTTTTGGCACAACAAATTCTTTAAGAAATTTAATACCTTCATTTTCAAAATCATTTTTGGAAAATTGAACAAGTATTCTTTGCTTATTTTTGAAATGTTTTATTATTGTAGGTTGAGCTGAAGAAAAATTTACTTCGGAAATAATAATTTGATTTTTGTCAAAAATTTACAGGACAATCTACAATTGGGATGCTTATTATAGGATTTTCTAGGTTAGAATGTACGGTAGCATTATCATCTAATTGATAATTTTCTAAATTCTCGACATTTCCGACTTCGTCAATTAATGATTCCGGATTGTCGTTATTTTCAAGGTCCATATTAAAACCATCTATATAGTCGAGTAGAGCCTTTGAAGTACCTGGCTGATTTTCGGTTTCATTTAAATTTAATTATATTCTAGATAAGGCGTCGCAATCTTTATTAAGAGTACCACTTTTAGATACTATTTCATAATCATATTCAGAGAGTTTTAGACCCACCTAACAATTTTAGAGTTGGGCTACTTCCAAGAGAACAACCACTGAAGAGCTTTTGCATCAGTATATATCCGGAACTTATTCTAAAAAGATAACACCCAAGTATTTTACTGCCCATACGATAGCGAGCATTTCTTTCTCAATAGTGGAGTAAAAAATCTCTGATTTATTTAAAGTTCGGCTAGCATAAGCAACTGGTAAGTCGCTGCCGATTTTTCCTTGGCTTAAAATTGCAAAATTACTTGCATCCGTAAAAAGAATAAACGGCTGCGAAATATCAGGATATTGCAGGATAGGTTCGTTAATTAAAAGTGTTCTGCAAAGTTCGAAATACTCTACATAGTCCGGATCTGTAATATTAATTACAACTCCTTTCTTTAAACGTTTAGTTAGCGGTAAAGTAATTTTTGAGAAATTTTGAATAAACTTTCTGTAACAGCCTAAAAGTCCTAAGAATCCTTCAATTTCAGTTGTATTTTCTCAAGATTTGGTTTAACACCTTCAGGGGTAACAATGTGGCATAAATATGTTACCTCTAATTAGAATTAAATGAATCATAGGTTTCCCGGGATGGTGCTAATTTGTCGTATTTTTGTCTCTCTATTCTAGTATTTTTATTGTCAAACAAAAATCTAAACTGTTCTCGAGACATTGTCAAACAAAATGTTTCTATGGATGTTCTAAATAAATCAGAGGCTTTTACCCGATATTTTTTGACATCGAGCATATATAAAGCAACCCTATAAGCGCTTTCAGCTCAATAATGTCTGTGGGTCTTGCTGATCGGTTGTTTGGATTCACATTGTGCATTATAATGTAGATATTTTTATTATCAACAATGACTTGCAACATTTCATTTGTAGATCTCCGCTTCAGATTTTAATGCTTTTGCATTCCCCTTTACCCCAGGGAGAAACTTGATAATATTTAGGGCGCTTGTCCGTACCTGAGAATTTCCTGGATGCTTTCTCCACTTGGTTTGGCCATCTTTTCGAATGTAATATGCAACTTTTTTGTATACCACTCCATCCATTATTTCATCTGGAAGATCCAAGATGTTGTCTGGGTCCTCAATATCTTGCTCATCATCCGTGTTGTGATCTTGAATCTGTTCATCATCATCGAGTCGTCGTCAGATGCCTCGATATCAGTCTTAATATCGTCGTAGAGTTGGCGAAGATATTCTTGTTCTTTTAGGTAATTCATTTCAAGCACTGTAATCACTTATTTAGGTTTAATAATCTGCAGAAAACAGAAATTAATTAAAAATATTTATCTTGAAAAAATTAACAACACTAACGTGCGGAGTGAGAGTTCGCATAAGAGCCTAACTCGAACACGCATCACCCTGCTCTGTTTACCTCTTAACATAGTGATACAGCCGCCTACTCGGAATAGTTCGGTAAATACCGGTTAATTTTCAGCGGCGCGGACTCACAGCACGGTAGTAACGGAAGGTTAAGAGTTCATGCTCTGTTTAAAACTTTTAAGAAGAAAATATACATATCTACACATTGAAATTGTATGCAAATTGCTAAATCATGCTATTGTATCATTCATTTCACGAAAAAGAAAGTAGCATACTTTAAATAATTGTTCAAACATGGCTAAAAGTTTTGCAACATTTAAATTGTTTTTAAAATAGTGCTACACGACAGAACTGTATGCAAATATTTATATTGACAATGTACCTTATAAACTTTATATAAAATCTGTTTTTATTGGTTAAATTATTGTTCGGAGTAATTACAAAAAAGTACATGTTTAAAATATTAGCGCGAGTGTATGCAAAGTAGCTTTTTGTGGTCTATTTAACAACAAATATATTGCTATGAAAACGAGTACGTTTAATAATTGTTTTTCAATACCTCTTCTGTTTTACATGTTCAATTAACAATTTTGGGAAGTATTACATGAGAGAGGAGTATGCAAATTATTTTCTGCATCATATGTTTCATTAAAATTTAATAAAAAACGATTTGCATGTACTAACTAATCGTATGAAATTATCTATTTTCAATAAAAATTTAAATTTGCTTGGTGACGCCACTGCATCGATTACTCTTAGATAATTGGCTAGAACATAATAAAAACCTATAATAATCATTACTTAAAAGATGCATACATTCACAGGTGTCTGAATATTATGGTTTTAGTTAGTAGGGTGTTTTAAAAAAAATGCTCACAACTATTAAGTAATACAAGTACAAAGTTCACAAGGGTGAACTATTTTTGTTTAAATTCCCCTCATTTTCTCTTAACTTATAATACAAAATGGACGCGATTTTTCGGGTACAATAAAAACAAAACGGATTATGTCTTAAGAAATAAGCTTACAGCTTTGCTACATATTCAAGTAGGAAGAAAACATTTTAAAGATTAAATCCCTGGCTGTATTTCTCAATTTTAACTACGTAGTCACTATTTTAAAGTGACAAATATTAGTCTCATATTTTGGATATTTTTCATTACTTATATTTTCTGTTTTCTTTAGAATTACCCATTAATTTTAAATTGTTATACTTAGCTCCAAGTTTCGCGTTATAAAACTCCATCATTTTCAAATAATAAATATGTACATTCTTTAAATAATAAGAATTTTTTTATTATATGCATATTCGTGCTAATAAAAAAATAATTTTTGATAAAAATATCATCGAAAATATTCTTAAATTTGCAATAAATTGATTTAAACATTTTTCACTAAATAATAAAATAGTGATTTCAAAATGTTTCCTGTTTTATGTAATTTTATTTTATATTTTATTATTAGAATATGAGCGACATTAGGAAAAGCTTACTTTTACTATGAAGGGGTACTTATTCACAAGGTACATATAACATAAGGTGAGAAAATGATGCTTTCTTCTTTTATATATTTTAAGAACAAATTTATTTTCATTTATAGTATATTCTTTAATGTTTTTGTATGTGAAGAAGTCATAAGTATATAAAAATTTTGTGCCTTTTTCACTTTATTTTGTATTCAAGAAATATATTGGGCTCATACAACATAATAAAATAGGAAAGATACTAGTACAGCAATGAGCTTTTCTTGTGTGAATAGGAAATAAATGGAAATCCACATAAATAATCTCAAAGTTGCAGTAAGTGCGCTGCAAAAATTTGATTAAGGGAGAGTGGGGGAATTGTGCCCACTTTAGCGAAAATCGTTATAGCACTGACAGCATTGTAGATAATTTAAATGTAAATACCGTAATGGGGGTGCTATTTAGTCTACTTTCAGCAATTAAATCAATTTTAGGAAAAAATATTTAAAATAAAATACGGCTGAAAGTACCAAAGTGCTCTAGCGCATCATTCCACGCTGTTGCGGGTAATCGTGCGCATTAAAAGTATTAAGTATAAGATAAAACCAACACTAACTTTAAAAACATTTAATGAAGTTGTGGAACATAAAAAAAACATTATACTAACTCCTAATTTGAGCATAGGTCACATTTATAATTTTTCGGGGTATCTGAGCCAGTACATTCGGCATGGTTCCAAGTTGAGCAAAGAACACATCTGTACCATAATTCTCGTTGTTTGTCAAATTCACCGCAAATACCACAAACTTCGGATAGTTTTCCCTGGCTGATTTAAAGGTGGCGGTACGAAGCTCAGCCCAACATCATCATCATCAATATCATCCAGCTCATCTCCGTCACAAATATCCGACACATCATATTCTGATAAATCAAATGATTCAGGCGTTGGCGGTCTCTTTTGTTTGCTTTTGAATTTCTTTGAAGACGACGGAATTGATAATTCACCGTTCAAACATTTACAAATAACCCCTTTACTATTCTTATCTTTTAGTTTTTTTTTTGGTTTTGATTGCTTCTTCTCATTATTTCTTTCTCTTCAGCTTCTTCTAGTTTTGTTTTGATGGGAGTGCTCGTAAGAATTTCCGATTTCTGTTTGTTCCTAGATTTTCTTTTCGTTGCCTGGTTAACTTTTGTTTTTGGTATTGGAGGCATAGCAAAGAAAGAATTATCATGAGACGTAGATGGCTAAGGGGTCGGATCTCTCTGATGTGGGTGATTATCTGAAAGAGTTGCTGCACCATCTTAATTGGACGAAGTTTCAAGTTCAGGTGTTGCTTCTACTGTAAGTTTTCCTACATGGTGGCTAGGTTCAAAATCAGCATCGGTAAATTTGTCGAGATTTAATGGAGATATTTACAAAATTTTTGAAGCATCAACGTTGACGTCCGCGGCAGAAACACAATAATCTGATTGGACGTTGATGCCAAGTTTACGATGCTTTTAACCATAGATATATAACCAAGACAGGTATGATTATTTACGAAATTTCTCAAGTCAACGCGGAGGATCCTCGGCAGAAATGCAATATTTGAATAACATATTGATGCCAAGTTTGCGATGTTTTTAATTATAGTAATGTAATTACTGTAATTAATGTAATTAATGTAATTAAGTCTTTAAATTATCCAAAAAAAAAATGACGTCTGAAAACAGCGTAACTAGACTAGACCGTTATTGTAGTAGGGTCGTCTTTGTTTCATTCGTAAAATTCCTTCGATACAGTACTAGTCCAGGAGAGCCAGTGAATTTTTTTCGTACTTGTTTTCCCGATCCGTGTATATTTAAATAGTCTTTTCCCAGTGAACTGTATATTTAAAATGGAACGCCAATCTATTAACAAAAAAAAGTCAAATTAAATTCGCGCATTACGTCACATCGATACAGGTGCATGACTATTTTGCCCATTTCATAAGATAAATTAACTGTAGTTTTATAAGTAACATATTAACACTAAAATTTTCCATAAAATCAACCCCATCTCAAGCAACTTATTTTCAGTGATTTAAGTTATCGATTCAAGTTTTATTTGTGTTTTAATAAATTAAAAGTATTCTTTATCGTTAATAACAATTTAGTAGATGAGAAATACGTTTTTTACATTTTTAATGTCATTTACAGAAAATAGTTAGGTATGTATATGTTTTTAAATAAAATTTGACAATTTCTGAAAAAGGGAGTAAAAGTGGAATGACCAATGGCCAGCAGGTCAATACAATGTATCATATATTTCTATTATAACATAACTGAAATACCTACATCTTTTAATCATAAGGGCACAATTTAAAAACAATTTTAATACATGCTTTAGAATAAAGTAATAATAACTTATTAAAGAAACGAGGCCTTAAAGTCACTTTTCTATGAAATGTGCTCTAAAAACGGCATTTATAGCAGTCAGCGTTTCAGTCTTAGGATCTCTTCCTAAAGCCCTCATCCAAGGTGCATACCTATTAAAAGATAATTAAAAAAAACATGATATAACTATATAGTTTTCAGTTTTGGGTACCCCAAAAGAGGACACTTAGCCGACAATTTGGCTCAGATAGTTTAAACCCAACAGTCGCAGCCCGAACCAGGACGTATTGGTATCCTTTTAAGTGAAAAATGAAGGCGGCTGACTTTTACACCAAAAAACCATACATTTTTTCCCATTGTTGCAAGAACCCGATGACGATTAGGTAGATATCAACGAGAAGCATTTACTTAATGGTTATGAAGCTTATTTTAACACAAAAAGAATAAAGCACTAATTGAAAAGCAGCAATCAAATATAAATAGACCATACAATTAAAATTATAATTCAAAACTATAACTATAAAAGACATATACTCTAAAAGCGCAAAAGATCAGAACCAAACAAAACAAATAACCGTAATAACCTTAAAATCACACTAAAATTGCAAAAACTAGTACTGTAAAATCATGAGATTACATCAATAATGAGTATGCGTCGGAGTATCGCAAATGTCAAAAGTACAGTGTTTTCATGAAAATTAAACTATGTTTTTAGCAGCATTAGAGGACCATTTCTACCACGTATACCCAACGATATTAGCGCTCTACAGTTCACTGTCTTTACCTCATACCTCTAGTATAAATGATTTGATAAAACGAAACTAACAATAATTATAATTAATGTAGAGTAGGCTTGTGTCAAAACTGTAAAAAAATTCTAAAACTAAACAGTTAATAAGTGTTTCGTGAATTCTAAATAAAATAATTATTATATTAAAGTGTAAAAGGAAATGTAATTTATCTCTCTATTTTCTTCTGTAACATCTTCAATTATTATGTTTTATTTCTATAAATAAATTAACTGGTTAGGTGAAACATTGTGATATATGATTTTATTTATGTGTCCTATGCGTACACTTTAATATACAAAACACCTGGTAGATTCTTTAAATAATTCTGGTCGTAGAAAAAATTGTGTACATAACTCGTTGGAAAGTGTATTTTATGCACTTGCCAAATATATTATCCATACTCATAGATTAATCAGACTATTTTTTTACTTAACTTCAGTATAAGTACCTCTTACTACTAGAACTATTTTTATCACTGGAAAAAAGGGGCCGTGTTTTAGTATGTTCTGACGCATTTTCGACTTCAACCCATCGGACCACCCTCTAAATATATATAAATTTTGCTTAGAATTGCTAACCCTACAATTCTCTATTAGTGTTTGCTGACTGGGAAAATAAATACTGAAAATCGTCACTCTCTCCTGGACTGTACAGTTAGTAGATGATGGTGATGACTTCACAACAAATACACTTTTACCAATGGCTAGTTGGGGATGTGGAGTAGTACAGTAGTGTAACCAAAACCTTCACGAATACATGACTGGAGTGAATGGAAGAAAGTAATTATTGTTAATAAAAATAATATTTAATTCCCGGACTCTGTTTGATAGAGTGGGTAGAATACTTTTCGGACATATATTATATCTTAGAATTTGAATGGGTCTGTTTTTTTTTTTGTAAAACTTTTATAATAGATTTCCTCCACGCAAACTAAGTGACACTTCAGTAATACATTTTTTTATTATTTGTGTAATTTATGTAACTGAATTTGCATTTAACCCACCACATCTTACAGCATTGGTTTTGATGTCATACATTGTTTTAAAGACAAATTGATCATTAATTTCTTGAAAAATAAAATTGGAATCAAGGAGTTTATTAGATATACAGACATTTTTAGTATATTCAAATGGTTACATCTGTGGAATGGAAATAAGAAACCCATTTAATTCATCTGGGTTACGAAAATTGTCTGGTATATTAAACTTTTTATCAAATATTTTAACAGAATTTTGTCATTATAAATAACGATTAAAATATATTTTTATTTTATTAATTCTTTATAACTAGAATTATTTTTTCCAGTCCATAATCAATTTTATTCTACTTAAATTTTTTACTGTAGAGGTGTCTGTATGACGAATTTAAGTTCTACTATTCATTTGTTAATAATTTTAAATTTTACATACAGTTGTAATATTTTTAGGAAAACTTTGATTATGGCTTTTTACCAAAGCGCTCTCAGCCAAATTTTATTAAAGTAATTGAACACAATAAAATACTTGTCCACTTCATTTACCCAGAGTCTAGTGTGTACTTCTCAGCCCTTTAGTTGATTAAAATATAAAATAAAACAACTAAAACAAAGCCATATATCACACAATATGAACGATTATTTTCCCTCTTTTGGCTAAAACAGCAACAGGTATTGAATTATATTCAACAGAAAGGCAGCAGAAATAGAAATAAAATTTCAACACTCTACCATTGATTTTGCTTACTAAGGAGAACGTTATTCTTATGCCGATTTTGTCCACATTTTGACTTATCAGCAAGAAATACGAATAGATAGATTCTCAATTCCAGTCTCTGATCGAATTACCAAAGGCACTAGTATACAATACTTTCTGGTCCCATTTAGGTTGGAATTATTCTCTTTTTTTTTAATAAAATATAGATTTAATATTCTAATTTTTTGAAACTACGTCAACAATAATCTTTTAATATCATTTTTGCTGCGTAATAAATTACATTGAAAGAAAAAATAATATACTACTATCTCCTTGTACTAAATGATACAATAAAAAATTATTAAAACCGTTCCTAGAAGCAGTCTATCTATTTTATTTATATATTCAAAAGACCCTGAGCACACCTAATGCTTATGCACAAAAGTAAAACTATATTTATTGCAGCTCTAATAACGAAAGCTTTTGCACTCAAGATAGATAAAAAAATTATATTCATGTCAAATCAACTGTTGTTACAACTGCGAGCCATCGAATTCATTTTGATGAGGGTCCATAAGTAACTTTTAAAAGTGTTTCACATTTTACTGTCAATGACTATAAGTAAAAATAATTTACAATGGTTTAATTTTAATCAATTAATTGTTGATAAGTAATACGTTTTTAAAAGTTTCATCGCATAATTTTTAATTTAAATTAATTTTATAGAGCAGGATGTTTACTTTAGATTTGTGATTGTTTAAATATTAACTAAAAATTTAATGTTTAATAATTTAAGCAAAAGTATTTAATATAGATATAAGCAAAAAGCATTATTTCCCTTTAAAAATTGACATAAATACTAACTGAGTCCTAGGGCAAAATAAATTTTAAAAATCTTAAAGTGGGAAAAATACAAATGAGATGGCACACTTCTTATGAGTTTTCGGGGACCAGTCGATTTTTTTTAAATTTTAATATGTCATAGTACTTGCAAAAATAAGCATTTTTCATCATTGCGCCAAATCTCTAAGTGTACAGGGTGTCCCAGAAAAACGCACCGAAAGTTCGTACGCGAGGTGTTAAAAGTATCCAGTAATCGTCGTCCTGATAGAATGTTGCTGTGATTTTTTCTTTTAATTTGACCAACGAACAATGAATGTGATATGATTACATGTCTGTGCAATACAGGGTGTTTTAATTTACATGTCCCTTTCGAAATCGTAGTAAAACAAAAACAGATTTAGGTATGCCGGCCCTTGTTT
Organism: Psylliodes chrysocephalus; assembly: GCA_927349885.1. Taxonomy (NCBI): domain Eukaryota; kingdom Metazoa; phylum Arthropoda; class Insecta; order Coleoptera; family Chrysomelidae; genus Psylliodes; species Psylliodes chrysocephalus. Next base: position 15,990,860 of record OV651822.1, on the reverse strand, counting down.
CGGCATTATATAGCGAATTAGAAAGTGACATTGTTTTTTTTTTACTTTCTCGAGGCCAATTTATGCTTTTGAATTTATCTGAAAACTTTGCTTGTTATAAGTTACAATAAAAAACCTAGTCATGAGCCTTATTGGGACGTTCGATATAGGATAGGTTCATAAAAATATACCCATATATTATAAAGTATACAAATCTATATTTCGTTCCAAGTTTATTTTTCTCAAGTATAGGCTATGAAGTCATTGTTTACAACAATACTCAGCATTACGACAAATAAAGAACACCTTATCAGAGAAAAAGAAGCTTTAAACTGCATATATGCTTGCTGACGATTTAATCGCTAAGTTAGCTGTGAATGCGCCGATTTTGACATTTTTAAAAACTGACGTGCATTTTATTTGAATACGTTTTTGTGATTAATATTGAATTTTATATATTTTGTGTTGCCAGTTTATGTTAATTAACTTTGTAAGTATGTAATTTGAAACCAAATATGGGGTCACTTATATTATTATTTGAATTTTATATAGGATCATGGTTAGGTGCTACATTTGCAACGTCAACGGTCAAAGATTCCGAGCAATTTTAGAACCACGACAAAGAGAAATCTCTATTATTTTTAGACAGAGATATCATTTGCCACATCTAGAAATTATTGAAAATACCAGAATATGTATAAATTGTTTCCAGCGTATAGAAAGGTGTATAGAATTGTCTGATAATCCATTGGCAATACCAATGGATGTTTTAGCGGGCAATAGAGGTTGCTTTGTATGTAATAATGACAGTCGGACAAGGTTATCGTTAGATGCACGTGTCGACTTTTTTGCAAAAACTAACATTTTCATCCCCAGCCATACACCATGTTGTGTTAATCATTAAAATTCTAAGGGAAATGTGGAAATTCAGCACATGAATAATAATATTTCATTGCCCATGAATGTGCTAATGACGGGCAGGGAAATACATGAATGGTTTCTGGCATTAAAAGACTACAATTCAAGTAGTTTTGATACTGAAGAAAATTTTGGGGATGAGGAATTTAAAAAGTTGACCTCTATAAGCAAGCGGCAATTTACGGATTTATTCAATACATGCCAACCGGTAGTGATTTATGAAAAAAGTCGTGTGCCAACTAAAAAAGACATGATTGCATTCATAATGAAATTAAGGCAGGGCTTATCAGATGAATTTTTTAAAGTAATTATGAGTTACACATCCCGCCAGGCTGTGAGTTTAGCAATTACCATTGTCAGAACTACTTTAATCCTAAACTTTGTACCAAATAATCTAGGATTTCATTGTCAAGAATTGAGAGATAGACGACAGTTTATTGAGCGCCATGTTACAAGCTTTTCAAATATATTGTACAATCCACAGCCCCAAAATCCCCAAGCCATTCTCTTTCCGGATTGTACTTATTTGAAAACCCCAAAAAGTTGTAATTTTAGAACTCAAAGACAATCCTTTTCATCCCATAAGCGGTATACATTATTTAAAGCCGGACTAATAGTAGCTCCTGATGGATTTATAGTCGATGTTCACGGTCCTTACTTTTCCGACAGCAGGAACAATGATGCAGCAATATTGAGAAAAGAAATGGAAGAGGATATTCAAAACATAAGACAATGGATACAGGACGGAGATATATTTATCGTTGATAGGGGATATAGAGATGTAGAATTTCTTGAAACACTAAACCTGAATTGTGAAATACCACCGTTTTTGCCAAGAAATCGTCAACAGTTTACCACCGAGGAAGCGAACTATGCTCGTAAGATTACCAAAACGCGCTGGATTGTAGAATCGAGAAATGGGCATTTAAAATCATTGTACAAGTTCTTTCGAGATGCGATACCTATGCAAAATTGTTACAAGTTATCAGAATATTTAAAGATTGGTTGCGCTCTTATTAACGCATACCGAGAACCAATTCATATGCAGGATGAGAGTGACGAGCTGGCACAGCAAATGCTAAAGCTAGTCAAAAATCCTAATAATCCCCTCCATGATAGGATTCTAATGCAAAATCTGCAACTTAGGCGTGGTGGAGGTGCATGGGTTGATATAAATGTAAATGACATCCAGTTCCCTATTCTAACGTTAGAATATTTAAGAACAAAAACATTTGGAACATATCAGGTAAAGCTGTCTCCAGCTTACATCCAGGATACAATTTAAAGGGAAGCCAATAACGAATTTCTGTTTTAAGTTCAGGAATTTGAGCCTGGGCTCATTAGAGCAAAGCTATTCTTCCGATTTACTCAAGTCACAAAGCATTTTCTTTTTATTTCATACTTGCTGCCTCCTGTGCGTGATGGGGACGACCCAATACAAGGAACATATTGTACTTGTAAAGTTGGGGCTAGAACACTGGGTATGTGCGTACATATTTCCAGCGTAGTGTGGTATCTAGGCTATGCTCGACACGAAAACGACGTCAAGTACCCAACAAACGTCTTACTTAGATGTATCCAAAACGCCGCTAATAGAGATTAGTATTTCAAGAGAATTGTCACTACCCAATAATAGTTTTACCCCTTGACAAAAAATGTTACTACGCTAATTAACTCACAAAGTAAGATAATAAATCAGTTCTTGTTTCTTCCGTTTAACAAATAATTGTTTTTTTACGATTTTGTGCTTTTTAATTCTGAATTAAAGTAAATTAAAAAAAATTAATGTGGTATTTGGCCATTTATACCTAGGTTAATATATTCCAAAGTATTTAATACTTCTATTTCCTTGCATAGTCATTGTTTTTTATTGTAACTTATAACAAGCAGAGTTTTTAGATAAATTCAAAAGCATAAATTGGCCTCGAGAAAGTTAAAAAAAAACATTTTCACTTTCTAATTCGCTATATAATGCCGAAACAAGGGCCGGCATACCTAAATCTGTTTTTGTTTTACTACGATTTCGAAAGGGACATGTAAATTAAAACACCCTGTATTGCACAGACATGTAATCATATCACATTCATTGTTCGTTGGTCAAATTAAAAGAAAAAATCACAGCAACATTCTTTCAGGACGACGATTACTGGATACTTTTAACGCCTCGCGTACGAACTTTCGGTGCGTTTTTCTGGGACACCATGTACACTTAGAGATTTGGCGCAATGATGAAAAATGCTTATTTTTGCAAGTACTATAACATATTAAAATTAAAAAAAAATCGACCGGTCCCCGAAAACTCATAAGAAGTGTGCCATCTCATTTAGTTTATTTAGGTACAAAGTGTGTATGTTCATCTACAAATTTAAATAATATTATTTTCATACCTCTTTAGTTTCGTATGTCATTACTAATAAATTAATTCAATTGTAAACGATTTGAATTTTAATATCTTTTTAATATTTTATGTCGTCATTTATGTTGATAGTTTTAATTTTATTGCAGTCGATTACCTTTTATTTTGAAATAGTGTAGGTAAGTTAATATGATTGTTCAGTAATAAATAATATCTACTATTATATTAATACTGTACAACTTGAATCAATCAACATTACATTATAAACAAAAAAATATTTTGACTTAAATATTAAAATCACTTTTAACTTTTACAGATTAGTTATTTTATTTGAATAATATAAAGAATTTCACAAAAATTCTAAAAAGTATTTTTTAATGTTTTACCTTAATATTCAAAGGAAAGACCACTTATTGAAATAAAACAAACAACTATGTTATTACTATAATCCAGTGTTTCTCAAACTTTTTTGGTGACGGAACCTTTTTTGAAAAGCGAAATATTTGACGGAGCCCTAAACATATTTCTAAAAAAACAAAAAAGTTACTCCCAGCAAAATCATGTCCTCCTTATTCTTAATGACTTCTAAAAAAAAAAGATCCTTAAGCCAGCTCCCTCCTTTGTGTGACGATAGTACTGCTTTTTTATTAGTATTAGGGCTATTATTTTCTTCGCGAAGCCTCCACAAAGGCTTTGCGCAGCCCCAGGGTTCCGCGGAGCACACTTTGAGTATCACTACTCTAATCAATGGTTTACATTGAACTAGAAAATTATCTAAGGTAGTACGTTAATATTTTAAAAAGTAAAGCTGTCACTAAAGTTTTTGGTTTATATAGAGAGACTAGACTCTAGTAAAGAAAAAGCCGAGCAAGTCCCGAAATACCGTAATGTGTATAGTTTTGCGAAACGATTTGTTAATATGGGTACATATCTTTAAATTATTTAAACATATCATTTGGTTTTGTTTTGAGTATATCTTATATTATTTATTAATATTTACGCGAAATTGTTATTAGCATTTATAAATTAACTTTTTACGCCAATGTATCGTGTTTACTTCGGTTAGCTTCGCCGCAAAACTGTAAAATCCTGTGTACAAAGTGGCAGAACTAGCAAAAGTCTTTCCAACTCCTATCCCTGCTAAATTCTCAGTTGATATTTGCTTCGACGAAAAGAGACAGATGATACACACGACGTCACCAGCAAAATCCGCATTTGAATTGATTAAGTAGCGTCGGGGACTCTAAAAATATTAAATTATGTTAAAACTTACATGGAATCGTTGACAAAATACAAACATTAGTTAGTCCTTTAATTAGGTAAATTATTATTTTAATATTTTAATAATTAATTATAAACTTATTTGTACCGACGCAACAGATAACAAGAGTACGTATTTTGACATTTGACAATAGACAAAAGACATAAACAGACTGACACAAGACAATGACAAGTAGATCGGAACGTTCCAGAGTGATTTTTGAGTCAACCAGATTAGACAATAAATAATTTGATGGATGTATGAAAGGATACCTTTGCAAAAGTCTTTCAAAGCAAATATAACATCGAATTTGCCCATTTACATGATTTTAGAATGTGTTCAGACCATGTTAGTTCTGAATCTACATACGAAGACACTTGCGCCAAATTGTGGTACCGAGCGAGTAACGAAGACGTGGATTATTTTTGCCGATATGTAACACCACACACTTGTTTATATTTAACGGAAGAAAACAGTCCGAACATCATTTTAAATATTATCGTAGTTTACTAAGGGATTTCCGTTAAATTTTGTGTCATCTGCATAAAGTGCTCTTTGAGACTGGATATGGTAAGGTAGATCGCTCGAATAAGTTATAAAAAGAAGCGGATCCAGTATCGAGCCTTGAGGGACACCACTTGTCACTAATCTATCTGATGAGTGGGACTGAGCAACTTTGACTCGAAAGCTTCTATTTCCTAGATAATTGTAAATCCATGACAATAATTTTCCTCGAATGCCAAATGACTCGAGTTTGTGCTGCAGTCTGACGAAAGAGACCCTGTCAAAAACCTTCGCAAAGCCGAGATAAATGACATCAGTTGCTTGTTTGCATTCGAGTGAGCGAGGCCAATCGTTAATGCAGCATAAAAGGTTTGTTGTTGTAGATTCACATTTAACAAAACCGTGTTGTTCCTTTGGTATTGCGTTATTCTCTTTGAAAAAGTTAGTCATGACATTAACTACGAGCTTTCCATGATTTTTGATGGGATAGACAGGAGAGTTATTATAGGACTGTAATTTGTAGCACTTATTTTGTCACCCTTCTTAAATATAGCTGTGACTGACGTAATTTTCCATAAGTCGGGTAGGGTAAATGTATTAAAAGACATGGTCATGATTATGGAAAGCGGGCCGGATAATGTGTTTGCATACTTTTTTAAAAAGAAAGAACTTAATCCAGTTAACAATGTTTTCTTTATAGTCCTTTCTCGCTGAGCGAATGGATAGTTTTAAGAAATTAGAGAAATTTCTGTGAGAACGGAAGTTCTGTATATTTTTGAAAATATTGTACTTTCTCCAAAATCGCCGTTTATGATAAATTAAGTATACGGTATCACTATTTATCCAGGGGTTTAACGGATTTCTGCGATACTTCTTACTAAAAGAATGTTTAATAATTATTGTATTAATGGTGTATAGAAAAGTGTTCCACATATCATTTACATTGTTAAACTTTTTTAAAAGATCATCGAAGTTGATAACTTCTAATTTTATTTTGACATCATTATAATTGACCACCCTGTATAAATCGTACGTCTTACTGTTAACACTTTCAATATGAACTTGGATCTCAGCTATTATTACTGAATGGTCGAAAATGCCTATCGGGGAAAGATGTTGAGGTTCTGTTGTAAGTTGTTCATCATTTGTGATGATAAGATCTAGAATAGTGGGTTCTTTATTAATTCAAAACCTGGTTGGATTATCTATTAATTAAAAGAAATTGGAGTCAACAAAAAATTGCATAAAATTACTTGTTGAAGTGTCTGAGTCTGGAATACGAGATATAGGCCAGCAAATATTAAAATCTTCAACTGCAATTGCATTTTGGAGAGTTGAAAGGTGGTTAAGTTTATCAATTAATAGCTTAGTTGTATCATCGCAGGAACCACCAGGTCTATATATACAAGCAAAACTAATATTGAAGAGACCTTTAGAAACGATGAGCAGTAAAAAATCTATACCTACTATTTTTGGGATGTCAGTGTTAATTGAAAAGTTTCAAGTTATTTCTTCACAAATATATATACAAACCCCGCCACCTTTTTTCAGTAGTCTATAAGATCGGAATATGGTGTATCCATGGATAGAAACAAACGCGTCTATATCTGATGGTTTTAGCCAGGTTTCCGTGATGAATAATAAATGCTGTTTAGGATCTTGAACATTACATACTTGAACATTACATAAAAACTCGTCAAATTTGGCCTTCAGAGAATCCAGGTTAGTATATAAAAATGACCAAGAAGTACAAGGGGCAGAGTTAAACTTGAAAGTTAGAGTTTTTAACAATTTTAGGCACACCTTGCAAATACTTAATGGTTATGTCTGTTTCTCCATTTTGCTTTCTGTTTTCTAGGTCGACCCGTAAATCTTTAATAACTTGAACTTGGATAGACGTTTGATGGGTAATTACTGAAAGGTTTTTAGTTGTAGGGTGTTCAAGTAGTTTCTTTTTATTTCTTAATACATCATAAGTTTAATTATTCGTGGGTACTCTGAGTTTGACTGGGGCTTGCCTAGTCGGAAAAACGCTACGGAAGTGGAAGCGCAGCCAACAGATTGTAAAACTTGTTTAACTGCAACTTCGTCATGCTTCTTTTTAGTGTCGTTATCAACAGGGGCTTTAGTAATTCCCCGCACTATAACATTCTTAGCTCGGTTCATTCTATCATGTGCGGGGTATTTAAATGTTCAAAGTTGGATAGTTTTTGATTAATTTCACAGAATTTTATTTTCATTTCATCTAGTTCCTTGCTTACATCGTTTTTAAGAGATGCTGGGAAAGTTTTAATAATATTATTAATATTCTAGGACCAATATTTTTAATGATCTGAAAAAATGGTAGGTATTTAAAAAAAGTTATTTGTTTTAACGAGTTCTATAAGCTCTTTAGAAATAGAACCACTCTGCATATGGTACGTCGCCTTTTATTCCAATCCAAATTAATAAATTTATAATTAAAAAAACCAAAAAAGGTTGACAGCTGTGTGCACGTAGTTTAGATTCAAAAAGGAAAAACTTGTATTTCGTGCAAAACTTTTTTATTAATAAAAAAGTTTTGCACGAAATACAAGTTTTTCCTTTTTGAATAAATTTATAGTTGGGTAAGATTTGTTTAAAGCTGTTATACTCCAGTCGTATAAAGCCAAGTATCTGGAACCTATTTCTTTTTAATACTGAGCAGATTTAACTTCTACGCTACATAACTGACAGTCCGATCTTTGTTGTAGATCTATTTTTTCTATATGAGTACCTAGATGGCATAGTAGTGTCATCAGTCCCATAAGAATGCGTAGATTATTCCTACTCCATTTAGGAATTAAAGCAGAGGCGTTTATTATAGGGATTGGCATAAATGCCTTCGAATAAGTTATCTTTTTGCTACATAAATGTTTTACCCTACGTCCAATTAAAGATAATTACTTTGGCAGTGATTTTCGCAATACCAAGGAATGATTCTGATCCTATTAACTCGTTTTTTTTTTATCAAACACGTCAGCTACTTTTCGTTTTACTTAAAACTTTTACTTTTACTAATAAAAAGGTTATATTATTAGTTCATTTTATTCTGAGACTCAAAAAACATATATTTTCATCTTGGACAGTTTTTTTTTATTTTTTAACAACAAAAAAGCGCTAAACCGAAGAACCTTAACCTTCCTTCTTCTTCTTTTTATCTTTTGACCGATAACTTTTTACTTTATGAGCCTGGGCCTATAACCTATGAGGGTTTGTGGATTAAGCGAAATCGTTTTGGAATACTTTTATTTGAAAAAGAACTTTAAAAGATATATAAAAGAAATAGTGAACAGTTTTTATCAACACTTGTAACTTGTGCTTTGCTTATGCGCCATCTTGTTCTTGTTCTTGTACAAGTACTGTTACCAACTTACATATATTTTGGTCCAAAAACTAACTAGATTTAACATTGTTACCAACAGAAACATTCATAGTATTACTCGCACTACTCGCACTACTTTATAAATCATAAGGAAACACATAATAATATTAAAACACAATTTTTTATGAAGAAACAACTATTTAACAGCTCAGTTGCTCACTTCCCTACTTTTTATTTTAGTATAGCATCGTCGTCTTTGCAGTTTTAGTCGCAATTATATTTGCCGCAGAAGAAAAATCTTCAACGGAACGATCGTCAGTATCCGATGATGCAATAGATGCCACATTGAAAGATAAAAGGTATCTAATGAGGCAGTTAAAATGTGCTTTAGGAGAAGGTCCATGTGATCCAGTTGGTCGCAGACTCAAAAGTAAGTATTCATCAGAGAATCAATTTGATAGAAATGAATTCGACTTTTCGATACCAAATTTAGCAGAGATTGAAAGCCACAAATGACTGTCGATTGACAGACAAAATTGTCATTGCAAGGAAAGAGATGAGGTAACAGATGTGTTTCGAAAATAACGGTATGAAAGACATACCGTTACAAATCACTAATACTTTACTCTGGTAATGAATTAATTTTTTTAAATTAACCATTTTGACAAACTTCCCATTGACATTTGGCCTAAATCATTGTTATGTTACTCCACATACTTTGATTTTCTTTTACTATACGGAGAATGGTCGCACTGCGCAGCTTTCTGAGTGCCTTTTACAAGGAGATAGAAAACTCCGCCATTTTGAACCCTTATTACGTGTTGCCTACATCTTGGCGCAATATTTTTAATAGGTGCGTTTTAATCATCCGCTTCTGCTTCGGAATTGTCGGTTTTCTTGTTTTAAGCTGATAGGTTAAAACGACTAAACCGACAATTCCGGAAGCAGAAGCGGATGATTAAAACGCACCTGATATTTTGCTCGCTGCTGTCAGTGTCAGTAAATATTATTTTTGAAGTCACAGTTTATTGCTAAAGAATCAGTTAGCTCACTCCGGACCAGTTGAAAGTTCCAAAATAACATCCACTCCAGGGATACAAATTCAGGATACGCAGAAGACTGCTGTTTTATTATAGGAGGTTGTCATATATTGTATTATCCGAGTTGCACAGTGTATAAACTGAAACATTGAGATCAAAAGTGCCGACGCAGAGTGAGCGATCTGATTATTTAGCTGTAAACTGTGTCACAGGGTTCAAAATGGCCGCGCCCTATGTTGGGCGTGTCGGACCTCTCTCTTGCCTCGTATAGTAATCAAAGTATGTGTGTTACTCTGATAATGAACTGAAATCCAATCAGGATTGAGTGAAAACACTGCAGCATACAGTGTTTTCAGATACAGTTTAATATCTAATATTATATTTAAAAGTAATTAAACATATCTCTTGTCTCATCGAGATAACAACAAATATTTCCAATATAGTGTTCTTAATTTTTTACTATTTTTATATTTTTAGGTTTGGCACCATTGGTACTTCAGGGATCTTGTTCCCAGTGCACCCCACAAGAACAAAGACAAATTAGAAAAGTTTTAGGATATATGCAAGTTAACTTTCCCAAGGAATGGAACAGGATTTTGAAAGAATATTCTGGATGAATGAAGATCTAGGCAGACAAATAGTTATAGAAAAACTTAAAAGACAATGAAAGATCAAACGGTTAATTCCATTTAGTCAATCTGTAGCTAATTTTCAAATATTTATAATATATGACCAAAAACGACTCTTATAAAAGCGGAAAAGTTTAGTATTATTATATTTTATATTTAATGTTCATTAGACTTTTAATGTTTTATATTAATTAAATTAGGTGTTACCACATTTACCTTCAAACAGTTAACTAATTTTATTTTGTTTATGAAGAGAAACATAAATTTTATTTTTATTTTTTAAAAATTGTTGTTTTGAAAATAAAAAGTGCATGCGCTGAAACAACTCCTTATGTTCATTTAATTAAGGCAAATGATGAAAAATTTGACATTTATTTTTTTAAATTTTCCAAATTCATTTTCTAAAATCTTTTATTAAAAGTACAATTTTAAAAATAATCCAGTCAAATTTTAATACAATTTAAAATGATTTTTAAAAATTTCGAAAAAAGTATCACAATATTTTAAAAACTAAAGAATATAAGCCAAAAATACAAGTCATTACATGCAGGTTTTTTTTATTTCTGCAGGGTGAAAAATACTTGAATTGTTATCATTTGAGTGCGAGTACCACCTTGTAGGAGCCCTTTAAATTTAAAAATTTCTAAGCCAAAGAATTAAGCAAATTCATCTGAAAACCTTGAAATTTTCTGCGAAATAGGTATTTGACCAATTAGATATTTATTAAATTAAAGAAGTTATCAATTAAAAACCAAATTGGTTTTTGATAAAAATTTCGTAGCATGCGAATTAGGGTAGGTTAAAAAGTATTGCCTTCAACTGCGACCTAGATGAATTATTTGTGGCTCAGGTCTAACTTATAGTTCACCGTATAAGCCACACCCTTTGATGAAGGTTATGTTTAAATTGTGTGAGAGTTGTTTAAAGTCGGTAGGCAGCCTACCTACCCATAAAGATCTGTATAGTCTTATTTGCGGGAAAAAAATGATTCAACTCTCTCCCTTAATTTTACAGTAATCATTTCTGCTTTGAAAATCGTAGCCAGAGAGCCTAGGTTGATAGATATGCCAACTCTTGAATTCTAAACAAAAACTTCCGCTACTACTCCTCTTTCAGTTTTGGAGCCGTCGGTGTACAGCGCAAAGTCCACCAGGAAGATAGTTTTATCCATCCTATTTCATACGTCTTCTTCTGGAATGAAGACACTGTATGGCTTTTCTATGTGTTGTCGGGAAATTAGAAAGTCTGAGATAATGCCAAGGATGGGATTGTTATTAATCTTACTCATCATTGTCCCATTACAGTTCTTCATTGCATTGACTAGATACTTTTAGAAGTCTATAGGCAACCATTTTGGCCTCTCTTTCCAGAAAAATGTAGAGATGTTAGTCCAGCATGGTCCCTATGGCTCCTGTCGGCGCGGTTGACATTGCTCATCCCCCGTGCTTTGCCGCAAATGTATAATATAGCATTTTTAATGATTTTTTTCAAATTGAGGGTCCAGGTGTTTCTTATCTAGGATAAACCTCAGATATTTTACCTTCTACACAATAGTAATGGTTTGCCCGGCCAAGGTAGGTTGACGAAACTTGTCGAGCTTTATTTTGTTGGTGTGTGGGACGATAACAGTTTTCCAGGATTTACAAGATATTTGCTTCCTCTCGCACCATCTGTTGATCGTATTTAGGGCTTGTTAAAGGATGTTTTAAATAATCTGTTCTTACTTATCCCTAATTATGGTTAATATCCGGATAGCATTAAAGGCCACTCTTTGCCGAGAGTTATCCACTAGATAGATCCACAGTAGGGGAGTGAAAGTACGCCGCCTTGTGGACATATTTCGGCAGGCCTGAAAGTGAATCTCTCTCCCTACAGTAATAGAAAGATATTCTGGTTTGCAAGCATGCTATTGATCCAATTACAGGTCAGTTTGTCAGCTCGTCTTCTTTTAATAAAATTGAACAGAGACTAAGTAAGGGCGTTATTAAACGCGCCTTCTATATCTACCCGTATTTTAGGAAATTACTGATTCTGCCTACTAGATTTTGCTTGCTTAGTAGGTACATTGGAAGTTTAATAGGCTTTCCCAAAGACATCTTTCTCCATTATGCCTATCTATAATTGCCTGTATTGTTTTCAAAAAAGGATGGGCAGATTGGAAGGTAAAAGCTTGGTAGAAAGGCATCAGGAATTGCCTCGAGTCGCTCTACTCCATATAATCCCAGAGGCAACGGCCAAATTGAAAGAGAAAATGGTACAATATGGAAGACGATATAGTTAGCGTTAAAATCAAAAAATTTAAAAATTTCTCAGTGAATGTGTGTTAAATAAAGCTCTTCATTCAATTAGGTCTTTGTTATGCACCGCAATAAACGCCACTACATGAAAGAATATTCAACCACTGTAGACGTTCAGTTAATGGACAATCTCTTCCCTCATTGTTAGCTGATACTGTCCCTATACTATTAAAGAAGCAGGTTTGTAAATCCAAGTATGAACCAATTGTGTAAGAAGTCAAACTATTGAAAATGAATTTTCGTATGTAAGAATGTCCGATGGAAAAGAAATAACGATTTCAAATCGTTATTCAGCGCCAAGAGGGAATATTATTGAGAATAGTTCACTTGAAGAAATTAAAGATAATAGTTGTTTGTTCCCTTCTTTTACTAATGCTCCCTTGACTCCCACTTTAGTGCCTACATCCACTGAAAACTTGAATTCTCCATCAGCTACTCCTGGAAACTTTGTTCAATTGAGTGAAAGGGTCCCTACTTCTTTAGAAAACCAAATTTCGAAATTTGTCTCTAGGAGTATTTTACCATCTGAAGAAAGTCGCCCAGCTAGAAACAGAAAACCTCCTTAATACCTCGAAGAATATGAAAGATTCTAAAGCCAATTAGTTCTTGGTTCAATAAGTTTATAACAAATTTCTATCACTAAATTTAATAATCCATCTAACTAACATAAAAATTCCCATCTGACATTTTATTTTTCCGCTGACAATCCATAATCCATTTCTCCAAAAACAAAAACATCCCTTCCAACTACTGTTATACCATAAAATTTACTATACTCCACAATGATATTGCTATCTCCAATTTCATGACATCATCCTGAAGTTTTCACATCAATATTTTTATTTGCTGAAAACACATTATTATATACACAATAACTGTTTTAGGGATACTATTTACAATTTAGTGTAATAATAAAAATATCCAGTGAATTTCTTTATATTCAGTGTTGGCCATTTATCAAACTTGATTAACTGGACAAACCCATCCATTTGTCGAAAATGTGATTTATTTGGGATTGTGTTTGCCACACACAATACTTTTTAATGGATTTATTTTTCGACAAATGCAGTGTCAACCAGGAGAGTAATTATATTAGTTACCAGACCGCTGAAACTATTGTGTTTTGACATAAAAGAAACACTTTATTTTTTACTTCTACGTATAATAAGTAAGTTAAAGTAGGAAATGCACTGAACATTTTTATTTTTCCGTTATTTGTGTAAATACAATTCTACAGTTCTTTACAGTATTATAAGAAAAAAATTATAATATCACCCATACTATATCCATGTGGTGCTTGATAGTAAAAGTTATGTACTTAATTTTTCTATTTTGTTTTAACATACTACGAGTGGTAGAAAACATAATTAAATAACTAATTTCAAAGGAATTATTGATAACTATGTTAAACTAAATGAAAACTGCATTATTTGCTAAACGATCGGTGATGGTATTTAACAACACATATTCGCCATATAATAATTTTATTTTTTTCATGTTAATCTCTATTTTTGACACGCCACTGTGCTCTGCCTAATCGCGTCTCCATAGTGCACTATTCTGATTGAGCACGAGGGAGCGAGAGATTTTCGTGAAAGGCTGTAGCTGAAAAGAAAAGTCAACACGTCAACATATCTGTGAAACAATCAATGTGCTTGTTTAAAATCACTTAAATCACGTTTTTTTGATAAGAAATATACTGGGTTTACCATTAATCCAAAATTACGTAACAATAAATTTGTTTAAATAATTGGTAAATGTGCTAACTTTATTAGCTCGAATACTTCTTGGCGTAATTTTGGAATAGTGGTGCGCCTGGTATATTTTTAACTGACATACTGATAATTTGATCTATTTTATAAATTTTTTATCAGAATTAAAAAAAAATAGAAGTTCCCAGGCACACCTACACCATAAAAGCACGCTCGTCCTCCCACATCCTAACTACCTTAGAATCGGACGGGTTCGGTTGATGTTTCAAAATTAGCCTGTGCCCTTTTTACACCTACACCGGAAATCGTGTGAATTTCGAAATCTCGGCCAAGAGCGCCCTTTTTACACTTGCACTGTAAGAGCACGAAACACTCGTTCTACTTACTTCCTAACCGCTACAGAATAAAGCGAACAAAGTAAGCGGTATTCGTAGTAACACATTCCATGCGCATGCGCATGCCGTCCCATGAATATACAACAAGAAGACGAAACAACCGATTTCTCGTATTAACCCATACCTGGCTACGTCAACCGATATCGACTCCAACGGCCTGGATACAGCTCAAATTAAAATAAAAAGTCTTACATAATGCATTATATTCTCGTAATCATCTGCTAATGCGTAAGCATAGAATGTGTTACTACAGAGGAAAGCGGAGGTGTGTTCGCCTCGCTTGCTTTTCCTGTACACGATGGATAAGGGTAGTATTCTCTTATGATGTAGATTGAAAGGGCGCGGCCCAGTCGAGGTTTCGGCACGCTAATTTCTAAACGCTGGCCGATCGCGCTTGCTTCGCTCGCTTTATTTTTTAATGGTTAGAAAGTGGATGGGACGAGCGTTTGGTGCTCTTATGATGTAGGAATAAAAAGAGCGCCCCCGGCCGACGTTTTGAAATTAGCGCGAATTTTGAATCGTCGGCCGGGAGCGCTCGCTTCGCACACCTGCTTCTGTGGTGGTTAGCAGAAGGGTGAAACTAGCGAAGCGTCAATCAGACGTGACGTCGCAAAGTAGGGCAGGCGTACAAACATTGCCAAACTAGTATTGCCAGTCTAGTATAAATTACAATTATTATAATACCGTAATATTAAAAATAGACTAGTTTGGCAACAAGTAAATACAAATAGACCACTTAAGCAATGTCCTAGAAGTTTATCCATTAACTGAGATAACTTCTTCTATTTTTAGATTAGCCAGTGCGCATCTAATTTTGACTTGCCAGCTCAATCTTGTACATTATCGAAGCACAATCTAGTACTTTTTTTTCTTGGCGAACACCCGTGTAAAATATGTATTGCTGTCTTACTTGTTTATGTTCGTTCTCTATAAAGATCTCATTTTTTGCGCTTCAATGAATTATACTGTTACTGCAAATAGAATTTGAAAAATTTGGTACATTTATGAAATCTGGTAAATTTTTTAGACAAACCTGGTACATAACAAAAACATATTCTAGCAACACTGTTCCAAATCAAACCAAATATAAAGCACTATAAGACTATTTTTTTGGAGAATCTCGCAGTGGAACTCAATGGAAAAGAGGACATAGCTGAATAAAAAAGAATAGGAAATAAAATTGAAAAGAAAATAAGGTCAATCTTAGTGGAATTCAGGAATTGGCATAAAAAAAGAGAAATGGTTAGAGCAACCTCGAAACTAAAAGGTACAAATATATCTATAGATAAAGATTATCCGAAATAAATTCAAGAACAGCGAAAAATATTAAGAAAGCATATGAAGGAAGCTAGAGAGATAGAGAGAATGGATTTAAAGAAAACATAAATTACGATAATTTAAATATAAATAATAAGACGTATAAAGTAGAAGATTTATGTTATGGAAACACAACAGCACATCTAACAAAGAAAAACTGGAGAGAGTAAAAGCTGAAAGAACAGTCAACGAAAGCTCACCAGATAAGGAGGCAGAACAGTATGAAATGGTAAATAAGATGACGAAAAAAAAAACATGAAGGAGAAGACTTAGCAAAGAACTGGACAAGAAACAGAAACAGAGACTCATGAAAATAAAGCAGAGAATGCTGAAAGAAAAAAAGTTAGAAAAAAGAAAAATAAAAATAAAAGAAAATGTAGAAGTGAATTGAGAATAAGTACCTGGAATGTTACAACGATGTTAGAACCTAAAAAAATGAAGAAATGCGAAAAGACCTCAAAAGGATTCAGGAAATAAGATGGGAAGGTAAAGAAACAATTGAGAAAAAAAGATTTACGTTACATTATTTTGAAAACAAAAAAAAGGGACAGTATAGGGTGGGATTTATGATGCTAGGCGTTTTACAAGAAAAAACTATTGGTGAACCACTCGCCAATCACAAATAATTAAATCCGATAATGAAAACTCTCTAAAATATAATATAGAATCTTATCTTGTGAGACAGACGAATGCTAAATACAAGCCTCTAAAATAGTAATTGTCAAACTAAAGTAGGAATATAAACAAAATTAGACATTTATTTTACAAACCATTTCACTCACTAATAGATTTTCTAATTAAATCCATTACCCTAAATTCCGCAATATCCTGTTGACTGCCGAATTAATACGACTAAGTCACTTCGTAAATGATAAATTAAATCCTTGATGTTGTTATTCTTATTAGATTTTCCGTGACAGTGATAATATCAAAATTTGTTCAGTTTGATATCCTTTCCATTCATTTATTAAAACGTGATAAGTCAACGGGAATAACAAGGTTTAAATAGAGCTTAACACAAGGGCTTGTACTACGTTTCTACGGAACCGACAAGCTTGTTATGATTTATGGGAAATTTTAATTGCGGACATAAATTTCTTAACCCCTTATAAACGCTAACGAGGTCAAATTACATTGAGTATGGTGATAAAAAGTCCTATGAAAATATTGTACTAGATGATTTTTGGTTGATTTTATTAAACTAAAAACGGCATTATGATATTTCTGCGTACGTAAGAAAATATTTTTTTTTTCTAGGATCACTAAGGAAAGTAACACATATCGCATTAATTAGTTTTATGGGAACTATCATATTATGCATATGGATATCTAGTTTTCGCCCGTGTGGGAATATGAATCTATCTTTCGCATTAGCTGTCAAATTTGTCAAAAGCATTAACTCTATTTTGATCAATGTAATGTCCATGTCGCAGGCTTATAGTAAAATCAGTCTTATTATAATAGACCTAGGCTTTTTCAATACGACTAGACATATCATAATACTACCCAAACAATAAAAAAACTCACAATTTGACTGATCATTTCAGGGGTATTATAATAAGCCTGCCGCTTGTTAGTTTTATTGTTAAATTGAACAGATGCGCAAGTGTTTTATAATCCGACTAGATGAAATCCGTCGTATTATAATACGCCTGACGATGTTCCAGGCGAATCGTGTTTATAATACGACTGACGCAAGACGGTGTGCCATGCGAACTATACTCAACCATTGATTTTGAACACTTTAAACTATTTAAAATTAAAATACAAATTATAGATTAGGATTATTTATTATAGCATGATCCGCTTTTATGACATTTGCTAGTACAGTTCATACGAGCTTTAAAACATAAACATTTATTGCTATGACACTGTGTCTTGCTTGGCTTGCAACAACACTTTTTAGATCCCTGTCAATCGAATTTTGAAAATAACCTTAGAGCTCCTCTTAAGGAAATTGTTTTTCTTTGTAGAATATTAATTATTTCATTAGCCACGCCATGGCATTTCCCGGGGTAAAAACACTGGCAAGGGCCCCTTATATAACTAGGGTTGGCAGATTTGCGGAAAATAGCGGGGCATTTTTATAATAAAATCAAGTCCTTTCTGTTTTAAATTTCTAAATCAGGTATTCTTGGTGAAATCTAAAAAAAATGTCCTCCTTTTGTGGCGAACTTCTAAAAAAAAGGTTTCAGCTGCCCTGCCCCCTTGTACCCGGGCAGCGGGGATTTTGCCCCCCCTCTGGTCAGGACTGCTCATTTTAAATACAATTAATATGTTGCAATATATTAGGTAGGTACGGAAAACAAAAAAAATCTAATTAACTAAACAATAATCATGATTGCAATTCGCCTGGCACATCGTCAGTCGTGCTATAATACGACGGATTTCATCTAGTCGGATTCTAAAACACATGCGCGTTGGTTCGATTTAAGAATAAGAATAAGGCGGCAGGTTTATTATAATACGCCTGACATTATCAGTCAAATTCTGAGAAAGTATTTGGGTAGTATTATGATATGCTTAGTTGTATTGAAAAAGCCTAGACGTATTATAATAAGACTGATTTTACAATAAGACTGCGACATCCATATTATTAGTAAAATTGAGTTTTATTTTTATTTTTTTTGTCTTTGGTTCATATACATATTTAATAAGATAATTCACTTGACATAAGTATGGTGGCTAAGTTTAACTTTATAAACTTTGAATTTCCCGACGTAGGTTTAGTTCCCGATAGAATATTTTTTATTTTTCTATTTTTGAAAAGTATTAAAATTGAAAAAAATATGAATATTGTTATACATTTATTTTAAATACATTTTAATTTTGATAATGGATTATTTATAATGCAGAAGTAACCGAGTAAATACTTTTGTTTTCCTCACATAGCTAAGCAAATAACCGTTCAAAGAATTATTTCGAATCTAGTTGACAGCATTTATAACATTGTGGTAATAGTTATTGAGAAATCTTTTGATGAAAGGCTTAATTATAAAAATTACAATTTGACAAGTTAAAAATACATAATGTCACGTTGAAATGGAGAATTGAAGCACGGCATAAGAAACAATCGGCATGCTCACTTGCCACTAATATGTCATCGATGTATGTGTTGAGTTTATTTTCCTTATTTTGTAAAAAGGGCACAAATTACCCGCCTATTAAAAAATACTGTCAATGTGAATTTTAAGAATTTTGTAAGTTGTCAGTAATAACGTCGAAATATATATTGCACAGCATTTTTGTTATTTCTCAGCAATTATTTCTCGTCATAAAATTGGTCCTAATCGAACCGGGAATTTTTGAGCATTTGAGCTACATTCCGGAGGTCGAATGGTAACTTTAAAAATTCTAATAACCTAAATGGAGTTCTTACTGCCATTTTTGGGACATCTTTTTTAGCAATTGGAATATGATGGTAGGCTCTAATTAGATCAATTTTCAAAAAAATTATTTCTTCATTTAATTGAGATTTAAAATCCTCAATGTGAGATATAGCGTATTTGTCAGGTTTAGTTCTAGCATTAAGAGCTCTATAGTCCCCACAGGATCTACAACATCCGTTTCTCTTTGGCACCATATACAGAGAACTTGCCCATGTACTTTGTGAAGGTTAACAAATTCCAAGTTCTATCATATGCTGAAATAAGGTTTTTGCTATTTTCAACTTATTTGTTGGTAACCTACGAGGTTTTGACGTCACTGGAGAACCTTCAGTTACTATGGATTGTTTTTGTTTTTAGAGATTATTTTCAATTCAACGTGTAGTTATGTATTTTTAACTTGTCAAGTTGTAATTTTTAAAATAAAGCCTTTAATCGAAAAATGTCTTATATTACTACATTAATGACCCCGACTAGGCGACATAACAAACCGACTTTCAGTTACTTGGATAAATTCAATCTATTACAGCGGCCAGAAGATGACGACGGAAATGTCCAGAATGTCTATCAGGCTTCCATCATTTCGAAAGAAGAATGTAAAGGTTTGTTATTACAGGTAATTTATCACAGCTTATATCACAAGTGAAAATACTAAATATCATTATACTCTTGGTTCCTTAGATTCAGAAATAGCAGAAATGATATCAGATTTAATTTCTAAAGCACTTTCTACTGCTCCTTATAAAGACATAAAACCTAGGTAAATTGATATATTTGAGAAATCTGAGCAAAGAAAGGCCAAAAATCTTTTAAGCGAATTAGAACTAGGTGATAAGCCATCTGTTCTATTAAGAGTAATGAAAAATTTAGCAAATGACAAAGTGACAGATGATTTTTTACGCGTTATGTTTTTGCAAAGACTGCCAAATACTTCTCGTGCCATCTTCGTAGCTAGCACAGATAATCTAGAAAATCTGACCACAGTTTATAGCTAAAGAATCAGTTCGCTCACTCTGCGTCGGCACTTTTGATCTAAATGTTCCAGTTTATACATTGCGCATATTGGATTTGTATCCCTGGTGCATACAGAATCAAATCCTAATATTTCAAGAGCCCACTGCAAATTTTTATCGTCATCTGATAACGAAATGAAATATACCCCAAAAAGCATGTAAAAAGATTTTACTTTACCAAATGCACCTGTCCCATCCCATTCCTGAGCAAAGTGATTAAAAAAAAAAAAAAATATGTTAAAAAAACCACATAAGGCATGACAGCGCTAATTTTGTTTGCCCTTAGAGTTTTTCAGAAAATAACATATTCAAATATATCTTGATATATATCGTTAAAAGGAAACGTTTTCTAACGACTCTTGGGAAACCTTTTTCTACCACAACGGTGGCTGGGATACAAATATGTAGGAATAAGTTGGTCGTTTTCTTTTTGAGTTTAGTGTACAAAAAAATATATAGTTACTCCTATCAATTAACGAATAGAAGGATATACCATTCATCAGCGTTTAATTATTATATTACTTACAGTCCATCAGCTCTGGCTTTTTAGCCGATGATTTTACATGGGCAAAACCACAATGTAAACAACATAATTTTGTAAATATTTATTGCAATAAAAAATAAAAACCTCTAAACCTATATTCCGAGATAATTTTTCATTAGGTCTTGTTACAGTCCAGATACTTTTTCTATTCTATTTTTATAAACTTTTCGATGTGATTTTTTATCCATTTTATTGTAATTTTTTAACTATCAATTTGATAGAACTCAGAAACATACAGCTTGTACATAAGTGCCCAATGCCGGTTCTGCGCTTCTGTTGATATTGTATAAAACGCATTGCTAGTTTGTAAATAAGGATGTAGACAGTTGAATCAGCGCAAGATGAATGCTTGTCTCTGATATTAAATACCTTGTATTGAGCAAGTATTCAAAGGTTTCTATTTTATTAAAAGAGGAAATACACATAGGAGTAAAAGAATTGATATCACATAAATACATATTTCTAAAATGCAGAATTGCCGACAGAATATTTGAATAAAAGGAAATGCAGCTAAGATTATTTATTTAATACGCAGTGAGTAGCATAAAAAAATTAATAAATATTTTTTGGCTCTTGCTTATATTCATGAAAAATTCACAACTAAAGAGTATTTTCCAAATCTAATTAGATATTTTATTGATGGAAAATAAGCCTTATTTGCTATTAATTTTTAAACAAGGGTATTATTTGCTTACTTTTTATTCCTACTCCTAACTATTTTGTGTTATCTGATGAGGAAAAAGAGTTAAGAAAAATGTTATTTTATATTATATATCGTAAAACGAGATTTGTGATAATAATTGTTTTTTATTATAAAAAGTGTTCCACAAATTTTTTTCTAAAGTAAGTCATTACCGGTAAAGAGAGAGATACGAGTAATGACCGTGATAATAACAACGCACGGTTCTAAATTAAATTCAAACTGATACTCAAAAAGAAGTAGAATTATTTTAACATTTTTTGTGAATCACTCCTTATAAATACTTTTACAGCATATTATGTCCACTTAAGTTGGTATCTCTCATATGGTAGCATTTATTTATATGAAACAGTTTATTATCTATAATTTATTTACCTACACAAAACACTTACTAATTAATTTAATCTTAAATACCCAACTGATTTACATTTTACAATGTTTATTTAATTTATATAATAATTAACAATTAACTTCTACCAACAATGTCGCGCTATTTATACAAAAATGCTGCGCACCGCACTAGTCTCTAAGAATTTCAGGTATTTCTCAAACGTTTAAAATGAGTTCTAGCAACTTTCTAGTAATTTCTTCTGCAGACTGAGACAGGCGAGAGCGGAATATTTTTAGTTACAGTTAAGGTGATGACTCAAATAAGGTATAGAGGACTTTTTTTTACAATTTCCAGTTGCAGAGAAGTAACAAGGGGCGTTTTTCGCTGTAACGTGAGCGAATGGCTGCAGACCAGTTACACTCTATTTTCGGCAAGGTTAGTTTATTCACAAAGATTTTAATACGTGCTCTCTCAATCCAAATAATGCTTCTTATATATCATGACAAGTGAATAGATCTTGCAAAGTGATCTTTGTTACCCGATAGAAAAGGTAAAGCGGTCCATTTTTAAGTTTCAAGCCTTTTTCAGAGACCGATAACCTTGAAGTTGTGATAATCGATCAAACAACTTTCGAAACACTGATGAGTGTTTTTCTATTTCTTCTTTTTTTCTTCTTCTGTATACGATTTTATATGTTAGAAATCATCAATAATTTTTTTTTGATAAGGTACGGACCTTCTTAAGACCTATGTAGCTTCGGAGAATAACACGTTTGACTTTTAAGGTTAATAAGCCGGACTTTGTCGTCTTCCTTTTGTTGCTTGGGTATCGTACCGTTTCTTCATCCTGGCCCAGGCGATTTGAAAATATCAACTAACCAACTCATGCATGTCTTCTATTTTTCTTCGTAATTGGATCACATTATCTTCACCGGCTATATCTTGTCCAGGTCGGCATCGAAACTCAAGGTCACACGGTTGTCTCACTTTTGTTGGTGTTCGGCCTGATTCATTAAGAGCGGATCTATATGCCATTGCGAGGAGCGAACAGAACTGATCCCAATCTCGCTGATGGTTGGAAATCACTTTTGACAGGTATCTTCCGATGGTATTATTCGTTCGCTCTACTACTCAATTCTACTGTGGGTAGTAGGCCGTTGTTCTGGTTTCCTTCATCCCTAGTCATTAGAAATTCCTCGCAGAGGCCGGCTTTCAAAATTTTTCCCTTGGTCACTGTCAATATGCAAGGGTACTCTTGATTTGGAAAGGCGTAGACTTCCACCCACTTTGTAAAATAATCCATAACCACTATCTCGTGTTTATTACCACCCTTGATTAGCAATCCAGCAATATCTAAGGCAATCCTCTCAAATGCGCAACCAACGTTGTATTGTTTAATGGGAGCTTTATTGCATCACTAAAAATCAAGAATCAGATTTTTAATAGAATAAGTAGTATACAGGGAAATCGAAAATTAATATTTGTGCTGAGGAGTATTGTTAAATTTCAATATAGAGCCAACATATGAATTAAAAATTTGAGAGGAATTAAAAATCTTGCTCACAGTTTAAATTATTGCACTTTTTTTAAATTGATTTTAATTTATTACTTTGTTTAATAAATAAACAACCAAGATTCTTAAATGTGTATTGTAGATTTTTGAATTTTACAAATTTGAGGATTGATGATGGATTTCCAAGCGATGCAGAAATTTTTATAAGGACCAAATTTTACCATATGATTTTAATTTAAGTATTATTTAATTCATCAAATTGAAAAGTTTCCCTATTTGTTTCTAGTGCAATCTCAGTAATTCGTAAAAGTGCATAAAGAATGAAATACGTAACGACCACCATATTGCCATCATATGTTGAACAATATCCGACTAAATTAAATATTACAAAATGAAAAATATTTAATATCTACGCCGCAAATGAATTAAGAGTGCCAAAAAATTTCCTGATTTTGACTAGCAAAAATGTCCGTTTTCTGGCTAAGAATTTGGAAAATATGGGAGCCAAATTAAGTTCTTTTTAATGTTGAGTAGATTACTATATCGACATCTCGGGATGCATTTGCCATTTTTTTTTTATACTTTGCGTTGTAATTAAAGAATTACAGATACCGACTAAACTGCATCAAAAAATAACGTGTACCGAAAATGGTCAACACCAGGGCGTGTAAAAAGGGGTTTATAAAATTTAAAAATAGTATATTATGCAACGATCATGTAATGATGGTTATTAATACACGAGCATTAACCGGGATACGAAACGCGCCAAAGGCGAGTTTCGTATGGTCTATGCGAGTGTTTTAATAACCATTACATGAGAGTTGCATACGCTATTTTTTCTACACCCGATAAATAATCATGACCTATAAATATTATATTTATATTGGTATTGAACACAATAACAGTAATTACTCGTATTTCTATAAAAAATTCTACAAAATTGTAATTAATGGTATTACTTCGGGTATTGGTATTTCCCTAGATTTTTGCTGCAAAATATTTTGTACTGTATTTTCTGCTTTCTCCGATATGTGTGGAAGAGTCTTCTATATTGCTGATATGAGACATTTTAATATTATAATTATCGAAGTTTAGCTATCTACGAAAATTTAATACGTTTTGACAACTAAAACAATTACATAGAAACCTAGGACAAACGTCAAACAGCATGCTTGATTGAAAAATAGTAGGTTTCTATTGATTAAAAATCTGTATCGTAATGAAAAATCTGTATTATAATGGGTATCATTATGAAACGGATTATGGGCATATAAGTGCATTATTATAATACGGGTGTAGAAAAAAGAAAAATTGATTTAAATGTTGAGCCTTATACTTTAAAAGGTGCTATAACTGTAATGAATTTGATTGTGATCAATTCAGAGGCATGCAAAAGTACAAAAACGGTTTTTATGTTGAACGGCGCCAAAGTTTTACTTACCAATAATTTAAAAAACATTTTTTCGTGTCTCTGACAGTTAATTAAGGTTCTATTTTAAGCTACTCATCATATAAGCGCCTCCTGATAGTGACAGTTAGCAATTATGGGTAGGTACCTACCATTTTTGCTATTGTATGTCAAGACATTTGCAGAACTATGAAGACTAGATATAAGGAGGCGAATCCTGTCTTGGTCAAATTTCAAATTTCCGTCCCTATTTTTATGGAGTTCCAAAAAACTACTGTAGTTGGCGGGTGGCAAAATAACGACGTCTATTTTCTATGCAAGTCAATGGGAATTAAAGTGATTTTTGTAAAATTTAGTGGAAAGAATAAAAATAAGCTGAAATAAAGAACCTGACTACAAGTAACAATGAGTAACAAAAAACGGCAAAGCAGGATTTGCTCGTTGCGGGTTGAAAAACGGGATATAAATCCGATATAAAATTAAAGGAAACACAACGAGATAAAAATCCAAGTCTTTTTAAAGCTCTTAGTGTAAGTAAAATAATGTATTTATTTCTAAATAATATATATTTATTGTAAAATAGTCACAACCCGTATCTTACGGAGTGTAGTTTTTTTAATTACAAAATTCTATAATAAAAAATAATAAAGTCATAAATCCTGACTTACAAAAAACAATAATTACACATTAAATTTAACTTACTAGAAAAGAAAATTTGCTTTTTTTTATGTTTTTTGATGTTAAATCAAGAGTTACTACTGTTATTTTTCTTTATTAAACTCCAATATAGAACAATCAACTATTTACGATAATTATTTTATATTTTATAAACACTTTTTTGTATAAGTGCTCTTTTCTGATATACGAGTAGGTGTTCATGTTTGTGCCTTACAATTTGGTAGTGTTAGTGCATATTCGAGGAGTTATATTTATTGTGTACTATATAAGGTAGGTACTTTAAAAGTTTATTAAATAGTAAAATATTGGTGTCTTTATAAATTTAATGAAAACAATTTAATAGTAGAATTATATTGTTACAATAGTAATGAATTCAGAGGCGGGTCCAAGTGAAACCCAATTACGTCGGCGAAAGCCCTTATCAAAGGATAAAAAGAATATTATATGGAAAGTGTATGATGGGCTGAAACAGACACTTCCTACACAATTCCAATTCCTAGGACTGATAAAGTACTGTCTAGTTATGATTCTGTTTGCAAGCTACACTTTTTAGAAAATGATATTTTAAAATTTGTTGAGACTATTTTAACTAATGGTACTGTTACAAAATAAAAAGGGAAAGGCCGAGATTAAAGAACTAAGCAATACCATGTATATTCCCGAATCACCCTTCATACTTGTCCAGTATTAGGAAAAGACGAAACCACCATTGAACCGAACTGAATTTGTTAGAATAAAAAAAAGGAAGTAAATACTAGAACCTATTGCTGAAGAAACTATTCACCAGGATGATGAAATTGTAGTTGTCGAATACAAAATTACCACAAAACTGTTCTTACCAAATTTCACCATTTAACAAACCTTTTCAAATTTGGTCATACCTAATTTTCATTTTATTTAGATAAAATTAAATAATGAATAGTAAATCATGTTCAACATAAAGACTCATTTATAATTAATACCAACAGTATTTTCTGTACTTTAGTTAGCAATTAAAACAAAGACTTATTTACAATAATTATAAAATCAACAGTATTTTCTGTGCTTTAGTTAGCAATAAACAGTTTGATTTTTATTATTTTCATAAAATTTTGTAAAATCCCTGACTAAATATTTTTATTTTAACCGTGTCTTAGTATGCCCTCAGCCTTATTTAGCTTTAATTAAAAAATAATTAGCCCTACCCATCAAATTTCAACACTTACCATCAATAATTTGCATTTTACTTAAATAGGAATAAATAGTAAATAATGTATCAATTAAAATATGTAAGACTTATTTAGAAATAAATATAACAGTATGTTTAAACAAGTTTATTTTTATTATTTTGACAAAATTGTGTATAATTCCTGTTTAATTGCACTTTAAATAACCCAAAAAACTGCTTTATGGTTTTTATACGAATTTAATGTAATAGAAAAAATACAATACAAAAATTTTTATATCATCTCAAGTGCCCTATGCCTTTTAAAACAAGGCGCAAAAAATATGCCATATGTGTGCGGCGTTGCCGGTTTTAAAATAAAGTCTAAAACAATAAGACAAACAATTCTCATAGGAAGCCATGTATTTTGAACTACGTACACCGTACCAGCGCCCATGCGGTTAATCATGAACTTCATAGACAGAACTTAATTTCTGCATTTTTATTAAAAAGGCGACAAAACTATTACCGTAGAGATAAGGTTTTGACGTTAGATTGCATAAGTCAAAACAAAAATAAATTGCTATCGTCCAAAAGGCGCGACTTACGGCTGCAGATTTGGTGAATACTTTAAGATTGCGGCAGAGAAATCACATAATAAGAGATAATTCCTTAATGTCAAGAAATCATCCGTTGGAAGAGCGTTGCAGAGAGAAGGTAGCAATGGCACTGCTGCTTGCCGACACGGAGGAGGATCTCAAAAAATAACTAATTCTCGTCAGAATCAAGCAGTAGTATGGACTGTAATTAGAAACAGAGTTTGGACTGCCAAGAGAATCCGAGCGCAACTGCAGTTAAATGTTTCAGTAGACACTATTAAAAGATGCCTGCATGATCAGGGGTTAGGTGCCGAAATGTCCACTTTTAACGGACATTCACCTGGGCAACAGGAGAATATGGGCATAAGAACATATAAATTGGGATAGTAGGTAGAGAGACTGTCTTTTCGTTGATGGAAGCCATTTTAACTTCTACAATTTTGACGGTCGATTGCTAACTTGGTGGAGACGGGGAGAATGTTATTTAGAAGAAAATATGCGTCTCTAAGTTGCATTGAGAGGTGGTAGATTGATGGTTTGGGGTATTTAATACAACGAAAGGACAAAACTCGTAGTATTTCAGCGTAATGCAAACGGCCAGGTCTACCTGAATGATTTCGGAAGTTCTCTTGCATGCTCGAAATTGGGACGACCAATTTGTTCTTGTCGACGATAATGCTCAGCCTCATCGAGCATTATTAGTAAACAGATATCTACCAGAGCAAAACCTTGATCGTACTGAATTTCCTCCTAGATTCTCAGACTTGAATCCTATTAGGCACGTCTAGAGGTGGACGAAGTTGGAGTTTTCCAGAAGGGAACGTCAGCCAGAAACTCTAGACGAACTGGAGAAGATGATTTTGAAGCTCTGGAAAGCAGTTCCTATGGAGTTAATTAAAAACTTAATTTCGAGCATGCCGAGGCGGTGACAGATGTCAAGAAATATGTATTATTGTAAAATATTCTAATGAATTAGATGTATGCACCTTTTAAACTGCAAAGCTTGAAAAAATCAAATTAAATCAACCTTTAGTGTTTTTAATTTCATAAACCCCTTTGTGCACGCCGCTGATGTGGACCATTTTCTTTAAATATTATTCCTTGATACAGTTTAGTCGGTATCTGTTATTCTTTATTTAATAAAAGGCTAATTTTAAAATAAAAACGAAATTTCATTTTAAATGTTGAATTTTACGATACGTAAATAAAATTCTTCGAATTTATGCTCAGATTCTCAAAGTAAAAACATACCAATGAAAAATTGAAAAAGCTAATTAAACCTGGATTTTCCGAGTATAATTCTTGTTCCCAATAATTAATAATAACAATTTATTTTGTATTCCTGGACTAAAAATATTTAATTCAGATAAATATGCCATCTTATTTTTAAATACGTTTCTAATTATTATGTACCAATGAATCACCCTTAGGTACACAGGGTATAGATTGCTTTCAATTATGTATAGAGTAAGGGCTTCTTGTCATGGTAGGTGATGCATAGGAGGTTTATCGGGGATAAGTTCTGCATTTGGTCATTTAAATTCCTTCCATATACCCTAGAAATGTTTTTTAGCATTTTCTAATATCATATTTACTTCATGAGATATATCCATAGTAAGTTTTCAAATTGTCACCCAGTATAATTTTATTATGGATCTAAATTTTTAATGTTCCACTGTCTATAGTGAAATTTCGTCTTTGAATATTAAACAGAGATGTGGATGTGAACTTGGGAGGTTGGTAATCGATTTGTTTCGCAGCACATAAATTTCATCGAAAGCTGAGAGTTATAAATCACAACAAATCTAACGAAATTATCAGAAAATTGATCTTAGCGTAACAGTCGAACGAAAGCTTAATGATAAATGTTGAATGTCTAATAAAATTAAAATCATCATCAATATTTAGTCGATTTTATTAATGTTTTATTTAATAATAAATGCAGTTATTTAAACGATTTAGTTCGCACAAAATTTCGGTTGATATTTAAGTTTTTAAACAACTTATAACAAATTTAAATAATAAAAAAGATTATTTGGAGATTCCATACCAAATAAAAAAAAATAAATTAGATTTATTGAGTAGTTTATAATTGACAACTCTTTTTGTTTTTCTTCTTAATTTTCTTCTGAAATATCAAAATTAATACGCTTGTGGAATGTGACGTTATATCCCCATTTGTACTGCACTCCTCTTTTATTCAGACTAACAGATATATCAGGTGGAATGTAATAAATAAAAAATGGTTTGGCATAATAATTATTGTTTTAAATAGAAATAAATAATAATTAATGTATTAATTATTCTTCAGTCTTTCTGACACTAAACAAACCCCACTCGAAGAGAATAAACATCGTTACTTAACTTCATAGTCATTGAACTTCTGGCGTGGAGCTGAAAACTTTCAGGAACATGTAAACGCCACCATTAATTTGAGTAAATAAATTACTTATCAAATACAAGCTTCGTGTTTACGATTTACAACACACTAATTTTAGACTATAGGATTACAGTTTATCGAACAACTTTGTATACAGGATGTGATCAAACATTTTGTACTTTCCAATTTTTATAAAAATATTTATACATTAGGAATTAAATATTATCTATTATCTAAAACATGTTCAGGGTTCTTAAGAAAAGAGTACAACCCAAAATCGATATCACGTAAATCATAAAAAGTGCGACTAGTTTTAGCTAAATTAGGCCATCTGTAATCCAAAAAGGGAATAAATAAAAATAGTTTTATGTTATTATACTTAAACGAATATTATGTTCAACCCTTAAGAGCGATATCCATGCGACACCAAGAGCAAATTCAGGTTTAGAACACACTGACAATTTTCAGTGCATCTGAACGCACTTTGGCAACGTTGCTCTATTCCCAGACTTACGCTCTCTTCAATTTATTACTTATAAACTATAGATGATTTAAAATATAAAAAAGGCCAATAAATCGCAGGTCCGGTCTAACAAAGAGTATTTCTGTTTTGTTTTCTCGTTTCAAATATTTTTTAAAGGTATAACCTGATGTAACATTTTCGAAACTCTTTTTTCTAACTAAATAATTTATTTACGAAATATATTTTTAAATATACATATGTATTTCCAATGATTATTTCGGAAACATATCTACCTTTTTTCTATATCAAGGGTGTTTGTTGGTAAGTGTAAATGATTTTAGGGAATTTATATAAAAAAAACATAGATCAAAAAAGTGGCATTCTCGCACAAACGCAACTGGTGCAAGTAGAAAAATACACATTTGTCCCTTCAAAGTTTTTTTTGCAAATTAAGAGTAAATATCTTTAAAACTATTTAAAATAATTAATAAAATTTAATAAATTACAATTTAAACATTCTGTATCCCGGAACTTTTAGAGGAACTTTTTTTAACAAAATAATTTTGATAACAATTTGCAAAAATCTTTCGTACTTATTTACAAATACCCTGTATAAAAATACGCTTTTAAAATAATAATCCATTTAATACTAGTTTGTGCAACAACAGTGGACAATCCACTGGAGTTGTACAGTATGTTTTTTCTACGCCCACTAACGAAAATCTACAAATTTAAAGTATTATTTTAGGAAAAGACAAAATAACTAATTTTAATATAATTTATGACTTTACTAATTTGTGAAATAAAATAAACATGAAAAATATTTCATTTTATTAGTCCCCAGCCCAGATTTGAACTGAGGCCTCTCGCGTGAAAGACAGATGCCGTATCCTCATTTTCATCTCCACATTTAGAATTTTAGTTCTAATAGTAGTAATTAAATTAGTTTCATATAGTTTGATTCAAATTTAAGATTTTTTAAAATGTGGTCCCAATAAAAATAAAAATAAAATTATTTATGGATTCTACACAAAAATAACTCATTTTAATGTATATTTAATCTCAAAACCTAAAAAAGATACTGACAATTAGTTTGACAGAATTGTCACCTATTTAAAATTTTAAAAATAATAATAGTTGGTGTCCAATATATAAACTGTGATTGGTGGATTTCATTTTTTTTTGCAGTGTTCTCACTACCTAGAATGGATATGAAATATATTCGTTGAGTTGAACGCAATAGTATATTTTTTCGTTTTGTAGTCTGTGCGTGAATAGTAGTTTGTGCAACAAAATTGGATATGATGGCCATATTGCACGAAGACGAAGTTTGAGAACGATGCCGTAGACGGAGTGCTTAATCGTCTGAGTGCGATACGGACAATCCACGAGTTGTACAGTAATTTTTTTCTACGACACACTAACGAAATTCTACAAATTTAAAAAAGTATTTTATTTAGACAGAATAAATCATTTTAAAATAATGTATGACTTTACTAATTTATAAAATAAAATAATCATACAAAAAGATTTAATTTAATTAGTCCCCAGCCCTGATTTGAACTCGGGACTCTCGCTTGGAGACAAACTCCGTGTCTCATGCCATCGCCACATTTGTCATTTTAGTTCTAATACTTGTAATTAAATTAGTTTCATATAGTTTGATTAAAATTTAAGATTTGTTTGTAAATTTGGACGAAATAAAAATAGAAATGCCATTACTTATCGATTATACATAAGAAATATGCATTTTTACGTATATTTAATCTCAATAATTCAAAAATATACTGACAGTTAATTTTACAGAATTGTTACTTACATAAAATTTAAAAAATAATAGTAGCCAGGTGACAAAAATATAACCGATTAGTGGATTTAACTGTTTTGCAGTGTTCTTACTAGGTAGAATGGATATGAAATATATTCGTTCAGTTGAACGCAATGGAATACTTTTTTGTTTTGTAGTATGTGCGTAGATTAGCTAATATCCATGTGGGTATAGAAAAAATTATATCCATGTGGGTGTAGAAAATAGTAGTTTGTGTAAGAAGAGTGAATATAAATCAAATGTATTTCATATATAGTTTTATTAAAATTTATAATTATTTATTTCTAAATATAGATCAAATAGAAATAGAAATGCTATTATTTATCGATTCTACACAAGTATAACTCATTTTACGAAATAGCATATTTTTTCGTTTTGTAGTCTGTACGTAGATAAGCTAATATCCATTTGGGTGTATAAAAAATTGTTTTCTAGTACATACTAAAATATATAAAAATAACATTGAGTAAAATGATTTATTATTAGTAAAAGAAGAAATAAAAATAATCAATTTTATTGACTATTGGTCGGATTTCTACTCGGATTTCTACTGAGATTTCTAATATCTAATCCTCTAGTGAAACGTGGATTTAATTTCTCTGGAAGTATACAATCTAAATAAAATTACTTTAGTTTGGTTTCCATATACACCAAAATCATCTTTTTTTATTTTTTCTACTAACATACCTAAAGGTATCAAAATAATAAAAAAGCAAATATTTCGTTTAGTTACGTGAAGTTGCCCCTGAATCTGGTAATAATAACAATTATGATTTCGGTTTAATTGCATTTTGTCATTATCATTAATAATTGCAAATTTTATTATGTTGCAAACCATTGCTTTTTCCGTAGCAGGATATTTAATTTCGATAATACTGTCGGTTCCTAATAAACCGTCGGGGCCTAAAAAATCAAATTCAGAATCCACAAATAAACCACATTTATTGGACATCTGCTTTAAATTTGTGAATATTGCTTTAAACCTAAAGGTTCTTTTTCTATTCCATACTTAGTATATTAATTTCCCATATATTTGGACTTTTATGCTTAGAACTGAACTGGATTGGAATAAGAGGTGATAGTGTGTGTCTTTTTCTAAGTAATCTTGCACGATATTTTATAGATTTCCGTCGAAATGGAAATATCATTTTCGACATTTCCGAAAGTTTTCCCATTTTTACGACAAACTATTATAACTCAGCTTACACACAAAAGTTCATATAAACACATTAACTAAATACAAAACGAAAACACCTACACTTGAACTAAAAAGAATAAGGTTTTTTTTAATAATTTCATCCTAAGCGACTTAAATGACTACCTAAATACTTTTATCCTAATTTTCCGGTACTGCATGCACCGCCAACGTCCGCCGCCTTGTTGCCAAATCAATTAATATGGATTTAAATCTTGACAGATTTTCTCAGATTTCGTAATTCAAGGTTTTCAAAAAATATACGCTTTGGACAAAAAAGTGTATTGGAAAGAATTAGCTGATTTTTATGTAACAATTCCCGGTAAAGACTCCTTTTTGCAATAATTTTCATAATTTGTATAGAAATAGTTAAAAAATAAGTTTTTCTGAATTCGGGTTCTACAGCGGGGTTCTCTATCATTTGCTTAGTAGGTGTACCAAATTTTATAAAAAAATACTTAAAACTGACAAAGAGAACCTTGAAGTCGTTTTAAGCCAGTTTCAAACCATGGATATCGCCCTTAACTACTGAGGTGGACTCTACTGGACTCTAATCTAATAAACTCCGCCTGAACCTACATCGCCTTTTCCATTTGTTATTTTAATCATGTACTTAGCAACTTCCAGAGGGGAATTTCTTAAAATTAAACTTTTAAAAAAATTAAAATTATGTCTACTTTGTTACATAAGTTTCGGTTGTTCCAGTGTCAATCTTCGGGACTTCGGTGTCGCTCAGAAGGTAGCTAGAGGGAGTATAGCATACAAAATTCCAGAAATAATGGACAGGGGCGCCAACTAGGTCCCTATAATGACGAAACTATGTTCCTGTTTCCCCATAAAACCAGTAAATAAAGAAAGAAATAAAAGACAAACCTCTAACTTATGTTCTATTATAAAGAATTTACCAAATTGTTAACAGTATTAACTATTATTAAAGAATCTACATTATAAACATATCCAAAATGTGTGTCATCAACAAAATTATTGTTAAAAATATAATCTTTATATTGTTTAAAAACTTTATCAAAAAATTTTCCTACATCTTTTTAATAAATATGTGGTTGTTACACATTTATGTGAAAAAATATATAAATATTATTAAGCTCTTGAATTTATTTTCCTCTACTAAATGGATATTTTTTTATTTACTAAACATGTTTTAAAAATGTTTTAAAAACAAACAAATATAGTTATATTAATGAAGTGAATTGTTTACTAAATAATTTGGCACATCTGTTATAAAGTTGCGTATAGAAGAATATCTTGTGAAGTGCCATTATTTATCGATTTTTCACAAGAATCATTCATTGGTAATTAATTATATTTAATCTCAATAACTTAAAAATATACTGACAAATACTTTAACAGAATTGTCACTTATTTAAAATTTAAAAAAATAATAGTATCCTGGTGACCAAATATGAACTGTGATTGGTGGATTTCATATCCGTAGTGTTCTTAATAAAATGAATTATTATATTCGTTCAATGGCCTACTTTTTCGTATTGTAGTCTGTGCGTAGAATATATAATTTACATGTAGAAAAAATCATAAGGTGTTAAATCGAGTTAGCTTGATAGAACTTTTATTATTTGAAGCAGTATACACCTAGCAGAGGAGACCAGAGGAAAGCAGAGCCCTAAAACCCACTAATATCCTGCTACCATTTTGCACCCATCTAGAAGCAGTCGTTAAATAAATAAAAATCCACTAGTTAAGTTGACGACAGAGCAGAGGAGAGCAGAAGAGAGCTGATGAGAGCAGAGGAGAGTAGAGGAGAGCAGAGGAGAACAAAGGAGAGCAGAGGAAAGCAGACGAGAGCCGACAAGAGCAGAGGAGAGCAGAGGAGAGCAGACGAGAGCTGAGAAGAGCAGAGGAGAGCAGATGAGAGCAGATGACAGCAGATGAGAGCAGATGAGAGCAGAGGAGAGCAGAGGAGAGCAGAGGAGAGTAGAGGAGAGCAGAGGAGAGCAGAGGAGAGCAGAGGAGAGCAGAGGAGAGCAGAGGAGAGCAGAGGAGAGCAGAAGAGAGCAGAGGAGAGCAGAGGAGAGCAGACGAGAGCTGAGAAGAGCAGAGGAGACCAGATGAGAGCATAGGAGAGCAGAGAAGAGCATAGGAGAACTGAGAAGAGCACAGGAGAGCAGAGGAGAGCAGAGGAGAGCAGAGAAGAGCAGATGAGAGCAGATGATAACTTAGAAGAGCACAGGAGAGCAGAGGAGAGCAGAGGAGAGCAGAGGAGAGCAGAGGAGAGCAGAGGAGAGCAGAGGAGAGCTGAGAAGAGCAGAGGAGAGCAGATGAGAGCAGAGGAGAGCAGAGGAGAACAGATGAGAGCAGATGAGAACTGAGAAGAGCACAGGAGAGCAGAGAAGAGCAGAGGAGAGCAGAGGAAAGTAGAGGAGAGCAGAGGAGACCAGAGGAAAGCAGAGCCCTAGAACCCACTAACATCCTGCTACCATTTCATACTATTCTCAGCTTTACACGAATACTGCTATTTACCAAATTCTACACCTTGTGAATGAGAACTGACCTATAACAGTATAGGGTTCTGAATTCATTGCACTAGTTTGGAGAACAATTGCATAAATAGATACATGTTTATCACTAAATTCTCTCTTCTCACATAAAGCTATATGGTCTGCATTTAAAATAGCCTCTTTTTCAATAACAGTCCTAGAATTTTCTCTTTAATAAACTTATTCCAGACATCTCACTAAAAATAGAATGCATAAATTAATATTATATTAAAAAAATAACAAAAATATCTTAAATTAACATAAATGTATGAACGTAATTCAAAAACAAAGTTTATAGGTGGTTACTTACCAAATAAAAATATATCTTTGATTTTAACCTAGAACCTATTGAAATAAAAGTGCCTAATCATTAAAAAATTACAGAAAATATTTTTTCCTTGAAAAAGCACAATCTAAACAAAATACTTTTTATGGACAGGCTGTTAACTAACTTTAAAATGTAAGCAATAACAGCCACTACATTTAGTTTAAATATCAAGTACAGATGGCACTGAGATCCTAATTTTAGATCCCAATATTTTGTAGCCTCTCTTTGCAGTGCAAAGTTAACTGGAGTAATATCGCTGCTTCATATTAAACAAACTTTCTCAAATTAAAGAGAACAGTTGACCAAAATTGTTTGGAAAACTGAGTTGAATATAAGCCAAATTAATGTGAATGTTACTACAGCAGATTGAGTAATATTTTAATAAAATCGTAGGATTGACTGTGAGCTCGGCCATTAAGGTATGGACCAATCTTATAAAGTAAGAGAGCAGAGACAGAATACTCTAAAATATTAAAATACTGCAATCCACGATTAAAAATAATTAGATCTAATTAATTGTTTTGATAAATTTGTGGCTGTTAGTGGTCCTGCTGTTTCCATCCGTGCGCTTCTACTTTAGAAAATTGGTTCACACTTGATGTTCAAGCTCACCATCGTTTGTATTATTTTAAACAATATTACTTAGATTGCTTTATTAATATAAACGTTAATTTAGTAATGTTCTTCTATTATACTGTCTGTAGAAGGTATTTACAAAAACATACCGCATATTCCTTAGACCAAAATAAGTCGATTTAAGTAAAATTACCTTAGTACAAAGTTGCTTCGTTTGGGCTTTAGAGGGCCTTGAAGTAACAATTTTTAATCTTTTTTCCCATATAAATTTAAAACGGCATATGAGATTTTGCTGAAATCTGCTATATTGGTAGAGTTTTATGTGGCAAAAAAATGGTATTAAAATTTTGCCGGATAATAACACATAGGCGTAGAAATTGATTTTTTAAATAATTGCACCTTTAAAAATTCTACGCCAATGGAAGAAAATGAGTTTGAGTATGAAATTTAGATTGCGCAACTCATTTACTTTAAAAAAGATACTCTTGATAAGACTCGATTACTCTCATGGTTTTCGCTAAATTTCTGTTTTAATAATTTAGAGTGTATAGGTTTCACAAAAATATTTATTTACAACATAATCAAAATAGAGATTTTACAAAAATTGTTCAAAATGTTTACCATTTTCACACATACAAAGATTTATACGTCGAAGAAAATTAAAATGTATCCTATCCATAACTTCTTCATCACCTCTAAGATTGTTTATTGCATCTTTAATACGTTGCCAGAGTTGTTCCTCATTTTCTACAGGTTCCCTGTAAACTGTGGATTTCAGAGGTCCCCTTAAAAAGTAATCCGTCGGTGTTAGGTCTGGGGAACGTGGTGGCCAGTTTACAGGTGCGTCATTACCTCTGCCTATCCATTTGTGTGGATATTGTTCATTCAAGTGGTTTCTAACGTTTAAAGAAAAATGTGGTGGAGCTCCATCTTGCATAAACCACATATATCTCCGAAGTTGGAGAGGTAAATCTTCTAACAATTCTGGCAACGTATTTTGTAGAAAATCCAAATAATTTTCTCCAGTTAATCTTCGTGGAAGTATGACAGGACCAACAATGAAATTACCAATTATTCCAGCCCACACATTAATTTTAAATTCGTGCTGAAAATGGTTTACTTTTATTGCATGCGGATTTTCAACGGCATAAACATGTTCATTATGGGTATTAGTTATACCTCTTCTTGTAAAACCCGCTTCATCGGTAAAGAGAACCTTCTTGACAAAGTTTGGATCTCTTTATCTTTGCATATTAACAAATCCACAAAAACCCAAACGAATTTGAGGATCATGGACTAATAATTTTTGTACTGGCTTCTTATGGTATGGATATAGCAATTGTTCTCTAAGCACTTTATGAACAACATCTTTACTTACTCGTAGTTCCCTTCCAATTCGTTTGGTGCTTAATTCTGGATCTTCTTCAACACGTTCTAAAATGTATTCTTCAACTTCAGGAATCGTTACAAAACGTTTTTTTCCATTATCAACAGTGTTGGGAGCAAAGGAACCGGTTTCCCGAAGACGTCTCTCAACAGCAGCAAAAGTTGGGTGGCTAGGTACACGACGATTTGGAAACCTTTCAGAGTACACCCTGACACTCTCTCGAGCATTTCCTTCACAAAATCCTAATGTCAGTAACATATCGGTATATTCTGCATTGGTATATTGTACAGCCATATTAATAAACCACACATTTGTTTTTTTAATTATTGAGTCAGAGAGAACACTTTCAATCGTTAACAAGGGATTAGGTGTTAAAACTTGACAATATTTTTATTTAGATGAAACTATGGAAACCAACAATAAATGTTTTTGTATAAGTATTGCAGGCAAATAATTAATATTCCTCAAAAAATCGTACATGGCAAGAATCGAGTATTTTTGTTAAAAGTCTCGATTAGAGGTGTTGAAGAAGATATGAAAAAAGTACATATTTATGTTTTTCATCGTATAAAATTTTATCCGATAATAATACATAGGCGTAGAACTTGATTTTTTAAATAATTGCACCTTTAAAAATTCTACGCCAATGGCAAAAAAGGGGTTTGAGTATGAAATTTGGATTGGGTACTCATTTACTACAAAAAAGTACCCTTGATAACACTTGATTTACTCTCATCGTTTCGACAAAGTTTGTATTTTAATAATTATTGTTTATGTTCTAAAATTACTAAAATGCAAATTTCGTCAAAACCATGAGAGTAATCGAGTCTTATCAAGAGTACCTTTTTTAAAGTTAATGAGTTGCGCAATCTAAATTTCATACTCAAACTCCTTTTCTTCCATTGGCGTAGAATTTTTAAAGGTGCAATTATTTAAAAAATCAAGTTCTACGCCTATGTATTATTATAGGACAAAATTTTAATACCATTTTTTTGCCACATAAAACTCTACCAATATACCAGATTTCAGCAAAATCGCATATGCCGTTTTAAATTTATATGGGAAAAACGATATAAAAATTGTAACTTCAAGGCCCTCTGGAGCCCAAACGAAGCAACTTTGTACTAAGCTAATTTTACTTAAATCGACTTATTTTGGTCTAAGGAATATGTGGTATGTTTTTGTAAAGACCTTTTACAGACACCCTGTATGTATTCAAAGAGTTGAAAGATTTACTTGCAATACTGGCAGGTTAAATATTTTAAGGTAAAATTAGTTTTCTTTTGTATTAAATTTGCAAGTCAAAAATAACGACATATTAACATAATATCTTGTGAAGAAGGTCAACTAAATACATTGTAAATTTGGAGGTCAACACTTTAGTGTATATAACTTTAAAACAAGAGGGTTGTTAAATTCAGAACTTAGTAAGTTAAATTTAAATGAAGGTAAAAAATATATAAATTTGATAATATAGAGTTTAATTTTGATAAATTCTTTGAGAGAAAGAAATTTGAGACATTTTAAGCTAAATAATATTATCCTTCGTGTCGAAACAGTATTTTAATTTTATTTCGATATGATATAATAATTATAACTCGGTACAAAAACAAAACACCAAAATGTATACATTTTGTGTGAAAAAAAAAAAATCAAGTAAATTGTGTTAATTATTAAAATTGTGTTTACTTTTATGTTTTTAAATCATTTTTCGAATTGTATTTTATGCAGTCACATTTTTTTTTACTTAAATTCATTCGACGCTTATGCCAGAATGAGATTCAATAAAATAGTTAGAGAATCCTCGTTTTCAACGCAAAAACTGGATTGTTCCAATTGTAATCTCCATATAACACTGACAGTTGTAATCCGAATAGTATAT
Organism: Psylliodes chrysocephalus; assembly: GCA_927349885.1. NCBI lineage: Eukaryota > Metazoa > Arthropoda > Insecta > Coleoptera > Chrysomelidae > Psylliodes > Psylliodes chrysocephalus. The sequence continues at coordinate 15,951,242 of OV651822.1, read as the reverse complement.
CGACTGTGACAATGGAAATCATGGAAAACCAAGAGATCCTCAAATTCAACCGCACTGCACCGAATGCATGCTTGCCAACGATCAATATTGCCTTTCTTGTCACAAAGCTGCTTATCATTTCGTTATTATGTTCGTTTTGGACGTCTTCAAGTAGAGATGCAATTATCTACGAGATAAATAGTTCGATGATGGCAAATAGGTCGACAATTTTATTAGGGAGTTTAATGTGACGATGAAAATGGAAATTAAATCGAAATTGAAATGAATATATATTATTAAGGTGCGCGTGCGTGTAATTTATTTATTGTTGTTATTATTTTTTTATAATTATTATTTTTAAGATTTACTGAAACTTACCAGTGTGTAGGATTGACTCTTGCAACATTCATGATCAAAGTTAAAAAAAAATAATGTCATTGGATAAAGTATTAAACAGAAGAAAATAAAACGAAAGGTAATTTTATTAAAAAAAAATATTGTTAAAATAATGTACCCTGGGCGCCAGCAAAAGCTCGTACCTTGCAACACCTATTCAGTCTCAGTACGCACCATACACCTAATAACTTTATTGCTCCAAGCTAGCTATTAAAAATAATATTAATAATTTAAAATAACGATCCTCTTAGATCTGGTTGTGAGCCGAGTAGTCTTAATCCACAGGTGGGTTCCTTGAGCGTGAAGTTGCAGCATGTCATAAATATTAAATATGGTTGGAAATGGAGATCGGAGAGGTTATGTTGATATTTGTAGCGAAGATTTTAAATAAATAAATGTATTTGTTCAGTTTTAAAAAGAAATTTATTTAAGAATTGTGTGATTAACTGTTTTTCTAACAGTGTACTGCATAAATATGAAGTGAATCACGTAAGTACTTAATTCAAGAAATGTTTTTTTTTTACCAAATTGATTGCATCAAAGCCAAAAGAGTTAGTAGATAGAAAGTAAAGTATTATTGTTCTAAAAACTTGTTTGGTTTTAAGTCTGTAGATCAATAACATGCATGATTATTCTAAATTAGATATAAATAGAAATGAATAGGTAATATCTTAGCCTAATTACAAAATAAATGTCAATGTTAATATGGGTCACTTTCGCATAAATTTAATTAGAATTCTGTTTGAATAAAGTTCGATTAGATTAGGTATGTTTATTTAACTTTTTTATATTTTTGTCTTATAGAAATAGTTCCTAGTTGTCAAGATTTATCGTAGCATTTTTTTTTTTATATAGGTTTTCCAAATTTGTGCAGAAGTACCTTATAAAATCCTATTGGATGAATTGTGACGTTCCAAACGAGGTAATGCTCCAGTTTTCACTTATATTATTGTGGGAATAATATGTAGGCAATCCAGTAATTGAAGTTTCAGCGGCAATTTTCAAAAATTCGACAGCAAATCTCCTGTCTTTACAGCTCCAATGTCAAAAAGTGTTAAAAAACCGGTAATACAGGAATCTTCCTTATCGACAGTTCGACAAAAATCCTAGGTGTTTACTGGGCAGAAAATAAAAAGGAACTGACTCCATTTTTGGTGGAAATTGCTTTTAATAAAGTTTGATGTCACAGCCTACTAAGATGTAAGTTTTTCTAAATTTTCCTTCAAAATCCATATATGAGGATGATTTATTATTTTTTTATAAACTTTTTCTCACTCTATTTTAAACACTTTCACTAGATAGTTTTTAGTTATAACAATTTTATTTTACAATATTTACAAAGATTTTCTAACTTATTCTTAAATTAAAGCTTTTGCATACACTTTTTTGTAAAACATTTCTTGAAATTATTGACCTAAAAAGTTACTTTATTTTATTATTTTTTTAATGGTATTTAGTTATTTTGAGATTCTAAATATTTGAAAATTGTTCTACAAACCATAATTAACATTATGTAAGCATTAATTCTCATCTACATGTTTTGATATTAAATATTTTTTTAGGATCAGAGATAGAGTCTACACTGACATCTTAATTTGTACCCAGCTATTAGGATTGGACTTCCCAAAGTGTGGATTGTGTCAGTAACTAATCCCAAAACTCCATTCTACAAGTTTCCAGTAAAATTATTGTCAAAAGAGTTTTATTTGTGATATTAAATTACATGTGAAGTCAAATTTTACATGTTGATGCTCAAAATTTGTAAGTATTATTAGTTCATATTCATTTATAATTTATTGTACACTGTTAGAAACCTATTATGCTTTCATAGCTTGAAATTAAATCAACATTGTTACATTATTTATTTATTTTTCTATAAATAATTTAACAGAAACCTTAATAAGTAATTTTAATTTGTTATTATTTTAACTTATGTACATTTCACAATTCTAAAATATTTTTGACCAAGGTATTGTCCGTTACAATATAAATAAAGTCCAGTTTCAAGATGTACCTATATATTGAAATAAGATATTTAGTAAATAACAACTGGAAAGTACGATGGGAATCTTGCAGACTTAATAAATTGAGAGAAATTAATCCTCATATAGAAGTCGTCAAATACACGGCGTTAAAAGAAAACATCAAATAATTAAATAAAGGCTTAGAATCGCTCATACCCGGTATATATTATAACGTTATAATAGGAGAGAATATAAATGTCGTATAGGTTCAAACTATTGTAAGAAAAAAAAATTAATTATTTTCCCCTTTTTTTTTTTATTTTACCCTTAAAATAATAATTATATTATTACTTGCCTTTTTGTTTTATTGACCAATCAAAATCCAGTATGAGATATCTCGTAACTCAGGGCGTAAAGATTTAATAGCGTTTTCGACGGGTCACACTCAGTTCACACTCGTAAAGTGCGAGTTTTCGTTGATCAGCACTGGTTTAATTTAGTGACGTCATACAAACTTAATTCAACCAAAAACGCAGTTAACCACCAGTGCATTGTGTTATATTTGACAGTTGTCATTTGAGTAATAAATAGAAGTACCTTCCAAATTCCAAACCAAGCTTCCATTTAGAATATATATTTAATATTATTATATTATAGAATATGTTCTCAATATATTAACATAATAGTATATTATGCAACGATCATGTAATGATGGTTATTAATACACGAGCATTAACCGGGATACGAAACGAGCCAAAGGCAAGTTTCGTATGGTTTATGCGAGTGTTTTAATAACCATTACATGAGAGTTGCATACGCTATTTTTTCTACACCCGATAAATAATCAAGACCTATAAATATTCTATTTATATTGGTATTGAACACAATAACAGTAATTACTCGTATTTCTATAAAAAATTCTACAAAATTGTAATTAATGGTATTACCTTGGGTACTGGTATTACCACAGATTTTTGGGGCAAAATATTTTGTACTGCATTTTCTCCTTTCTCCTATATATGTGGAGGAGTGTTCTATATCGCTGATATCAGACATTTTAATATTATAATTATCGAAGTTTAGCTATCTACGAAAATTTAATACGTTTTGACAACTAAAACAATTACATAGGAATTTAGGACAAACGTCAAACATCATGCTTGATTGAAAAATTGTAGGTTTCTATTGATTAAAAATCTGTATCATAATGAAAAGTCTGTATCATAATGGGTATCATTATGAAACGGATTTTGGGCATATAAGTGCATTATTATAATACGGGTGTAGAAAAACTTACTTATGTCTAAGTACTTAAGATGTCAGCGTATACTATGCATATACAGGACTTACAAGAATATTTGTGGTACCTACCTGGGAATCATTCAGGTGCGACACCACTGATTCAATGTAATCTTTTATTTTTAGCAGTTTATTTTTATTACACTTGGTCTTAAATAAATCTTCTTTGTCTGAATTGACGAAGAAGTTTTCAATATTTCTTTACAAATTCTACAAAATTTACACAATTTAGAAATAACTCTTCATTTGCCATCGCCATATTTGTTACGACTGAACTGAAACTGAAAACCTGTCTCTGCACTCGGTTCACAAAAGTGCGGACCAGTTCATTTTTTTGAGTTCAACTGATTCCAACCGAAAATTCAAAAACTGACCCGGTTTGCACTGCCCTTGCGAGTCGAAAACAAATGTTGCACCGAGTGTTAAAAAGTGCGCACCAGTTTCACCAGTCGAAAACGCTATAAGATATCACAGATCCTTCAAAATCAATAACAGAAAGGAATGCTTGTCAAATAAAAATCTACAGATTAAAAAATTAATGAAACAAATAAACCCAATACAATTATCAACTAAAACCTGACAGTAAATATCGATGAGTCCCCGTATATACCTACCGTAGTATGTGTTGCCTATTCAACACTTTTCAATATGAATTACTAAATTTAACTTTTTAACGTGGGTACTTCCTAAATATCATAAATTCATAAAAATGTCTATGAAATCCATCAAATCAGTTTCTACAAGTAAACAAAGTGATATGTGGGCTACAAACAAAGTTCTTTTTATAGATATGAACCGCTTTAAAAACTTTTATTCATCAAACAGGTGAGTGATATTTCAATAGCGATTGTAACTGACCTTATGATTTCAACAGCAAATATTCTTGTTTTTGGTACAGGCAATTAAATACCTTTAATCATCCCTTCTTGAGATTGGTTAGCGAAAAGGAAACAGGACTTCCTTGCATATTCCACGTAGGTAAGTAAAACTTTATCTGTTATTCATTTAATTTTCATCAAATGAAAAATAAAATTTAGGTTAGGCTTCAAAATTTTGACAAACGTCAACTGATAAATACAGATGAATAAAACCTTAGAACATATATAGTCAGGAAGGAGCATGCTATGTCTGTGTTAATCTAATCGATCTGACGGAAGTGGTAGCGATGTTGTACTATGGATGACTCATCATCATATGATATATGAAAATTTTTAAAAAATTAAAAAAAAAAAAAAAATACTAACATGACATATGTTTCGAAGTACAACTTCTTTTTCAAATTTGATTGTTTTCAATATTAGTACTTTCTATAATGTGTCATCTTTTATTTTTTTGGGTCCTTCAGTTTCATCACATTACTAATACCTAAATAAATTATGTTTGTTACATCATAATTTCAGTTATCTTGGACAGCTATTTGTGGTTATATGTCAGTTTAACTGCACTATATTTAAACAAAGATATACCCATTAAAACAAAACATACAGACTCCCATTCTTGACACGAACCATTTACCACATCTAACTAGGTACTCAGTTCACGAAAATACAACAATTTTATCTCATTTTCTGCATGGTGTAACTGTAGAAATGTTTAATACAGGATCGTGCTCAGCAACATTTGCAAAAAATAGTTTATTTTATTCAAACTTTTTGTATAGGTAATTTATAAAAATAAAACGTTTTAAAAGTGATTTAAATTGATTCTGATAAAATAATGGTTTTAATAAATGTAGGCGTAACATAACTAAACATAAATATTTTTTTGATTTTAAACAAATCTTTTCTTTTTGTTTTGTTTTGTTTTGTTTTCTAGGGACATGTATTAATATTTTTGTTGGGAAAAAGAACTAAAATAATATCTTCCATGTCTTTATGAATGAAAAATTCAATATCTAGAATTACTACTTAGCCACAATAATATCGCACACCCGCTAAAAAAGCGTCACAACTCAAAAAATCACATTTTTGAGATAATTCCATAAATCGATCAGAAATTAAACACCCTACCTTCTAAAGAAGCGTTATTTTTTTACTAATACTCTACTAATCTTCAAAAAAATCAGATGTAATTCTTGGCATTATCATTAAACGGTTTTCTCAAAACTAGTGCAAGAATATAATGTATTTCTAAGTCAGGCGTTTAATATCAAATGTAGCAAAGTCCACTTTTATAAATTTTCCACTACACAACAAAAACGATTTGAAAAATATTAGGACGTTACATAATTATATTTTCAGAGTTGCGCGAAAGTCCGGAATAAAATTATTAACGATTTAACCAGCAACTTAAAAAAAAACGCTGAAACACGTAAATTCATTTTACATTGGACGTATTTGTTGACAATAAAATGAATTTTTTTTTGTTTCTTCAACCCCTTAGCTGCAACCCTACCCAACTTTTTTTTTTCAAATGCAAAGGTATGTCGTGTGTAGGTCATTGAAAAGCTCGTGAAAAATGGAATGTTACCATATCCTATTTTTTGTTTTACTTATCTGGTTATTGGGAAATGAGAAAAAATTCTTTTAAAAACAAAAAGTTACAAATAGGGTATAGTGAAATTCCATTTTTCCCAAAGACATTACAACTAAGAGGCCAAATTGTTACCGTAATCAGCCGCAACGTTGCCAATCGGGTCTACCAGCTATTTTGTGTATCTGACAGTTTCTGTGTGACTTATCGATTTATTCATTTATAAAATACTATTTTTGTGAACTTTTGTGAGAAATACAAAGAATTAGGATACATGCATGTGTAGTGTTCAATAAGGTAGATCATTTAAATCGAAATTTATCCTTTCATCGGTAAGTATTTTTAGGTTAAGATATGTTGTTTTTATTTGAACCAGTGGAGTAGGGCACCCGTCTTAAGACTGTTTGGACTATACAATTTCTTGTACAAGATTTGATACAATTTCTTATAAAATTTAAATTGTATAGGATCATATAGTAAATTGTTTGAAAAATGATTATCCAATCTAATTTTTCAGACAATTTACTGCAGGTTTGATAATAGAAATTGTATCAAAAACTTGTGTAGTCTAAAACAGTCTTAAAACAGTTAAAGTGATATTCCTTTTATAAATTAGTAAATTATTCTTATACCAATAAATAATTATTGAATAGTGGCAAAGAAAATTTAACGTAAAATGTAGAATACCTTAAAAATGATTTACCTTTTAGGCACCTATACATATTTTTTAAACTTCTATTTAGGTTTCCTGAGAAAAGAAAACTTTGGTTTTCTCTAGTAGTGAAAATCAGCCCCTTCGTAAAAACCCAGAGATGTGTTCAGAACATCTTTTTCCTGAAGATGTTGTAATACGGGCAAATGGTACTAAATATATCTGAAAAGATGCAAACCCCAGACGGTGTGAGGGCTTTCTATTTTTGGATGACTTATCCAACAGGTAAAAATACAAAATATTAATTTTTTGTTTACCTCTAAACATTATCTATACCTGTATGTATATCTAATGTATGGGTTTTTAGTTCTGATTCAACTGTTTTTGGAACACCACCTGCTGCAAAAAAAAACATTGCAGTAAGTAATAACACTAATAACTAAGCATAAAAAATTAAATGAAATTTAAGTTAATAAAATTGAGGTATTTAATATATTTAAAACGTTATTTTAAAAATGTTTACAGTTTTTTACGATATTTTTTTCCATACCATGTTCTTTGTAATTATTAATTAAAAAATTAAATATTTTTAGGACAGTGTTTATTTAGATACCTCTACCTACTTAATGTTAATTTAAAATTTTAAATAATTTTGGTTAACATCATACCAGGCAAATATATAGTAAATGCCAATAAACTATAAACCAATAAATATTAAAAATCGAAAGGTAACTTGAATTTTCTTGTATTTGAATTTACTTGTACTTTAATTTACCTACATGAAAAAATCATCATAATTATATTACCAAAAAAATATACCTACTTATTTACGTATTTTTTTAACATACTACTCTGACAATACTGATAAGTTTAAAACACTACGCCACTGGCGAACATATTATGGACACTGTTTACAACGTTGCCGGTTGACCACAGCGCACTCCGCAAGACGATTCACCATCATTTAAAAATTGTTTGAATATACTCAAATTATTTAAGTACTGCTCTGAAGAAATTATAAAGAACTCGCTTGGAGGTCTAAAACCTTGAGACACTTGAAATATTTTACAAAAATGGCGTAATTCAACTCTACACGTCCGTTTACGTCTAGAATGAAGAAATTTTCAATGTCGTGTACATGCTTAAAGCTAAGCCAAATTCCTTATTATGCGTACATTTACTTGGTGTTTTGCAAAATGTCAAGTTTAAATGGAAACATAATTGTTATTCTAAGTATTATACCTATATAGTCAGGCGTTATTCTCTTCCGAGATTTTGACAATAATCTTAGAAGTAGACAAATACAGTATGGTTCAAATGAAAGGAATAAATTCATTATAATGGAAGTAGTTGGTTTTTCGAAAAAATGCTCGGACAGGTCAATTTTGTTTACTTAAAGCGCAATTTTTTAAATAAAATTCAATTAATTTTCCCCCACTTCCCATTTTTGGGCAGTGACGTCATTGACAATTTTTTTAAATAGCAACCCCAATTTTTTTTTCTTGATTTTGAAAGATCTTGCAATTTCCTACTCGGAAACGTAATATTTGAAATATCTGACAACAATTTTTTTTGAAAAAAAGTAATTTCAAGATCAGATACATAAATTTTATGTTATTTTGAAACACAATAAATTAATAAAAGATAATTATTTGTAATTAAGTGCTTAATTTAAAAAAATAATAATAATAAAACGAATTTAATGACAATTTCACAAATTCTTTTTATTATTATTATTTTTATTATTATTTTGTTAGATTAAGCATTTAATTACAAATAATTATCTTTTATTAATTTATTGTGTTTCAAAATAACATAAAATTTATGTATCTGATCTTGAAATGACTTTTTTTCAAAAAAAATTGTTATGTCAGATATTTCAAATATTATGTTTCCAAGTAGGAAATTGCAAGATCTATCAAAATCAAGAAAAAAAAATTGAGGTTGCTATTTAAAAAAATTGTCAATGACGTCACTGCCCAAAAATGGGAAGTGGGGGAAAATTGAATGTTATTTAAAAAATTGCGCTTTAAGTAAACAAAATTGACCTGTCCGAGCATTTTTTCGAAAAACCAGCTACTTCCATTATAATGAATTTATTCCTTTCATTTGAACCATACTGTATACAGGTTCGTGCAATAGACCAGGGTCGATAATTTTGAAAATGGTAAAAAGTAAAAAAAAATTGTAGGATGAAACCCGTTAAAAAAGGACGAGAATATAACAAAAATGAAAGGAAAAATTATTTACGGGCGATCTGAGGTCGGGAAGTGGAAGGGGGTGAGTTTTTAAGGGTAAAAAAAAACGGTGTATCTCGATTTCCGGCAAAACTACAAGTCCTGTGGAAAAAAATTAAATGACAAAGTTGTAGGTAATAAAGAGACCTACAATTTTTGTAATTAAATTTTTTCACATAACCTCAAAATTTATGTGAAAAATTTAAATAATCAAGTTTTTGGTTTTTTATTTTTCTTACGCAAAAAAAATTTTTTTTTCAAAATTTGGTGAAAACTTTTATGTCGTAAAGACATTGTAATTTTTTGATTTGAAATATTTATTTTTTCACCTTATTTTGACTTAATATCGAAAAAACCTGGTTTGAGAAAATAAATGTCATGATTATTTGAAGTTAATTGATTCAAAAGGACCAAAAGATCAATATTTTGATCCACAACAATGACAGTTGTATTGGTATCTCTGGCAATTTCTATCGAAGTTTTAATAATATCTGCAGTGATTAAAAAAAAATTCGGATTCGAGTTTTTTTCTTTTCTTTGCATTTTCTGAGAACATTTACCATAGTAATGTATATATTTTTTTACATTATCAGAAAGAAGAGATTTTAACGAACAAAAAAACTTTTTTAAAAAAGCTGATATTTTGACGCGAGAATTTTCGATTGAAAATTAATGTTTTTTCGATATTAAGTCAAAATAAAGTGAAAAAATAAATATTTCAAATCAAAAAAATTACAGTGTCTTTAGGACATAAAAAGGTAAGTTTTCACCAATTTTCGAAAAAAATTTTTTTTTTGCATAATATAAAAAAAATCTGATGTGTCCAACACATGACTTTCCTATCTGGTTATTACAGGCTTTTTCCGGTTATTTTGTACAACCTATTGCAGCTTTTCTATAAATGTTTAGAGGATAAACTAAATATATACATTGTCCACATACATCTACCGCGAAACATTTTTCTATAGATATTCATTGAAAATGAAAATACTGAAAAATTTAAATTTAGCACTTTTCCTACAATTTTTCCATTACGGTCCATTTTAAAAAAATCATGTATGAACAAATATTATAGAGATCGATATCGCAAACAACTTTTATTTCAACAATTTTCATAAAAATCAGAATTTTGCACATTTTGTCAAATTTTTCGAATACGGACCATTTCAGGAAATTTTTACATAAAACAAAAATTATAGATAATAATATTAGAAGTAACTTTTATTTGAACAATTTTTTTCTCCAAACATAAATAACAGATATATTCCATAAAATATAAAAACGGCCTCCCATAAAGTACCCCCCCAGATGTTCCGACTTTGTCCAAAATCTAATCATTTCACGTCAGGCCGAAATAAAACTTAAGTTTAAAATTTAATGTTTTTTTCTTTATCCGTTTTTGAGTTTTCTTCAAATTTCGAAATTTACACATTTTCTCAAATATCTCGAATACGGTCCATTTTAGAGAAATTATCTATAGGATAAAAATTATAGATAATTATATTACAAGCAACTTTTGTTTGAACAATTTTTACAAAAAAAAATATTTTTTTACATTTTGTCAAATTTCGCGAATACGGACCATTTTAGGAAAATTTTGTATATAACAAAAATTACAGATAATAAAATAAGAAGTAACTTTCATTTTAATAATTTTCTTCCCCAAACGTAAATAACAGATATATTCCATAAAATATAAAAATGACCACCTATAAAGTACCCCCCCCAGATGTTCCGACTCTGCCCAAAATCTAATCAGCTCATTAGACGCTGATAAAAAGCTTAAGTTTGAAATTTGGTGTTTTTCTGTGTATCGGTTCATGAGTTATACGTTATACAGACACACACACACACACACACACACACACACACACACACACACACACACACACACACACGCACGCACGCACGCACGCACGCACGCACGCACGCACGCACGCACGCACGCACGCACGCACGCACGCACGCACGCACGCACGCACGCACGCACGCACGCACGCACGCACGCACGCACGCACGCACGCACGCACGCACGCACGCACGCACGCACGCACGCACGCACGCACGCACGCACGCACGCACGCACGCACGCACGCACGCACGCACGCACGCACGCACGCACGCACGCACGCACGCACGCACGCACGCACGCACGCACGCACGCACGCACGCACGCACGCACGCACGCACGCACGCACGCACGCACGCACCCACACACACACACACACACACACACACACACACACACACACACACACACACACACACACACACACACACACACACACACACACACACACACACACACACACACACACACACACACACACACACACACACACACACACACACACACACACACACACACACACACACACACACACACACACACACACACACACACACACACACACACACACACACACACACACACACACACACACACACACACACACACACACACACACACACACACACACACACACACACACACACACACACACACACACACACACACACACACACACACACACACACACACACACACACACACACACACACACACACACACACACACACACACACACACACACACACACACACACACACACACACACACACACACACACACACACACACACACACACACACACACACACACACACACACACACACACACACACACACACACACACACACACACACACACACACACACACACACACACACACACACACACACACACACACACACACACACACACACACACACACACACACACACACACACACACACACACACACACACACACACACACACACACACACACACACACACACACACACACACACACACACACACACACACACACACACACACACACACACACACACACACACACACACACACACACACACACACACACACACACACACACACACACACACACACATACACGTACTCATATTAACTGTGGCGGACCGACCTCCAGACCAAATTGTGACTCTCTTCGATATTTTAGCAGATGTGGATAAAGCTGAAAATTAGGTAAAGGTAGGTATCTTCAGTTTTCATTTACACTTCAATATAAGTAAATTATTAGCAAATCTTTTAAGCCGCCACAGTTAATGCAGTAACGGAAAACTTACACTCCGTGTGTCACAATTAGGGAGGACATTACACAGTGCGTCATAGTTAATGTAAAATGCACCGTAATTACACAATACGCCACAGTTAATGCAATATATGAATGCGTCATAATAACGGTTAAAATATTGTAGAGTAGTTCTTTAAAAGTGAGGAACTCTTCAAATTTGGTATCTACGTACTACTTGAAAAATAATTATATTAACATGCTTTTTGGCGTTTATCAACATTTCCATTGGGAGCTGAATATGAATTGGCTACTATCGACTAAATATATCTTTGATAGAGTTAATCTATAGTAAGTTGTATTAAATGGAATTTATATACAAGGTGTCCCACCGTATACGAGACGGTCCATAACTCAATAACGGTCCATTTTATGAAAATTTCGCAAGAGTACTTTTTTGTGTATATTCAAAAAGTCATCTCTTAAAATTAGTTTCAATTATACAGATTGTCCCAAAAAAAGAGTTACATTTCAAAGTTATGTTTTTTTAAATTGAACACCCTGTATATTTTTGCATTTTTGAAATCTTCTCAACGAGCTGATTCCAATGATGTAGTACACTTGATGTTTATTATGGATCTACAGCTACCTAAAAACCACATTTTTCTGATTTTGGATTGCTGCAGTAGCCAAACAGTAAAGAATCGAGAAAAACGGCTTACATGTCCCGGTCCTAACTTTTTGAGATGTATACAGTGGGATATAAAAATATTTGATATAGGGTGATCAAAAATAAGAAATTATTCATCGCCCTATATCAAATATTTTTATATGCCACTGTATATACATCTCAATAAGTTAGGATAGGGCCATGTAAGCCGTTTTTCTCGTTTCTCAACCGTTTATCTACGGCAGCAATCCAAAATCAGAAAAATGTGATTTTTAGGTGGCTGCAGATCCATAATAAACATCAAGTGTGATAAGTACATCATTGAAATCAGCTCGTCGAGAAGATTTCAAATTTGCAAAAATATATAGGGTGTTCCATTTAAAAAACATAACTTTGATATGTAACTCTTTTTTGGGACAACCTGTATAATTGAAGGTAATTTTAGGAGATGGCTTTTTTGAATATACACAAAAAAGTACTCTCGCAAAATTTTTATAAAATGGACCGTTATTGAGTTATGGACCGTCTCGTATACGGTGGGACACCCTGTATAAGCAATCAAAGGTTTTTTTTTAATTTGGAGGAGCCGTCCACATGCCGGGAGCACTGCAGCCTATTGGCTTATTGTGCTCTTCTCTCATATTTAGTCCACCCATCCTGTGACCCTGGTTCCATCTAGGAGACGGTACAAGTCCAGCGGATGGGTGCCATACATTTCGGGAGGCATCTTGGTGTTTCCGAATATTAATTGTTTTAAATGAAAGGATTAAATAATTATCTAGTTATTTTTTTAATGTTTATTTATATGTAAAACAGTATAAGCATAAAAAGTCGCCAGCTGAAGAATTGGGCGCTGACTAAAATTAAAAGGAAATGTAACCAAAACAAAATTCTATAATGCAAAACAAAAAAAATGTTTAAAAAATGTAATTAAAAAATAAAATTATTCTATAACGTAAAATAGTTTAAAATCCGAGAGGCCTTGTCCTCTCTTGCCCTGCGGTCGCAACGCCTACGTAAGCATAATACATTTATTATTTTATTGTTTTATTATAGTTATAGATGCAATATTTAATATCTTGCCAAGATCTTCTTGCAAGAACGTCGTGTTTTATCTTTACATTTCAAACATCTTTCTTTTCCTGGTACCACTTTGTTTTTAATTTCATTTTTAAAAAACTTTAAAACAACTTTTTTTTCATCTAAAGTCCATTTAACTCTTCTTCCTGCTTTTTCTTTTCTTCCTGGTTTCTCCGGTTTTTTTGGTCTTATGTTTTTCTTATTCATTTTTATTTCGTTTTCAACAGAATTACTTTGTGCTACTGGAGAAGTACTTTCCACTACTGGAGAAGTACCTTCTAAGACCTCATCTTCATTGCATTCTGGTAATTCAGGAAGATCTAAAATATTAGAAAAGTTGTGAATATTACAAAAAGAAAAATAGATAATCCGAGAGCCCATCATTTTAATGAAATCAGTTATTTTATTTGTAGGTATAGTTAATAAATAAGAGAACACCAGAATGCTCGGTTGTTAATTACCCTGCATCTAATAAATTTTAGTGCCACTAAAAATGTCTTGAAAAGTAATAAGCCCAAATAGGCATTATATAATTCGCGAAAAATTTACAAATTAAATATTGTCAATCTATTATTCATAAAACAAATTCGAGTGATCTTTGCCAGAATTTTAATTAAACATTTTGACTATGAGAATGTATTATTTAGAGAAACAAAGCAGAACTTTTCGGTCAAAGTAAATAACTGCAACAAAATAAACATGTTCTGAAAAAAATCACAAGACTAATAAATAATAGTAAAGTAATAAAAATTGCTCTGAATTAGAAGAAAATGTATTGATAATAACTTAAGTCTGAAAAAGCACTAGTGGTTGGCAAAATAAGATCCGAAATGATCAGTTTGCTACAAAAAATTGATTAAATTAAAATAATGTACCTAAGGATTTAATAGTTGTTACAATAAAGATTTATTTCCAATTAAAAAAAAAAAAAATCAATTTTCAAATGTGAAACGGTTATGAAAATTATTGAGAATATAACAGATATTTATGTGAACTATTGAAAGGTATTAATGTTGTACAGGTTTATTCATTATAAATTACCCACCCCTTATTATCGTTATTATTGCCTATAGAAAAAAAAAAGCTTCAAATAAAAGTTATGTGGTAATAACTGAATTTTGTTAAAATGCTATCAGATGTATAGTGGCGTGCGGATTTAAAGGGATACAAAAATATAATACACTTTTTTTAATGGGACACCCTGTATATTATTACATTTTTGGATTTGTCATTTTTTTCTGATTTCAAAAATATATCATATGTTGAATATCTTAGGTAACTGTTACTGCAAATATGAAAAAGTTATCATTATTAAAGTAGGCTATGAAAGTGAAGCAGTATATCTAGCTGCTCTTCCTGGTTTGCTTGAACTACACGCTTTTTTCTACTAAAACTGGAGGAGTGATTCACCTTCAGATAAATATTTTTGAACGTATTTTCTGATGGTGTTGGAAGATTTGGATACAATAATATGCTCTTTTTCTTGCACGTTTATTTTTGGTATTTTGCATATAACAAGTAAATATTTGGACTTTTTCTTCCTCACTGTAAACCATTTTGATTATTTCAAACATAATAGTAGTGATTTTCATAGCCTACTTTAATATAATAAGAACTTTTTCATATTTTCATAACCAAAAAGATCGGAAGCCTGCATCTGCCTGAGCAAGAACAGGCTACGTATTGTAACAGGGATCCTTACCGGGCACTGCCGACTAAAAGGACACCTAAGTAAACTGAGAGTAGTAGAGGATAGTGAGTGCAGATTCTGTGAGGAGGAGGACGAAACCTCCATTCACATCCTAACTGAATGTGTAGCACTCCAGAATCCAAGGGCACTATATCTAGGAGGATATCAAATAGAAGAGGGAGACTTACCTAACTTGAAGCCACTTCAAATCCTACACTTCCTTGAGAAAATAGGATTGGAAGGGTCGCTATAGGCATTGAGACATTTCCTTAGTGCAGTGGCGACAGAAGGGGGCACAATAGATCTTTTAGGTCGCAGTGTATTAACACCCCATTATCAACATAACATAACATATTTGCAGTAACTAGTTACACAAGATCTTCGACGTATGATAAATCAAAAACGGTATGAGGTAGGGGTAATATATTATATATTTTTAAAATCAGAAAAAAATAACAAATCAAAAAATGAAATAATATACAGGGTGTCCCATTAAAAAAATATATTATATTTTTGTATCCCTTTAAATCCACACGCCACTGTATAGTTGATAGCATTTTAACAAAATTCAGTTATTACCACACAACTTTTACTTGAAACTTTTTTTTCTATAGACAATAATAACAATAATAAGGGGTGGGTAATTTATAATGAATAACCCTGTACAAAACAAAAATGATAGGCACATTACCTGTTAGGTTAATATCTGACAGTTTCTTTCCTTTAAATACATGGGCTTCACCACTTTCTATTGCTAAAAGGATTCTGCTAACCTTAGTGAGTTCGACCGATGACTCGTGCAATCTATAAAAATCACGATGAACTCTAATATCGTGACCAAGGTGTCGTGCCAACCAATCTGTTTCGTTTTCAGTTAAATTGAAAACTTGACATACTGTCGCTATATATTTTCGAAATTTGGTTCCATTCATCAGTTCTGGTTTTTTTAAACTAATTTTGCTGGTGCATTTTCTGATAGCATCATGCCCCCTAATATAATTTAAAGACTCGAAACCTCTCGCAAATACATAGGAATTTTTGGTTGAAATTTGAACTTCTTTCCTTTTTTCCAAGAGCAAATCGATACTTTGGGTCATGTCTTTAGTTAAAATTAGATTAACAGTTCTTTCACGTTTACCTTTTATTTGAACTAAACACAATTTGGAAGCTAGTTCAAGTTCAACTGGTGACATAGAATTTTTGAATTCTTCAGTTCCAACTTGCATCCAGTCTGGTTTGTTTTTATATTGGTCAAGCTTCATTTTAGCTGCCTCACCGGATCGTCTTTTGTTAAAGAGCATTAATTTAGCCAGTACCACAGTTGCTAAACGATTCCAGTTTGGATAAGTGCATTTAAATTTAAAACATTATTATATTTTTTAATTTCATCGTTTAAGTAATTATTGAGAATTACCAAATCTTCTGTTAAAGGCAGTAGTTCAACTGTGTTCATTTTTCTTGTTTAAAATGTTGCGAGTGCATTAGCAGATATTTTAATTGACCATTCCATGTAAATAATTTCTAAAAATCTATTTAATTTATCATAATTTTGTATATCTCCTTTCCGAAGTGACATTCCTTTTAAAATATTAACACATTTTTTAATTGAATATCCCAATTTTAGGGCCAAAGACGGTACGTTATAAATTGGACGAGCCGAAGTGTCCTCTTGAAAGGAGCATACTTTTCTGATGCTTTCAATAATTGTGTCAAAATATTCAGGGTACAACAACTCATCTAAATTATTCTTGTTTTGATCCCTAGTTCTTAATTCCAAAAGAAGTCGTCCTAATTGACGAAGTGATTGACGAATGAGTTCACTCTGTGTATTATGATATTCTTCAAATTGCATGTAAGCAAATCTCATTATTAGTAGGTCTTGCTTACACACGAGACTTATGTTGTCAGTTCGTAACTTATCTATAATATTTTTAAAGAATTCACTACTAAAGTTATTTCCTAGCGTATGTGCTATGAGCGCGCAACTTTCTGATACAAAATTTCGACGGAAAGTATTAGGTTTATCAGTGGGTGATTTTTTGCATCCATATTTTATATGATGCCACAAGTGTTTCTTAAGCATAAATCCAAGACATTCTGGGCAAGGGCCATAATCGTTATGGTGAAGGTCTTCTAACTAAAATAAGACTCCCTTCTTTTAAAGTAAGCACTTCACAGTTGTGATAGTAATTCCCTACTTTCAATATCTTAGAGAATTCGTCTCGTCTTTTCTTACTATTTTTCGGCATTGCTAAAATTTTGGAAACCTCAATTTCATTGCTATGTTTCTTCTCCAGGTGTTTTGCTATTTGACCAACCATCTTCTGACAATAATAACAACTATATCTTTTATCTCTGATCATTTTATTAAAATTATTTTTTCGAACTTCTACAACCTTAATAGAAGATGAACAGGCGAGATTATAGTCGGTTTCCTTTTTTCTGGCAAGTTTACATTCTTTCGGTTCGACAGTTACATCTGACTCTTTGTTCTGATTTTCTTCTTCTGTTTCTTTCTTACTTTTATTTTCACTTCTGGCATCCAGGTTTTTCTGTTGGAGATTTATGCTTTTCACTTTAATTTGTATTGCTTCTTCATCATCTTTTTTGTTTCTATTTTTAGTTGTGGGTTGTTTTTTAGTCTTTGTAAGCTTTTTTAAACTTTTATCGGTTATTTTGATTTCTACTTCTTCCTCTGAGTCTTCACAATCTGATGGAAAATACTCAGAAGGAGAGGGCTGAAACATATTTTCTATGGAAGTTGATGTATTGTAGCTGGCACGCTTGGTATCGTTTGCTAAATTTGATGTATTATAGTTGCACTGTTCTGCTTCAAGCACTGAAAGAATTTCAATGAATATTACAATATTTTCGCCAAATGTAACGTTAACTTTTGATTATTTGCAAAATAGCGTTTTTTAGATGTAAACGGAATTTAAGGAAGTTAAGGAAGTCTCACCATAACGGTGCAATTTTATAAGATACTTACTTGTCAATAATTTTGATTTTTCTTTGCTTGTGGTTGTTTTCGTGCTTTCGTATTTCGGTTGATGGAGTTCATCCAACAATTGCAACATTTTTTTTGTATGTGAGCCCATGATGAACACTTTAACACTGATAAACATGCACTGATTTGCCCTAAGATCGGCCGTTTCTTTTTACGGCTTTTGTGATCGCGTTAGAAAAGAATAACATAAAAAATAAGACAGTGAAACACGTGATCAGGATGAAATGCGTTTGGTACGTCACAAGTTGGGGTTAGGTATGATAGATGTGTTTAGGACGTTTTGCTCTTTTTTATCTTTTAAGAATTTGTCTGATTAACCACTCATAAACCCAAGACGTCACAATTGGGTATACATAAATTAGAATTACTTTGAAAAATGTCATAATATTAGAATTTTTGCTGGTAAAATAAAGGGCTAAGTGCATCTTTGATTTTCAATCTAATTGGAAGCTAAAACTTTATAATTATAATAATAATAATAATTTATTTGTGTAATAATTTGCATATACATTACAATAACTTACTAAAAAAAAATTACACAAAAAAGGCTGAAAACAGCTTTGACCTATACAATAGGCCAGCTGGTCTTAGTTTCAGCCTTAAAACAATTACATAAATATTAATGAAATAAAAAGTGGGTAAAAAAAAAGTAGAGGTTTAATATTTCAAAAAGTAATAAAATATAATTTCACTTTGAAAAAAAAATCAAAAATTTAAAAGCAATGTCGCTAACACAATTATTAAGAAAAAAAAAATATTACTTAATGAATGTGTTGTTGGCTCAAAAGATGTAATTTAAAATGACGCTTAAAACTTGAGAGTGACATTAGTTTGAAGGAAGAGGGTATATTATTGTAAACTATGACAGTGATAGTTAAATGTAGTATAACTACCTACCTACCTACCTACCTACCTACCTATCTACCTATGGTGCAGAATTAATCAATATTTTCACTTTATGAGTTGCAATTGTATCAGTGGAAATGTAATTTTTTTCAGAATTTAAAATTGGTAAATAATCTAACAAATTTTCACTAACAAATTTTCATAATTTTACTATGACCAGACACATTCAAGATATGCACATAATAGCTTCGACATTGGTATGCCTTAAGCCGCATTTAGACTATGCAACATGTTTTATAAACTTGTGTTTTACAACAAAGTTTTCAACAAGTTTAAAAATGCAATTGAAAAAGTTATAAAACAAGCGTGTTGTACAACCAAATATCGTGTTTTATGGAACAAGTTGCAGTCTTCTCTGCACAAGTCGGTAAGATCAAAGGAAAATATGTGTTTTATAAACTTTTGTTTATCAACTTGTTGAAAACCTATAAGTATCGGCAACTTGTTCACAAAAACTGCTAATCAAATCTACATGGTCAGTGCGTTTTCACCTGTCGTCATCAAATAATCATAGATACTTGGTTTGTGATAGATACTGCGTACTTTTTTGTTTTTGGTGGTATGATGGAGTGGCTGGCGCCAACGTTTTAAAGCTAATAGGGACATACAAAGAAAGAAAACTTCCCTGGGATCCACTCATGGACTATTTTAAAAACAGAAATAAACGGCACGACGCGCTTGGTCTGAGATAGATTAACTATATTTTCTGTCGAGAATGGGGAAAGTAAGAAGAAAATGAGAAAGCTGCAGTAAATCGGCTTACATATCCCTATCCTAACTTTTTTTACTCTATCTATTGATGTAAGAATAAACATACGGAACGTTAAGAATTAAGAATAAAAATCGACCTATTTCAGGCTTTTTTCCGAAAATTCATAATAACGCTAAAAATGAATTTATTCCATACATGTTCCACACTAAATATCATCAATAATAGTGTAAAAAAAGTTAGGATAGGGACATGTCAGCCGATTTACCCGTTTCTTTACGATTTTGTTTAGATAACCACTTAAACTTCAAAAAATTACATTTTCAACACCCTATATCTCCTTAACTTCTAAATTTACCTCCTACATATAATAGTTCGTTAAAATCAGTGTTTCTGGAAGAATTCAAAAATGCAAAAAAAAATTTATTTATTATCTGTAGACAAACTAAAGCAACAATTTAAAAATCATCTAATTTGAATTTAATTTGGTGTCTCTCTTGTAAAAATTTTGTGCTTCTACGTTAAGCCGTTTCGGCTGTGAGTTGCTCGTACAAGTCATTATAACTGAATAATTTCACAAAATCGTTTCACACATATTTTTACACACTTAGAATGCCACAGTTAATTGAAAACATTTCGAAAACACAAGACGTCACTGCTAATGTAATACCTAAACAAATAACATTCACACCAGAGGGCGCTTTTATCAGTGTTTTTGTTTAACGCCACAGTTAATGTAGAATAAGAAAAAATACACAACCTGATTTGAACATACACTGTGGCGCATTTTTTCAAAAGTAGTTAAAGTAGGTACGGTTCGATTCGTCATAAGACAAGCAGACCGAAAATGCAATAAAAAATTGTGGCCGCCTGCAAAATGCGTCACAATTTGAGTATACCGCCACAATTGAGTCCTATTCTCACACAGTGCGCCACAGTTAATGTAATACATACACACACACACACACACACACACCTATACACGTTTTACCATACATGTGGGCCCATGGGAATAATACCGTACTGTGGGGACATTGAAACTGCGCACATAGCAATATAGATCTCCTCGCGCTGATTCTAACGCTATCTTTAAAATATCTATACACTCCAAATAAACACCTTACACACCATGAAAAAGTTGTGGGGTCAGACCCTACAAGTATTTAGACGTCAAATATGTGTAATGGTGTCCTTTTAATTATTGTAACGTTGGAATGTGGGTATACGTGAACCCACAAGTAATGTAGATATTGTTTTGTGTATGAGTGTTCCCATAAATATATGAGTCTACTTATGTTTATTTTCCTGTACTCAGAACTTATGCATAATATAAAAAGATACACATGAACTCATAAGAAATGGAAAATCAAATTTTAGTGTAATTTAAACAAGAAGATAATATAAAAAAAAGGATTGGTTAAAGTTATATAGTGGTATATAATAATTTCTAACAAATCTTTAAACATTTCAATTGAGATATGTGTTTAAAAGTTTTGAATTGACACTCGCTCTGGCATAAAAATATAAGTTACATGGTCGCCCTGTGGAGCGGGAGGACAGAATAGCTCTATCCAGACATTCACCTTTGGGGTTGTAAAAGCCCACCAAATGACCACTTTTAGAAAAGGGGCATCTAGTGACGTTGGTGACGTTATTAGCCTGTAGGACTCGGCGATTTGTCAACCAGCAGGCTTTTAACTAGTTGAGAGGCAGGTCCTATTTATCCCGGGAGGATGCATAATGGGTCTACTGAGGCGTAAGTAGCAGTGAAGCAACCCAACCTCCCCATCCTTACAGATACAGAGAGATGAGTACAAATTAAAATAAATTATTATTAATTAAAATAAATTAAAATAAATTAAAATAAATTAAAATAAATTAAAATAAATTAAAATAAATTAAAATAAATTAAAATAAATTAAAATAAATTAAAATAAATTAAAATAAATTAAAATAAATTAAAATAAATTAAAATAAATTAAAATAAATTAAAATAAATTAAAATAAATTAAAATAAATTAAAATAAATTAAAATAAATTAAAATAAATTAAAATAAATTAAAATAAATTAAAATAAATTAAAATAAATTAAAATAAATTAAAATAAATTAAAATAAATTAAAATAAATTAAAATAAATTAAAATAAATTAAAATAAATTAAAATAAATTAAAATAAATTAAAATAAATTAAAATAAATTAAAATAAATTAAAATAAATTAAAATAAATTAAAATAAATTAAAATAAATTAAAATAAATTAAAATAAATTAAAATAAATTAAAATAAATTAAAATAAATTAAAATAAATTAAAATAAATTAAAATAAATTAAAATAAATTAAAATAAATTAAAATAAATTAAAATAAATTAAAATAAATTAAAATAAATTAAAATAAATTAAAATAAATTAAAATAAATTAAAATAAATTAAAATAAATTAAAATAAATTAAAATAAATTAAAATAAATTAAAATAAATTAAAATAAATTAAAATAAATTAAAATAAATTAAAATAAATTAAAATAAACTCTTCATTTTTTATGTATGTTTAGCAATAATTCTTTAATACGGTGTCCGATTTCAATGATTCTTTTTTCGTTAGAAAGAGGGTACTTCAGGGGTGGTCCCATATACATTTGGTTAAAATCTAATAATTGGGTCCATGAGAAAATCCTCAAACTTTTCATTTTTTATGTATGTTCAGCGATAATTCTTTAACACGGTGTCCGATTTCAATGATTCTTTTTTTGTTAGAAAGGGGGTACTTCAGGGGTGGTCCCATATAAATTTGGTCAAAATCTGATAACTGGGTCCATGAGAAATTCCTCAAATTCTTAATTTTTCATGTATGTTTAGCCATAATGCTTTACGACCTTGTCCTATTTATATGATTCTTTTTTGTTAGTAATGGGGTACCTCAGGAATGGCCACATATAAATTTGGATAAGATGTGCTGACGGCATCTGCACGTTTTTGAAGTCGGTTTTTTTAAATTTTTAATTTAGATCACTTGTAAACTTAAATATTTGTAATTTAACTGTCGGGTTGCTTGTTTTAGGTGAGTCCCACATTTTGTAAAATACCTACCTACCTACCGAAATAATACTCAATAAATACTGTAACGTGATACTTGATATTTTATCTATTTGTTATAATGTGTTTAAGCTCAATTGATTTTGGGCGTGGGTTAGGTTATTAAATAACTCGAATAACTTTGAAAAAGAAGTTGGGCACCACTATATTTAAAACTTACCAAGTATACTTGACTTTAGATTAGTGATAAAAATATAGAAAATCACTAACCAATAACAAATTATATTTAAAACAACTTTTAGATAAGGTAGTAGCAAATTCTAATTCACATAGTTTTACTAAATTCAAATTCAAGATGATTTATTTAAAAGCACTTATCTGTTCTTAAAACGAAGTAATATAAGGAATGTTTATTTGCATGGTATTCTTCAGGCAACTTCAAAGGGATTCGGTATCCTTATTCTTAATTCTGGAACTTGAATGATATTGTGAAATTTGATATTCTAACTTAAACTTGAACGTGTAAATCTTCTATAGATGAACCAAACCACGGTCTTCAGATTGTACCAAACTTCTAGGTATAAAAACCATAAAACTTCTTGATAGGAATTCAAAACGTCTAGATATAAATCCACATAAACTGTCTAGATATAAAACGAAATAAACCGTCTAGATAGAGCCATGCTAAAAAGAAAGGCGAATGTTATAACAGGAAATAGGAAATTTAAACAGGATTTAGATAAAATACTTTAATTATTAAATGAACAATTTAAAACTATTAAATGAATAATTTCACATGGACTAAAATTAATATGAAAAGGAAAAATCTTATTTGATACATTTAAACATAGTAAAGCATAATATCTTATTCCAAAAAAAAATATATAAATTTATATAAAACGTGTTATCCATTGTTGAGGTTACGTTCAAAATTTGACATTTTATTTAAGAAATTCTTGTACAAAATATATATTTTCAACAATATATCAGTATTAAAACTTACCTTATAAAATCAGACGGAATTTATGATAGATAAAAATTATTTAGTAAATCGGATGACCAAGATATATTAAAATTCAAATCAACTTGTTTCGTTGACAAATTCAAATCAAATGAAATACGAAATTTTGACACAAGGCATAAATGACATTTGAGTAGAGATGATTGTGTTGAAATAACGAATAACGGTTCCAGCCGTTACAATACATATTCAAAAAAATATATTTTTAAATGATGATTTTATGTACCCCTTAAATAATAATATAGGCACCCACACCTAAAATTTCTTGATCTGACATATTTATTAGTCCGAGGCGATTTCGATTTGACTATAAATGAAAATTCAAGCATTTTCTCTCAGTCCGTATATTAAAAGATCTTGTTATATCATGTAATTATTAATTAATACCTTCATAGTTTTTCATCATAATTCAATTAAAAAACTTTTTCAAATTTTAATTAATTTTAGCCAAAAATAAATATTATTTTATTATATATTTTATTTTCGAAAATAATTTATATTTTATAAATTACCAATTTTAACGATATGCTTTATTATACAAAGTGTTTATGTTCTATAGGAATCCGTTATAAAAGAAAGGCGTGTCCCACTCAAAATAAAAAAGTTGACACCTACTTTCGGTAAAAGCGAAAATGACAGAACTATCAAAATATTTTACATGTTTACTACTCTTACTAATTTTTAAGAAAATCAGTCCATTAGTTTTTAAGAGTGCCTCTCGTCGCTGGACACCTTATATATCTTGGTTCTTATTTTTTATATTAGAGCAACCCGGTGTCTCTGTATGTATTAACTGATCTAATAAAAAATACTTAATACAATATCAGAAAATGCTACCGCACCAAGAGAAAATTATAAAAAATATCATTCGCATACGTCACCTGCCCCAAATGGTACTGAATACTACATTAGTTATTGTGTCCCCATAACTGTATGCGTATTGGGATTCGCTTACACACAAATTTATGAAACCAATATTTATTGAAATATATTTATTTTTTGTAGGGGGCGCCACTTTCTAGTACAACAACTAGTCCCCACTTCAATACCGAAGTCGAAAAATATACACACCTGATATTTTACCTAGTTGTGGGGACAGTAACTTATTTAACAATTTTGGTAAAAGTAATAACTCTAGATTAGTTAAAATTAAAAGTGCCACGAACAAATTTTTTTGCGATTTTTTTATGTAGCAATGATCATTAAAAGAAAACAAACAACGAAGATAAAGCCAAAAAAAGTTGTGGGGACAAGTGTGTATGTCCCCACAACATTAAATGTCCCCACAACTTTTACTGTCCCCACAGTCCTGGTTTTATTCAGGCGAAAATCCCACAAGTACGGTAAAACATACGCACACACACACACACACACACACACACACACACACACACACACACACACACACACACACACACACACACACACACACACACACACACACACACACACACACACACACACACACACACACACACACACACACACACACACACACACACACACACACACACACACACACACACACACACACACACACACACACACACACACACACACACACACACACACACACACACACACACACATACACACACACACACACACACAGACATCATCGCGAAAATAGTCAAAACGGATTCAGCGGACCTCAAAACGTAAAAATCCGTCGAAAACTCGAGGTCGAAAAAAATCATGATTCCTATACTTTCCTTATATCTGTATACAGATAGGAAAGTAATAAAAAACCAAAAACTTGATTATTTGAATTTTTCACATACATTTTGAGGTTATGTGAAAAAGTGTAATTACAAACGTTGTAGGTCTCTTTATTACCTACAACTTTGTCATTTAATTTTTTTCCACAGGACTTGTAGTTTTGCCGGAAATCGAGATACACCGTTTTTTACCCATAAAAACTCACCCCCTTCTACTTCCCGACCTCAGATCGCCCGTAAATTATTTTTCTTTATATTTTTATTATATTCTCGTCCTTTTTTAACGGGTTTCATCCTACTATTATTTTTTTTTTGTTTCAAAAATTATCGACCCTGGGGTAGTATTCTCGAGTCACGAATATAGATTCGCATGCGAGATTTATGATTTGTCTCACTTGGTTTTCGTTCACTAAAGTGAGACACATTATAAAACACGTATGCGAATGTCGGTATTCGTGATTCGAGAATACTACCCCTGGTCTACAATAGTAGAGCGATCTTTCATACAAGTTAGAGATTAAAAATAATTGAAGTATATAATTATACCTACATTTTGTTTTTCGATTAATTCGTATTTCTATCAAATCTATTTTTGATCAATTTTCTTGTCGATTATTGTTCTTTTCGATCATTTATCTTTTTGATCATTTTTCTTTTCGATCATTTTTCTTTTTGATCAATTAATATTCGATAAGATGTTTTTAAATTAAATTTATTCGATGAATTTTTTTTTATAAAAAAGTGAAAATAATCTACAAAAACAACATTCACAAAGACGCCTTTTATGTTTCAAATAAAGATCGGATTTAAAAATAATATACAAAGAATAATGACGTCAAACAAACAAAAAAAAATTGGTTTTAGTCTAAAAATAAATAAAAGCATTCAATTAATTATCGTAATTAGTCAGATATTATAAAAATATATTCTGGTCATTTTACAAGGTTGTCGCGTTCATTAAGATGACTTTCGAAGCCTCGAACTGTTTCTTTTTAAATTTATTTGTTAGATCGACGTGATCTCGAAATCAATTAGCAAAGAAAAGAAATTTATGATGCAAAACAAACCAAAAATAATTATTTTAGTCGATACATTTTGTACCTATCTGCTACCCTTAAAAAGGGGTAGTCCTATTGATAGAAGGGGTGACAACTATATTACTTTTAGCTAGCTTATAAAATTGGTAATCGGATAGTTGGGTGGGTAATAAAAGTATATTCTGTTGATAAGTTATATCTTTTAGTATATTTGGTTGGTATGCACAGTTTTACCCTGGGGTTATAATCCCCTACAAATAGTTACTTAAGTTCGTCATGGGTTCGTTATGATGGCTTTAATATAATCCTGATGTTCCCCCTTGTAGTACTATAAGGTGCACAAGAATATAGTAAGTTTAGATATATTTATATTTGAATTGTATCTGATATTCTATATTTATCTTAGGTAGCAAGTTATGAGTACTGAATACCTACTACTTCCAATATAGTATAAAATAGGAGATAGTCCTTGTAGGCCGGAGGGCTAAAGGGTATTTCGTCTTACTGATTCTAGTTGTCTCGTAAAAATGGATATATTTCAGGACCCTGATATGATGGTTGATGTTGTTGTTAAAATACCTTTTAAGGCTTTATACATAAATTAACCATGGTTTATTCCACGGTAGAAAGGGTTGAAATTATCTAAATAATTTTTGGAAATAATCAGTGCGCTAATAGAACAACACAAACCTTTAATGAGTGACATAAGAACAGTAGCGCGCATCGAAAATATGTTGTGAGTGTGTTGCTGCGTTTGAGAATCCACATCGGATGCATCTGAGATGTAAAAAATCTTTGATCACGTGGTTCAGTATACGTAAATGTAATGGGACAGATGTGTCCGATGTGGATAAAAAAACGCTCGAGATGTAAAAAATGCATCCGATGTGGATTCTCAAACGCAGCATGTGTTTGTGTGAGAGAGAGATATGGCTTTGGACGTTGTCCATTGCCACAGAATGTTTAAATAATAAAAACGGAATACAGAAAAAAAAAAAGAAATAAGAGAAGTAATATCTCAAATATCTAGCTTAGTATAGCGTATAAATTTAATTAAAATATCGAGGATATGTTTATCGGTGCTTGTCAGAAGGGATGTCAAATTTACTGGTAGAGGAAAATTGAGAGTAAATAAAGATTTATATAGCTCAGATGTTTGTTAAGAATAATTCTAACATTCAAAGAAAAGGTGATGGGCGTCTCCAACCGACATATTATTGCAAGTGGGAGAGTCTATGATTTTTATTTAATGTAGATGGGCAGGAAACCGTCCATGATTTAATTTGAGACGTGAATAGAATAGAAGTATATTTTTTGGTAAACCAAATTTGTTGAGATGAGGAATATTATCAGGAAATTGCCTATGAAGTTGAAAATAATGACTATTTGAATTTTTAGAAACATCATTATATTGGCTTATCCATCTGTTTTTTATGTTTTTCTTATATGCATTGACGATATGAGGCAATGACGAAACTTTGATATACAGGGTGTCCTTTAAAATGTGTCCCAAAATTCACAGGCAGATTCCTTAACCAAAAAATGGAAAAAAAGTTCCTATAGACCTATGTCCTAAAGTGCCCCCTAAGCGAGCAACAGCCTCTCGAAATCATTTTTTTTATTTTGATTTTTTGAATTTTCTTAAAAATGGAAACAAATAAAAGAACCAAATTTTGGCTGTTAAATATGATCAATAATAGTGACCTTTTGACACCTTCAAAAAGAAATTATTTCGTCAGGGGTGTACTTGGGAATTTTTTGAAAATTTTGATTATTCATAACTTTTTTGTGTTTTTGGTAATGACTTATCCATATTTTTTTTTACATTCTACATTGAAAACTACGTCAAAAAGGAATACTTGTTTGATCTCGATTGGAGCAGCCGTTTCCGAGAAAACATCATCCAAAGATATTCGTGCAGTTTAGGTTAATTTTCAATTTTGGCTGTTGTAGCCAAAAAGTTGGAAATCGAGGAACACGGCTTACATGTCCCTATCCTTACTTTTGAAGGTCTATTCAGTGGCAAAAAATATTAGTTGATACAGGGTGATCAAAAATCGGATGTGATTTTGGATTTTTGATCACCCTGTATCAAATAATATGTATTTTATGTCACTGAATAGACCTTAAAAAGTTAGGATAGGGACTGTAAGCCGTTTTCCTCGATTTCCAACTGTTTGGCTACAACAGCCACCTGAATTTGAAAAAATGTGATTTTTGAGTAGCTGTAGATCCTTTACTATTCATATTAGATAACAAGTGTGATATATCATTGAAATCAGATTATCGAGCAGATTCTAAAAATATAAAAATATACAGGGTGTTCCATTTAAAAAACATAACTTTGATTTGGCACGGCCTTATGAAACACCCTGTCACATCGTAACTAATTTTAAAATGTGAAGCTTAAAGCTGCCTACTTTTATTATAACAGATCTACAGAGCTTCCTCACACTAATCAATCACCCTGTATACTATTTTTAGCTCTCTAAATAAAATTTAAAAATTTAGTTCCCATTTATTTATTATGAAGACCATAAGGTTTGTATTTAGCTGTTTAGAATAAAAAAGTAAAAATATGTATTTTTTTGGCGTTTTTGTGTTTCATGGATAATTTTTTTCGCTCACTGATAAAAATGTTTCTTCAGTTAAACATTATTTCTAAAAGTGTTCTGGTGCGATTCGTTGTATTGTTATTATTTTGTTTAAAATGGCTCACAATAACTACAATAATGATTACACATTCGGCGAAATGACGGACATGCACTTATGTTTTGGACTCGCTTCTGGAAATGCCAATGAAGCTCGCAGACTTTATCAGGAGCGCTTTCCAAATAGGCATCTTCCATGCGCTAAGACGTTTTCTAGAATTGACGATAGACTTCGGGAAACTGGTACATTTAAGAAAAACTCTAGTAACAGTGGAAGACAAAATTATGTGAGAACTCCTGCTTTGGAAGAAGCAATTTTGGATAGGGTAGCTGAAACCCCATCGACAAGTACCAGAAAAATAGCAAATGGTAAGTAATTACTTATTTATTATTTTAGCTACCCCGTACCTTATCGTATAAAACTAGTTGTTTTACTTGTTATTGCTTCTCTTACATTTCACGACTTTTCGTATCGAAAAGAGTTGCGTTATGCAGAAAAAATTTGATTTCCCAAATCAATGGATTCTCTTTCTTAACTATTCACTACACAGATTCTCTCATTTAATTTCAGAAGTGGGAGTCGGACGTAACACGGTATGGAAAGTTTTGCGTGAACAACAATTGTACCCTTACCACATTCAAAAAGTTCAGGCACTTAAAGCTACTGATTATGAGCCGCGAGTTATCTTTTCTGAATGGTTTCTTGGAAGATGTAATCAAGATGCAATGTTTCTTAATAAAGTGCTATTTACCGATGAAGCTGGTTTCACTAGAGATGGTATAATAAATTTTCGAAATATGCATGAATGGGCTGAAGATAACCCTCACGCGGTTGTTGAACGTCACCACCAGGATAAATTTTCAATAAACGTCTGGGCTGGAGTTATTGATAATTACCTTATTGGACCATTTGTTTTGCCGAATAGGTTAAATGGAGCAGCATACAGGCTTTTTTTGGAAAATAACTTACATGAGCTTCTTGATAATATTCCGATTCAAATCAGACATAACATGTGGTTTATGCATGATGGAGCTCCACCACATTACAGCCTTGAAGCTAGACAGCACCTTAACGAAAGATTTGAGGGTAGAGTAATTGGCAGAGAGTAATTGGCAGAGGTTGTCCTGTTAACTGGCCACCTCGTTCACCAGATCTAAATCCAATGGATTTTTTGTTTGGGGTTATTTAAAATCATTGGTTTATTCCAGTCCTGTTGAAACAGTTGAAGAATTGGAAGAACGAGTTTTTCATCATTGCGAAGTTCTTAGGAATAATCCGGAAGTATTTTTTCGTGTAAGACAGTCTATGATGCGACGGTTGCGCTTGTGTGTGGAAACCAATGGTCGCCACATTGAGCATCTGCTTTAATTTTTTTTGATTTGTTTTTTTAGAATAAATATTTTTTTAAACCGTTTCTTATTATTAAATAAAAATAGTCCCACCACGACATTTGAACTACAATTATTTAGAGAGAGCTAAAAAAGTTATTTTTATTTAAGAGATTCACCGAGGTAATTTAGGAAAATTGAAAATTAAGCTAAAGTGGACGAATATCTTTGGATGATGTTTTCTCGGAAACGGCTGCTCCAATCGAGATCAAACAAGTATTCCTTTTTGACGTAGTTTTCAATGTAGAATGTAAAAAAAAATATGGATAAGTCATTACCAAAAACACAAAAAAGTTATGAATAATCAAAATTTTCAAAAAATTCCCAAGTACACCCCTGACGAAATAATTTCTTTTTGAAGGTGTCAAAAGGTCACTATTATTGATCATATTTAACAGCCAAAATTTGGTTCTTTTATTTGTTTCCATTTTTAAGAAAATTAAAAAAATCAAAATAAAAAAAATGATTTCGAGAGGCTGTTGCTCGCTTAGGGGGCACTTTAGGACATAGGTCTATAGGAACTTTTTTTCCATTTTTTGGTTAAGGAATCTGCCTGAGAATTTTGGGACACATTTTAAAGGACACCCTGTATACACCGATCCTACAGACAGCGTAAGCTTCTTGGTCTACAATTTCATTTCCAGTGAGCCCACAGTGTCCTTTAACCCAAATAAAGTTAATATTTTTGTTGATAATCCTCAGATTATATAATAAATTTTTAATTTCAAATACAAGTTCTTGTCTATAAAACTTTATTGGAGAGCCTTGAATAACCTGTAAGACCGACTTTGAATCAGACATAATAACGAACGCTTGAAATGGACTTAACTTACATCACAGAAGAGCTTTTTTAATGGCCAAAGCTTCAGCTGTAAAAATTGAGGAATGCATAGGTAGTTTAAATTGTTCTATGTGATTATTATTAGAAACAAGAAAAGCTGCTCCAGTTCTTTCATCATATTTTGACCCATCTGTAAATATCTTTATTATATTTTCACTAAAAGAAAGAAAATATGTTCTAGAACTTGTAGCTAAATTTTGGAAAACTGGATCAGTCGCCAATAAAAAATCCAATATTGAAAATCCCATAAGGAACAAAGCAATAGAAGTGGGGGTTTAAGGGCAAGTTTATGTAGATCCTACGTTAAGTACCTGCAAATTGCATACTGTTTGTGGTGTTAGTCGACATAGTATGCAACGGATTCTAAAGGCCCATAGTTTTTATCAGTATAAAATTCACCTTGTACAAGAACTTAATGAAGACGATTTTGATCGGCAATAACAATTTTTTGAAGATATTAGTGAACGAATTATAAACGAGAAACAAATTCTATTAAACACTTGCTTTTCTGACGAATGTTCCCTTTTCTAAAATGGCGTAGTAAATCGTTATAACTGCCGATATTGATCTGATTCTAATCCCAGATTTTATCATGAGGTACACACACAGCAGCCACAAAAATAACATGTTTGGGCTGGTATTTTTGGCGATCATTTAGTTGGTCCTTTTTTCTTACCTGAAAATTTGAGCGGTGAAATATATTTGGAATTACTGCAAGATGCCATAGATCCAGCACTCACAGCCATAATTGAAAATCAGAATTATTGGCGGTACATTGCGAATAGGTTGATGTTCCAACAGGATGATACCCCAACACATTACGCATTAGGTGTTCGAAAATATTAAAATATTTAGATCAGATGTTTCCAGGTCAATGGATTGGTAGAAGAGGTGCCATTTAATGGACCCCAAGATCTCCAGATTTATCATATTTGGATTTATTTCTGTAGGGTCACTTAAAAAGCAAGAATATGCTACATCGTTAGAAGATTTGCGACAAAGAATTGTGAATGAGTGCCTTCAAATTACTCCTCAATTATATTGCAAAATGTACGGCAACGTTTTCAGCAAAATCTTTATTACTGCATGGAAAGTTATGGTGGTCATTTCCAATATTTTCTTGGATGACGGGTCAGTTCATTCTTTATTTTTAAACTACTTTATTGCTAAATGCATTGATCCCCACTAATGATGATGTATTAAAGTCTACTTTAAGCTTTAAATCAATAAATCTCCAAAACTACTGAGAAGTACATGAATTTTACATCATTAAAAAGGGAATTAAAAGACTTTTCAAATGATGAATCATTCGACCCCCTTTGCATTTATGATGGTGCCATCCCCGCCTCTGAAGCCGTGTTAACGTGAACTAAAAATAATTATGTCTTCAATATGTTTCCACTCGGAATAGATTAGTTTATAATTTATTTATGTATACTTTTTCTTCTCATAGTATTTATAATCGTATTAATTCTAAAAAGTTCTCGTTTATTATTTATTCAGCCCTCGAGCTTTAATCGAAATACTACAAAATCCATCTCTTACAAATAATTCCTGGAATACATTTTTAAGGCGCAGGGCGCAGGATAACGTAATGCTTGAAAGAAAACTTAATTCCTATGAGAGTGATCTTCAGAGTGATATTTTTCACATTATCGAGTTAATGTTATTTTCTTCCGCAAATGTATATACATAGACGGGTAACGAATAATTTTCTACAATTATTAGCCTAATTTTTATTAGCACCAAATCATTTTTACTTATTTAGATATATAAACCGTGTGTTGTCTGCTTAAGTGGGCACCATATGAGAATGTTTTTTATTATTAGTTTTATGCAAAAAAATTATTGTTTTTGAAAAATTGTGCATGGTCTAAAATCCAAAACTTTAACCAACATGCATCAAATTTTTCATGTACGATGTATATCAAAAAATATGAATTTTATAAAATAGTAAAGTACTTTAATTTTTAACAATATCGTGATCAAAATTAAAAACTAAAGTCAAATAACCAATACTACTAAAAAACGATCTTTAATGCTTTTTGGCATAAATAGGAATTAAACATTTTATTTTACAAATGATAAACTTGATTTTTCATGGTAGATGGGATAATATCTGACTATAGTTTTAGTTTGTGATCAACTTTACTTGCAACTTGCAACAAATGTTACGTAAAAATACTTAAAATATTACGGATCAAAGTGACAATTTTCTAATCAATATGCTTATTTTTAATAGGTGATAAATTTTACGTTCTTGATATAATTGTAATTCTGTAAATAATAAATAAATATACGAGTTAAATTTTATAGTCCATGGAATTGGTACTTTTTACCTTACATCAAATGAGGCAGTTCTGATTTTTTGATATGTTAGTAGTGATGAGATGGTAATGAAAAATCCAAATTTTCCACCTCGAAAGCCCTTCGGCTTATTGTTAAACCCTACAAATTTTTCTTTAGTTTTCAACAATTTTTATCCTCAAGGAGTGGGATTATGGGAAAAGTTACTTTTTAGTTACTTTAGATTTTATTGTAGGTTTAAGAATGAATTGTAAAGCTGTTATAAAGTGATCTGTTATATCTGTTCGTATAACAAAGGACTTAATACAAACTGTTTAGTGTTAGTAGGTAGGTACAAATCAAAAGACCCTACTACGTTCTGTATAATAATCGAAAAAAATAAGGCAAGTTTTTTTAATCGAAAATTATTTATTAAAGAAAAAAACACAAACACAGAACTCCTTATGTAATTTAGGTAATAGGACATTTTAAGCATTAGTCATCATCATCTTGGTTTAAATTTTTGTTAACATGGACCAAGTTCTGATAAAAAAAAGGTGGAATATCTTAGGCACCCACTTTAGTAATTTTAAAGTTCGTTATATTTTTTTGAACTTATTTCTCGAAGTGGAGTCAATAATGAGTCTTCTATGTTAAGATGCTGCTTTCGGCTTCCTCTTCTGTTGAAATCTATGCTATCAAATTCCTGATTAAAATCACTTTTAAAAAACAGAACACCTGGTAGAGTCCTGCCTGACTTGCATCAAAACTACTTTTGAAATCAAAAGTTTTTCGCCCTTCTCTGTTTTCTTGCAATTTTGGAAGGGAGCATTAGGTATGTTGTAAAGCTTGTTAAAATCAGGAGTTGTCATTTCAAATACAACGTATTATTTGTTTTTGCCCGAGAGGCGAGCCAACTGCATCCAGTCCCAAGGAGTCATTATTTTATAATTTGGATTTGTATATCTACCCTCCCATCCTCTTCTTTTTAACTATATTTCTGTTCCATTTGTTTTCTTGTCTTCTGCTTTGAGGTACAGAATTACATTGTTTACTTACCTCAACAAATTTGAACAGCTGTGTCTTAAGCACTATTAGGTGTAAGTTGACATAAATGGTCCCATTTTGTTAGAAATTTAGTGGACTTTAATAACTAAAAAAAGTAACTTTTCCAATTAACCCACTACTTAGGGGTAAAAATTGTAGAAAACTAAAAAAACTGTAATAATTCCTTTTTTATTTTTTTAAATTTTGCAAACTTTTAAATAGCCGCATCTTAAAAACTATTTGGCCTACCAAACCCAAATTATTTTCCTTTCATTGCAAAGTGATGCGATTATTATCGATAATTTTTTTTTAGATAACTTTGGTCTTTTGGATTTCTGTAATAAAATAAAAAAGTCATTCTTGGACTGATTACATCCTTATTGGGACTCCTCAGCACAAAATAGATAACTTTATTTTTAATCTGTAATGAAATCTGCAATGGCGTTAAAATTAATATTTTTCGCTTAAAAATTGGTGAATTGGAAAATATTTTTCAAGATTGTCAATATTTTAACAGTTAAAACATAAAGAAATCGTTACAGAATAGACCCTGTTTTATTTTTAACGTCGTAGAATTATCATTAAATATTTTTGCTTATGAAATAAGTGAAATAATTTTATTCCTAAACATTTTTGAAATTACCCCAACAGACGTCTATGGTTGCGTAGCCTCCTGCGAGAGCTTTCAGCTCCGTTAGATAGAAAGTGTTTAACATTAATAAACTATTTCGGCGGCGAGACCGCCTAGAAAATTGGGTTTTCCAAGGAAAACAATCCAAAGAACACAGTATAAATTTATTTTTAAAATTAATTAAAACAAGGGAGTTTCATAGAATATTATTCAACCATCCAAGTTAATCAATAAAATAATGCATATCAGTAGATATTATTATTCAAAGATGATTTAAAGATACATATCAGAATAATGTAGATTTTACGGAAATTAATTGATTTAGCCATTACATAAGGAAAATTCAGATAAATAAATAACAAAATTTGTAAATTCGTTAACATCTGGCTTGATAATAATGAAACTAATAGGTGTTCATTGTGTTGATGGAAGCGGTTATTTGACCTGTGAAATTCATAGTAAATTTGCGCTTCGATGGGTTTTTGCTTATTTGCCTGCAATGAAATAAATGCTTCCAGATGACGAGAACAATAAAAAAATGCCTTTTCGGCTATTTTCGGTCGTCTGGTTTTGCTACTTTTGGTATATAAATTCCGGCCGCATTACCGGATGTATACTTTTAGTTTTTCTGACTCTAATATTAGAATAGTTAGGTTAAAAATGACTAGGGTGATCACATCGCCTTCCACTGCAACCCCGATGGATCAGTAATACCTAAAATTCTTAAGATTCTTAGGATTTAGTTGTAATTTATATATCTCCTTGGATTTGTTTTATAGTGATGCTTTTTATTGATCGATGACTAGGTTTTTGTCAAACGTAACATAATAAAATACTTAAAATTCAAACTGTTTGTAATTTAATTGGTTAAGGGCCCAGGACAAGATAAGTAATATGGCTCAAAAGTGAACATAGAGGTATGGAATTGCGCACATGCAGGGAAAGAGTTTCAACAATTAGAAATTTCGAGAAGCGGTTATTTTAGAGGAACAAAAAGTTCTTAAATGTTTGGTAGAAGATATATATAATAGTACAGTGTATCTTTTATACCTATTTGTATTATGTTAGAGATAGAAACACAGCAAAACAGAAATGGATAAAATTAATATCGGTTTTTGAGGCAGGTACGATTCATATTTATACCGACGGTTTTAAAACAAAACAAGGCTCAGGATATGGAATATACTCCAGATTCTTAAACCTAAACAGAAAATGGGCTGTGAGCAATAGTGGCGGTGTAGTTCAAACAGAGCTAACGGAGATTCTCATAGCAGAAAAAGTAATTACCAAAAGCCAATATCACTGAAAGGAACATGCTCATCTATACAGATAGCAGACAAGCACTACTCACCGTGAACAGACTAGGAATTTACTCAGTATTAGTACTAGAATGTCACGAAGCTTTGGCCGAAGTACCCATCAACAGTGTGGTTACCTTAAGATGGATCAAAGCTCACGCCGCATCGAAAGATAACCGTCTTGATGACTCACTAACCCAGAAAACAGCCAACCAAATACTTTTCGGATCTGGCCCTTCTATTGGCCTGACAAAATCGGTAATGACCTAATTAGAACATTCCCTTGTAAAATTCAAGGATAGATGAGATGAAACAAAAAACAAAAGAGTTGCCAGGGAGCTCTTAAGTTATCCTAATAATATTACAGCAAACAAATACTTGACTATGACTAGGCAGAATCTGCGCTTAGTCACAGGCATTCTGACTGGCCATTACCAAGTACAGACGCATCTCCATATCATGAGACTATCAGAATCCGCACTCTGCAGAGGGTGCGAACAAGAAGATAAGACGATCGAGCATATCCTTTAAGATTGGTTGACGCTCTCATTTATTAAAAGATTTGTGTTCGGCGAGAATAGGCTAACATCGACCGATATAAGAGAAGCACCTTTTGGCGACGTTCTCAACTACATAAAATCTGTGGGCAGGCTCACGAGCTAGGCGGTGCCAATCATCTTAGTAGGATGAACAATGGGCTTAGTGAGGCCTAAGTGCCGGGGGGGGGGAGGTAACCCACCCTCCACACGTTGCAGATACAAATATCAGTATGGAATCCCATCTTGTAAAGTTTGATAATTTAGTCAGGAAAGGCTGCTGGTGGTACAATTGAAGAAGATTTATTGGCGTGCATTATTTTACGCACTCTACCAGAGTCCTATAAAGGGTAAGCAACAGCTATTAAAACCTTGAATGGTAGTAACATTGTAAATTCTAAAACAATTAGGTCATAATATTAATTGTCTATTAGTAGTCAAGTGCATCAGATAATTTGGTAAATAATTAAGGTTCTATTGGCCTGCATCTCTTTTACTTACCTTATCAGAGTCCTCGAAAGTATTAGTAACAGCAACTGAGACATTCAATGATAGATAGAGAGATACGCTGGACTTTCTTAAAATTCAACTTGTAAAAGAGGATCTTAAGAGGAAAAAGAGCATAGAAGTCAACAACGATGTTGGTGCAGCTTGTCAGGGTTCATATGAGGGTGCATACCGCATTCACACCAATAAAAGATAAGTATTCAGAGGCATTCGTTTAATCGAAGTATAGAGGTGAAAATCCAAAAGCCAGAAACAATATTTAAAATGCTTTCACGTTGCTCTGCTGTCTGCTGGTCAAAGAGGCCTTAAAACTAAGCCGTGTCTTCTATACGTTGTGATACTGCTTTTCTACTTTATACAAAAAAAAAACAATTTACTGCTTTGACAATGAATCTAAATCGCTAAATCCAACTCTTAAAGAACGAGATAACTTTAAATATTCAATAACATTAGGCAACTTTAATTACCTACAATCTTAACTAAATAAACCTGTATTTGATGTTGCCGATCTAGTAGTATGTATAAAACGTTGGCGATCTTCCGATGCCTCTGGAGTTATTTTAATACTAGTGGAGGTAAGTGGAGTCATGATTTGTTACAAGCTTTTGGATCCAACAAGAAGAAGTTTGTTGTTATTAATGTAATGAAATTTGACATAGCAGATGGCATATATCAACAGCAAATATCAAAGAAATTTGAAGGATAAGAGACAAGTACACATGTAAGAAGATCTTGAAGACACAGATAAAGAGGACAAGTTTCTGTTGTAAATTATAAGACAATGTCGTCAGATAATGATTATCTATATGTAAGGTAGAACATTGTTTATTTGTGTAGAAATTTATTGTCAGTTCGAAAAATTTAAGAAAGGTGGTTCAAAATAGTTTTTGAGAGGAAACAGGTAAAAATTTTGAACGGTAGAATAATAATTACTGCAATGGATGAAAAAGTTGTTAATTTATTTGAAAGTAACTTTAAGCTATATACAGCTAAATTTAAAATAAATACCAAGGTACTAGTAGCATCATATGATTATTCTTATTCTTATCTTAGACATCAACGACTTGGACATTTAAATGATTAATATACAGGGTGTAACTAAATAAGTGTAAAACATTTAAGGGAGTGATTCCTCATCGAAAAAAAGATAGAATCTTCCATATAAAGAAACTTCTTGGAGCATCCCTTGTTAAGATACAGCCCCTTAAAGGGGGTACATAAAATTTGTAACAATTTTTTTCACAAGCACTAAACAAGTTACATTATTGAAATTAACCTGTCATTTTCTACTACCAAAAAGACAATTAGCCAGTAATTTATTTGATTTACCCCATGGTTGTAAGGGGTGGAAAACGCAACTCCTAAAATTTCGTTCCAACGAAACTTTTTGTCTTAATATTTGTTTACCATTTAAAAATTTATTTCCGATATCATGTTTCATTCTAAACAAACAATGTCTCTTGAATTTTTTACCCAAAATAAACCTCCGGAATAAGGGTTACCCTCTCATGTACTTTTATCCCTGAAAAATTCAGCTTGTGACACCAAAGTGGGATGCAAAGTCAAAATAAGTTTTAATCTACACCATACCATATAACATCGCAAACAACTAAACCTCTTACGAAGGATGCTTCTGTAATTAGTTCGTAAGTAATTCAAATTTTTACCTACACACTTGTTATTTTACATGTGAAAAAATTCATAATTTACATTTATATGAAAAAAATGTTACTATCAAATCAAAATATATATCTCCAGATAGATCCAAATTTGTTGCTTGTTGGGACCTAACAACCAAAAATATATTTCACAAACTTTTGGTTCGCTTATATATTTACATAACAAAGTTTAAAATGATTCGACGAAATATTCGAATTCAAACCGATTACATACGTACACGCCGGAAAATGGGTCACCTTCTCCATCTCCAAAACTGTGGAGGGATTCTCGGAGCGATAAGCTGCCGTAGATTATCCGCGATAAACTGATGTCAGACTAGGGAGAACTTGCATCTAGATGTATCCTCACTTAGTGAGAGAGGAAGACAATAAATTTCACTAAAGTAACTAGATATATCGAGTTTTAATATTTTAAAAACAAAAATAAGTTACTGATTTTAGTTGTTTGGTTTTTTTAATACGATATAGGCATAAATTACTTGTATCTAAGATCAAGGTAATTTTATATACAGGGTGGTTCTTAAGTAATTGTACATACTTTAAAATATTACGATTTAAACAAACTTGCTTAAATAAAATGTTGCTAATAAGGAATATACAGGGTGTTGACAGTTAAATTTTAAGATTTCTTTTTTGCAATAACTTTAACGTTTTTGGATATGTATACATAAAATTTTGGAGGTTTTTAAGTACGAAATATTATAATCTGGTACATACTGCGATGTAATTTGTAGAGGGCGCCACATAGGCTACATTTGTGGCATAAATGTGCCCTAAATTTTTTTGCTGTTTTAGTTAGCGGTATTTTTGTAAACAAATATTAAAGCCACGTTATTTTATTAGAAGAAAAGTATACTTGCTATTAACCTTAAAACTTAACGGTTTACGATATAATCGCATTTTAGGGATCAGCTGCATGATTATTATTGAAAACATTTAGAAAACAAATTAAAAAAAAACTAAGCTAAATAACATTATAACTTTAATTGTGTCATATAATATTTTAAAGTGAGGAATCTACCATACTTCTACGTATATATATAAAAAAATTATAGGTTATGAACGTTAAATAAAAAAAAATTTTTTGAAATAAGTATGTGGATAATTTCAAGATATTACACTATTACCACTAATTATAATATAGCATGATTTCTATTATCACTTATTTTATTAGCGTAGGTGGGCTCTTAAAGTTTAAATAGTATCATTATAAAGCTGTTTAAATTAGATACATATTGGTCTTGAATTTTAAAAACAAAATCAATAGGATATTCTCATTAATTTTTTCTTCTCTAAAACGAGGATTTGTAGATTTTAAGACAATCAAATTCGGACTCTTTTTGTCACACACACACACACACACACACACACACACACACACACACACACACACACACACACACACACACACACACACACACACACACACACACACACACACACACACACACACACACACACACACACACACACACACACACACACACACACACACACACACACACACACACACACACACACACACACACACACACACACACACACACACACACACACACACACACACACACACACACACACACACACACACACACACACACACACACACACACACACACACACACACACACACACACACACACACACACACACACACACACACACACACACACACACACACACACACACACACACACACACACACACACACACACACACACACACACACACACACACACACACACACACACACACACACACACACACACACACACACACACACACACACACACACACACACACACACACACACACACACACACACACACACACACACACACACACACACACACACACACACACACACACACACACACACACACACACACACACACACACACACACACACACACACACACACACACACACACACACACACACACACACACACACACACACACACACACACACACACACACACACACACACACACACACACACACACACACACACACACACACACACACACACACACACACACACACACACACACACACACACACACACACACACACACACACACACACACACACACACACACACACACACACACACACACACACACACACACACACACACACACACACACACACACACACACACACACACACACACACACACACACACACACACACACACACACACACACACACACACACACACACACACACACACACACACACACACACACACACACACACACACACACACACACACACACACACACACACACACACACACACACACACACACACACACACACACACACACACACACACACACACACACACACACACACACACACACACACACACACACACACACACACACACACACACACACACACACACACACACACACACACACACACACACACACACACACACACACACACACACACACACACACACACACACACACACACACACACACACACACACACACACACACACACACACACACACACACACACACACACACACACACACACACACACACACACACACACACACACACACACACACACACACACACACACACACACACACACACACACACACACACACACACACACACACACACACACACACACACACACACACACACACACACACACACACACACACACACACACACACACACACACACACACACACACACACACACACACACACACACACACACACACACACACACACACACACACACACACACACACACACACACACACACACACACACACACACACACACACACACACACACACACACACACACACACACACACACACACACACACACACACACACACACACACACACACACACACACACACACACACACACACACACACACACACACACACACACACACACACACACACACACACACACACACACACACACACACACACACACACACACACACACACACACACACACACACACACACACACACACACACACACACACACACACACACAC
Source organism: Psylliodes chrysocephalus (assembly GCA_927349885.1). Classification (NCBI taxonomy): domain Eukaryota; kingdom Metazoa; phylum Arthropoda; class Insecta; order Coleoptera; family Chrysomelidae; genus Psylliodes; species Psylliodes chrysocephalus. Next base: position 15,908,369 of record OV651822.1, on the reverse strand, counting down.
ACACACACACACACACACACACACACACACACACACACACACAAGCTCACATTCTCCTCCCCTTTTAGCTCACTTAATTTTCCCTTAAACCACCTTTATTACATCGTATAGAGCTCAAATTGTAACTACTAAAATACGTTTCTATGATCCATGATTCGTTTAAGATTCTGCCATCCACTAGTAAAGACTCCCAAATAATACTCAAAAAAACATACCCCGTATCAAAATTATTTTTCACCACTATGGTGGTGACCTGCAAAAATGTATACACGATTCTGTTGTTTTCACATCGAATCAGTCCGGCCTTGGCATACAGACTACCTCCATAGTCTCATCCTCTCCCTGCTCTACCTCTAGCAATCGATACTAACCACGCCCCCTACTGACAACCCAATTGACAATCAACACCAACTCGAACATGCAAAGTAACAAACAACATCGATCTATCGAAACCTCCCACTCACTCTACGTCATACGAATAATCTCCAATAAATATTCTTTATAACAATTCTTTTTTAACATAATAAGAACACCAAAGAACTCTTCAGAAAGACTCTACGTTTAAACCTAATTCAACAGGTCTATCATAATAAACACTTCATCTACAAAATACCCTACAATCCTCTAGACACTCATCCGCCAACTGGTATGGACAACAAAGTCAGCCGAAATCCAAAACAAATCCACACATAACCTGAAAAAAACACAGACCTTGCTCGTCCTCCCAATTATTCCTTGTCATTTGTTAGGTTGACAAGCATATAATCTTAAAAGAAATTTAAGAGACTCTCGATCCCAAAAGACGTAATAATTTACCTTATTATCAGGGTATTGCTTCCTTCAAACTCTCACTAAGCCTACCTAATCTGCGAGTCATTCGTCCTATTCGACCTACGACACATTGCCAGTCCTCCAACTACAACCCCCTACCTTTAATCCCTAATATTACACTCGGTGAACCAGCCTAAGATAATGGGTTTCAGAATGTGCCAAGGAACCGCCTGTCCCACTGACGGTCAGCACCATAAGCCAGCTGATTTTTAAAAGTCAGAGGTGTTAAAATGCACAAATTGCCGTCGTTACCACCTCGCATACTCACTTACCTATCCAGAAAAGCAAAAATTACTCCAAAAATCAACAAGTAGTTTCAATTACCCTCTGAATCGCCCACTATCCCTCCTTTGAGCTGAAGTAGGAGCTCAAAATCTCCATAAAATTTTTCTTACCATCACTGATGAACCTATAACGTAATTGTCGAGAACTTCTCACCAAACTAATTGGATCGCTAATGTAGACCATTTTCGGCCATTTGTGTATCATAACCATTCGTGAAAACCTACCAATTTTCCCTTTTTCTTTACTAAAACCCAACTATTGATGAAGATGTCGTTAAACAAAAAACTTAAATTTAGAAAATCTTCAAATTCATTCATTAACAGACAGTAAGTATTTATTGAAACTGTTCACAACAAACTGATGGATGGAAATATTCTGGAAATTAAAAATTCAATTCTATTTAATATTCACACTCTCCCTGTTCATCTAGTAGATCTTTATTCAATCGCAATAGTCCTCCCAATCGACAATCCATAGTGATATTTTCATACTAAAACCACCCTTAGCCTCTTCCTCACTGATAGAATATCTAGCATCACTTTCTCAGGCCGTTTTGCTTGGAGACCTATGTTTGTCTTGCTAAACAGCTCATCAACTATCCCATCTTTAGAGCTGCAAACCGACTTTTAACCTTTGTGTTTTACTTAGGATCATCTATTATCGTCCACATCTTTTCTATATATACCTATACTGGACTGGTAGCTGTTAAATGATTCATTTGAGAGACAATTACTTCTGATAATCTCCCATTAAAGTTACATACATATCTGTTATACTTCGTTTCACCAATAGCTACTATAATATACACTTTCACGTATCTATAAAAAGCAGACTGGTTACTAATTTAGAAAACTACATCAGAAAACAACCCTGAGCACCGCCCGTTTAATTCTCGGCAGAATATCTATTTCTTGGCAACCGATGTCCAAGTCTAACTCGAAATCGACGGCGAAATGTGCGCAACTCCCAAAGAGAAAACCTTAGCACACAAGATATACTTTCAATTTATTTTTGGATTACCGACACAAGACCGAACTTAATATCTATCAGAAACTTACCGCTCCAGTTCTACCTTCTAGTGTCGAAAACCCTCTCACCGCCCCATTCACCCTTCTAATCATCTAATACGCATGCCAAACAAGCAAAAATACGGTTTATAAGCCCGAATACATATACAGAAGAACGCCTGTCTCTTCTTTGCCTATTTTCCATTTTCCTGAAAATCCGCCAACACCATTTTGATTTCCAAATCAGACAAGGACCCCCGAATCCTTAGACTCATACCGTTATATCTCTCTTATATCTGTACTTGGTACACTCCTTGAACTTCTGCTTAAGGAAAGAAACAGCGACTTTTGTGAAGAGTGAAACATAATTTTTCAATCCCAACATTTTAGAACTAATCGCTTTACTCATCCTCCCTTTGTACTATTGCGATCACTGCAAATTCCTTAGCCGTTCTTCTCGATGTTTCAAAAGTCTGACCAAGTCTGCCATTCTAAACTAGTCAAAAAGCAAATAAACATTGGTACCTCTCAATAAACTCATACTCATATCCTACTTTCTGGAGTATTAGAGGACGCCGTCTTTAACCTCATATACACATACGACATTCTACCCCTAAATCACCCATCGTCAAAATGTCTTCTCTGTGCTCTGCTTTGCTCTAAGTACTAAGTACTTAAACCCAAAATCTAATGAGCCAGTACCCCTGCTTGTGTAGCAGATGGAAGGTCTCACTAAACCCAAAAAGAACACAAATTACCATTTTTAAACATCCAAACTCACAAAAACCCACTAAGCTTCATCAGAAGGTTAATGTAAATCTCCTGGGAGTCAAACTTGCCAAACAGACTGAAGTTGACTATTTGAGAATTTCATTATCTCACGCTCTCAACTGGTCATTGGATGTCCAATGCACTCTTGATAAGATGCAACGCCAAGCTAGTCTCCTTGGAGTCCTGTGTGGATTGTTTGGACAATGCAACCCTTACACTCTAATTCACACTTGCAATTCCTTTATGAGCCCCGTTGCTGAGTACAGAGCAGTACCTGACGGCGTACTTTCACCACATCTTGCCTATAAACTCTCCACGCTCAAAAGATGTATACTTTGACGATGCCAATATCTTCCTTTCTGCCCTTCCAGAGAAAAAAGTTTTCTATAATACCCCAGCACCCCCATTATTACTAATTTCCAAACCCTCAGGAAACAATACGTCTCTTGTACTCTAAAAGGCTCAAACATTCATTACTAAAACACTTTACAAACCCCTGAAACCCTCTGAGGCTCCCACTATTTCACAATCCGTAAAGAAAACTCCCCCAACCAACTCTCTGACTCTCAAGATATCCCACTCACCACTGAGCCCGCGCCAGGATATGCTGGACTAGATTTCTAAAACGAAAAATAGTGGATGGTATCCTAACAGTAGGCAAAAATCGACTTTCAACAAAATACCCTTGTATACATTTTGATTACAAATATATGACGAAAGATTTCTATTGAGCAACCCGCGTGTCACGTATCGCAACATTTGCGCGTAACAAGCATTTTGGGACGTAGAAATATGGTCGCTAGGCCAGGTGTTGTTTTGGCAGAAGTCAACGAAAAAAGATTCAATTTTATTCTTGTAATCTCCCCTTTTTACTTTCCTATCTGTATACAGATATAAGGAAAGTATAGGAATCATGATTTTTTTCGACCTCGAGTTTTCGACGGATTTTTACGTTTTGAGGTCCCCTGAATCCGTTTTGACTATTTTCCCGATGATGTCTGTGTGTGTGTGTGTGTCTGTGTGTGTGTGTGTGTGTGTGTGTGTGTGTGTGTGTGTGTGTGTGTGTGTCTGTGTGTGTGTGTGTGTGTGTGTGTCTGTGTGTGTGTGTGTGTGTGTGTGTGTCTGTATAACGCATAACTCATGAACCGATACACAGAAAAACATCAAATTTTAAACTTAAGCTTTGTTTCAGCGTCCAATGAGCTGATTAGATTTTGGGCAGAGTCGGAACATCTGGGGGGGTACTTTATGGGTGGTCATTTTTATATTTTATGGAATATACCTGTTATTTACGTTTGGAGAAGAAAATTCTTCAAATAAAAGTTACTTCTAATATAATTATCTATAATTTTTGTTTTATGCAAAATTTTCCTAAAATGGTCCGTATTCGAGAAATTTGACAAAATGTAAAAAAATAATTTTTTATAAAAATTGTTCAAATAAAAGTTGTTTGTAATATAATTCTCTATAATTTTTGTCCTATACATAATTTCTCTAAAATGGACCGTATTCGAGATATTTGAGAAAATGTGTAAATTTCGAAATTTGAAGAAAACTCAAAAACGGATAAAGGAAAAAACATTAAATTTTAAACTTAAGGTTTATTTCGGCCTGACGTGAAATGATTAGATTTTGGACAAAGTCGGAACATCTGGGGGGGTACTTTATGGGAGGCCGTTTTTATATTTTATGGAATACATCTGTTATTTATGTTTGGAGAAGAAATTTGTTCAAATAAAAGTTACTTCTAATATTTTTATCTATAATTTTTGCTTTATGTCAAAATTTCCTGAAATGGTCCGTATTCGAGAAATTTGACAAAATGTGCAAAATTCTGATTTTTATGAAAATTGTTGAACTAAAAGTTGTTTGCGATATCGATTTCTATAATTTTTGTTTATACATGATTTTTCTAAAATGGACCGTAATGGAAAAGTGCTAAATTTAAATTTTTCTGTATTTTCGTTTTCAATGAATATCTATAAAAAAATGTTTCGAGGTAGATGTATGTGTAAAATGTATATATTTAGTTTATCCTCTAAACATTTATAGAGATGCTGCAATAGGTTGTACACAATAAACGGAAAAAGCCTGTAATAACTAGATAGGAAAGTCATGTGTTGGACACATCAGATTTTTTATCTTGAAATCAAAACCCTTTAACAGTTAGTAGAAAGAATAGTTTGTTGTTATTATTGTTAATTTGTTAATGTTCATGTTAACATTACACAAATATAAAAGTTGCAGTTTTTTATTGACGCAGCTTGTTTTAAACCCAAAAATTCGAGCTTTGGCCAGTCTAAGAACTGGATGTAGCCATCCTCATTCAACCTTTTGCTAAAAGAAATACTAATAGGTAAAATTGTCATTTTAGTTCAAGGATTTTCCAGTTACCAAAATGGTCAATTACAATTATTACTATTGAAAGTAGAAGAGGAATATTTTAAATAAAAATCACATATCTATTGAAGAAATGGAAAATCTTTAAAAAATAGGTATATGCCACACTATACACAATTAAAGATGTTTTCTTGACCAATGAGAAGGATATCAATGAGGTAGAATATTGGATGTTTAATGTCCTTTAAATATAAGAAAGAATACAAAAAATAAGGGAGGACAAAATCTTACTCAAACAGAACATTTTTTGTGTACAGCATTTCTGTTATTTATTTTAGCATACCACCACCTGCTAAAGCGATATGCCTCTATTTATGTCAAGCATCGCGATAAAATCTGTACAAAAACATTCTGAGGGAACCTGAAGTGAATTTCAATTAAATACAATTTGTTTGGGGAAATTTATTGTATAATTATATTCAGGATCCCTGTAGTGAATATTAAGGATTTATATGCAGGCTGAGTTTCAAATGTACTTTATTTTCAGTGCAATAATATGTAGTAGAGAAATTGTAAATACATAAATTGCAAACTCAATAAAGTGTTTAGCATATAAGTAGTGGTATTTTAGGAATTCAAAACAGACAAAGAGAGATTTATCTTTCTTTTGTAAAACTAAAACTTTTATTTATTTTGTGATTCGCAAAAAAATGTTTTTAAGATAAAGCCGTAACCAGTAATGCCAGAACTTGTATCTCTGCTGTGATAACTTCAAATGCCTCTGAATCGAATTCAAACCGGTCATTTAAAAAAGGAAAAGAATTACCTGGAGATTTTTCCATTGTTCCCACCATCTGCAAACACTCGACAGGTCTGTGCACGGGCCTTTAAAAAAATATATGTCTTCTGAACATGATACTTGGATGCGAAATAATTCGGGTAAATCAATGACCATCTACGACATACCCTGACTGGTCCGAGAATCTTTGTCTTTAGCTCTTACACTTAGAATTATTACTAAAGGCTTTCAGTGTACCAGCATAGAACCTTTCAACAGAAACATATTTAGTGAAGACGATTTTTTATCGGCAAGTATTACTGATCGGCCACCGCCCCTCGCACCTAAGGCTGTAGTTGTGTACCTCTCTCCTTCTGCACCATCTTTCCACGAATTACTCTATAATTTTGGTAAAATGGAAAAAACCTTCATATTTTTTTCTACAGCCACATGAATATCAAATCTACTTACAGATTACAGAAGGGAAACGTAGACCATTGTATTTTACTGAACGAATATAATATTCATATCCTGTTAGGAACACTGTACGAATCTGAAATTCACCAATCAAAGTTCATATTTGGTCACCACACTACTATTTTTTTTTCTACACCTACATGGATATTAGCAAATCTACTAACAGACTACTAAACGAAAAAGTATGCCATTGCTTTCAACTGAAAGAATATTATTCATATCCATTCTACCTAGTAAGAACACTGTAAAAATTAAAATAGTTGTAGGTAACGAGAAATACTAATTTACTAAAAATTTTTTTAAAGGTAAAGTAGATGTGGAAGATGTGTAGTAAAAAAATTAAAAATAAATATAAATATTATTCTATTAAATAGGTTTCCTCGTTGCAAACACCATGTATAAAGGGATTAATTTCACATTGCCATTTTTCTGTGTCATACATAATTAAATAACTACGCTCTCTCAGCAATGGGCTCAACTAAAATTGGTTTTACTAAAGAAGTTGCTACATTTTGATACAAGTTGATGAAACTTTCTTCGAGTAATTTAATTTAGAACAAACATTTGTAGATTAATCAAAAATTACTTTCAATTGTCTTTTCTCGCCTCTTTAGGATTTTCTGCCAACGTCTATGACATTCTCACGATTGGTTTGATTGGGTCGATAAAGTTTTTTTATACCAGAAACGTGCTTGCCAGAGGTTGAGAAAGAAACGAATTCCATTTTGATTTTATTACGATTTTTAAGTCGACATTATGTCGGGAATTCAACACGAAGGTAAATAATAGAGGCAAAAAGCTCCGAAAGGTGTCATGTCTGCTACTGAAGTTAATATTTAAAGAAGAAAAGAACGTTTCTAAAACATTACATCTAAAAAGGGGCAGAATATTAGGCGTGTCATTTTTTTAGATTACTGATATTGTTGGCGTGTAAGATTACAGGTATGAAAAATGTTCAATAAATATATAATATGGAGTGTTTTAGACTGAAATGTACATAAATACGTTAAACGTAAAGAAAAAAAAACCCTTGCATGATTCGAAATTACTCATTATTATTGAGGGTTTTACGAATTTAAACAAAATTTATATTTGGACAAAACTCGACAACCACCTGGAAAAAAATCAAATTTGGCATATATGCTTGTTATGATATAGTTCTGAAGTGGACTGTTTTCCATGTTTTCACCAGCTGCAAGCTTTGGGTTAACGATCAATGATAGAAAGAAATAAGCAAACCTGCATTTAACACTGTTTATTTTACATTTATTAATTATTTACACTATATATACATACCGTACTCAGAGCATTTATATATTGGTCGCCATTAGAGCGTGGGTTTTTACACAATTGTCGATGTGTCTGTTAGCACAGTTAAAACGAGTCTAAAGGACACCTTGCAGCGCTCGGCGTGGTTCCAAATACGTTACGGCTTGCGCAAACAAGAAAGAAGATTTTCTTTATACAATCATTATTATTGATTTTAAATTCGTGCGTCTGTATTGGATAACAACCGCGGTAGTTGTTTTTACTTTATTGACTTTGTCAACCTTGCTATAAATGGATACTTAAGTAAATGTTACAGGGGCTGTCTAGTCATTTTCGCAAATCTGATATTTTTGTTAAGAGTATTCTTAACAATGCTATAAAAATCATAATTAAAATTAATTTTTTCCGCCTTAGAAACAACGCTTTGTGTACCAAAATTTCACATGTTTGATGAGATATTTCAAGATATTTCGATTGATGTCTTATAAAATATAGGGGTGATACAATAGATTGTACAAAATAACCCAAAAAATAACCTATAATAACTTGACAATAAAGTCATTCCTGCAGATATAGTACAAGTACTTGTTTTAGGGCTTATTTTGTAATAAGCGCCCTCTTCCCCGGAAAATCTACCTATTTATAACATATTAGCAAGCATGAAAACAGAAATAACCGAAATCCCAGCAGAAGCAAAAAATAATATCGGAGAAAAGTGGTCAATACAATTACTAATTTCAAAAACAAATATAAAAATAGTGTTTTAAAACCACTTGAATCATATCAAAGACAGTCCTGTAGTCGCGAACCCCGGTGTTCATTGTTGACGGCTAAGAACAAGTGTGTGTACGTGACAGTAGTCGTGTGCGCCAAGAAACTTCGGCGCGAAAAACTAAAGGCTAACTAGGTTAGGGGACGTATTCATATGTGTATCTCTCTCTTTCTTTAAAACGACACAAAACGGCAGAAAGGTCTGTGCTTTCACGAAGAACAGATCGACTCTCACTAACATTATGACAATTATTTTCTGTTATACAAAAAACACTTAAGTTCTCTGAGCAAAGATGCAGTGTTAAGCATGTATATAGTTGTTAAATAAAAATGTAAATACATATGTGCAAATTTGAAAGTTGTCATGCAGCATTTTTGCACAAAGTATTTGAAGGAGACAGTCCATTTAGTAAGCTCGCCTTAGGGACGTATTTTTAATTTGTCTTGGATTCAACTGTTAGTAATCTACGAATCCAACAAATACTAAAACAAATCCACATAAAAAAATCTGATGTGTATAACACATGACTTTCCTATCTAGTTGTTATAGGCTTTTTCCGGTTATTTCGTACGGACCATTTCAGGAAAATTTATTATCATAAAAAAATTAAAGATATTAATATTATAAGTAACTTTCATTTGAATAATTTTTTTCTGCAAACATAAATAACAGATATATTCCATAAATTATAAAAACGACCTCCTATAAAGTACCCTCCAGATGTTCCGACTTTATCTAAAATCTAATCAGTTCACTGGAGACCGGAATATAGCTTAAGTTTAAAATTTGGTGTTTTTCTTTGTATGTTTATAAGTTATCGAGGATACAGACACACACACACAAAGATCATCGTGCAAATAGTCAAAAGCGATTCAGGGGACCCCAAAACGTAAAAAACCGTTAAAACCTCGAGGGCGAAAAAAATCATGATTTCTATACTTTCCTTATCTGTATACAGATAGGAAAATATATATATATATATATATATATATATATATATATATATATATATATACGTAGCCAAATACAAAAGCGAGGCCCGATGTAGTCAACACACCACCCGAGGCCCTCCTGAAGGAGTGATTTTTTGAATATATATTTTAATGTTTTAGAATGTACTAATAATGTTAAATTATAACGCCACAAGAGGGGTAATATATTTCTAAAATTTAAACATACATGTTTGCAACGTGCATGCGAGTCCCTTAACAATGTTTAACTGACATGAGAGGCCTTCTGTTTATAAATTACTTTTTCAATATACATACGAGTCCCTGCGACGTTGTCAAGATGGGCCCATGAAATTTGCCCTTCAAAAGGTTTGACTCGAAGAATTTTTACAGATCTTTACAACAAATCTCTTTTCTATGAGTTCGCGCGTATAGTGGTATAATAGGTTTGTTCCAACACGTGCGAAAACGGTAATATTACGATACAAAGTATGCGGTCTGTACAAAAATTGTTTACAGCGTTTGACTTGTTCCGAAATATTATCGATTCCACTTTGTGCGTTTTTAGAATAATCTATTTTACGGAGAGAAAAATGTTATGTAGAGAAGTTGTAGGTATTATAGAGATGCCTATAAAAGGAGATATATTATATCTTTATTTGTTTGTTTTGTTGTATTCTAAATAAAAAAAAAGGTTGGCGAGGGTATTAATTTAAACTATATCATCCGTTTAAAACACTAAATCTCTGACTTTAATTATTGTTTTTGCCCTCTAACATAAAACATTAACAATAGTAATACAGACAAAACAAAACTATAATTTTAATCGTGAATCTGTCTCGCTCAACGCTGGGTTCCAATGATTTAATTACGCCAATTTGACATCAGCACAGATTTTGCCAAAATGAGGAATACAGATTTTTATTTTTACAGAGGGTGAGAGGAATAATTTATATTGCCAATTATCTTTGTCTAGAAGATTAAGTGAAAATATAGACATTTAAAATTTTAAAATATATTTTTTTAAATTTTAAGTTAAAGCAAAAATATAAAATTATTCAAAGAAATGTTTCTAAAGTTGGCTTTAGAAAAATTTACGCATGTCGGAGCATTAAATTATTTTTCTTTTTAAGTTTTATTTTGAATTTAATTCAGAATCGTTCGTAGTTATTACGGACATGGGACATGAATCGTATCTTTATATTTGTCGATCATGGCCTACTTCAGAAACATTTTTTTTAGATAACTTTTTTTGTAAATAAAGTTCTGTGTTCCGCTGGAACCACTGTTTCAAAATTTGTTTTAGTTTTTATGGAAAACAAAGCAAACATTTTAATATCACTTTTTTTAAGCTTTTAAGAATTTGTATTCCTACTTTCTTTTTATCAGTTTGAAAGAGCTCACCTGCTAAGCGATTCCGGTCTAATACCTGGACCGGTTAATATCAGTTCTAAAGGCCATCTAGGCCCGCAGCTTTTGATATAACATTCTTTCCCAATTTACGTCATTTTGGCGAAAAAAATATATATACAGGGTGAGTCGGGAGGAGCGCACCAAACTCTAGGAGTATATTATACACGTGAAAATAATTTAAAAAACTCATGTGTTCTTATCCGATTTTCATTTGTTTTCAAGTTATGGCGTAATAAAAAATGTTCATCTAGCCTTCCACTTCTGAATTTTAACATTATCAAAGTATGCCATATGTTCAAGGCTCAAAGACATTTGATAATTCTGACGGTTTGATGAACTGTCAGTGTACAGTGAACAGTAACTGAACGTTTAATTTCGAATTTATGTAATTGTTAGTGTTGCAAAATGCCAGATACTTATTCAAATTTAGAATAAGAGAATTTTTATGTGTAAATTTGTTTATTTGTTAATATGCTATAACTTGAAAACAAATGAAAATCGGATAAGAACATGAGTTTTTTTACATTATTTTCACGTGTATAATATACTCCTAGAGCTTGGTGCGCTCCTCCTGACTCACCCTGTATAAACAACGTATTCTTGTATCTATAACAATTTATGATATAGGGTGTTCACCAGGGGTGTTAAATACCAGAATTCATAATAATCGTTTTCATTAGTTTCGGTGAAAATTGATACACATTTTAGTGACAGTACCTACTTGTGTTAACCAATGATAAAAAAGTTGAATAAAAATATTTTAGAGTAACATTTAGCAATATAGCAATTTTTTATATTTTATGAACTATTTTGAATGAAAATAAAAATAAAAAATTGTCATAGAAAGATGAATGTCTTGTTCCTACTTCAGAATTAATTAATTTACCAGATAATAAAGTGACTCTGTATTTGAATAGTTTAGAATCAATATCAAATTTGTATATTTTCGATTTTGTATACGAGATTGGATGCACTGAAAAAGCATATACATTATTACAGCCTGTCAATTTTACGTCAAAAAGTCTTCAAGACGTAAGTGACAGTGTAAAGAAAATGTATTATTTATATTGATTAATAACAAATTATAAAGAATTTTCATTGAAGATGATTTTTTTTTTATTTATTATGTTTGTCATGTTTGTTTTAAAATAATATTGATGTTGAAAACAATATTGGCAATGTTAATGTAGGTAACAATATTGGTAAAAATGAAAACATTTTAATTTCAAAAAATGATAATGTTCCTTTTTTAATTGAAACTAACAAAAATGAAAATGATGGAATCGTTACAAATGAGGTAAGTATCTATAATTTACAGATTTTAAATTATTATTTCAAATAAGTTGAAGACGGATATAAAGGATGAAGATAGGAAGAATAAATTCTTGTACAAGACTAAAAAAATATTATTTAATATCTAGTAAAATTAAAGGTTAAAAAGTCTTATCTTTATTGTAAATCTATTAGAAACACATTTTATAGAAAACTAGATGAGAACACATACGTCAAAAAAAATATTTAAAGTGGCATGTCGTGTTTTTTAGTTAGTTACATGGAAAGGGGGAGGCAGTGAATAACATGTAGGTACTTTGTCCCGGTGGTGGGAGCTGTCGTTTAACCTGTCAAATTCAAAATAACGTTTCACATCGATGGAGTTTTTCGTCTTAGCTGAAAATAAAATAATTTACTTCTAGACGTCTATAACAATAAAAAAACTCTTCAGTGGCGGAGCAAGACCTAAATTTTATGTGGGCAAGATATATTTTTGCAAGGACCTCTGGAGGCGCAAGAAGACGTATTTTATATAGAGAAATAACATTAAAACTTGTATAAAAAAATGCTAACAACTCTTAGACTTTAACTAATATTTTTAAGTAATTATTACTAGCAGTAAAGAATTACAGAAACATAAATTTCCTGCTTTTAGCTTTACTGAACTCTTGTACCATAATCCAGATTATATATCTGCTTCAATAGATAAAATTGACAATGCTAAAGTCTTTGCTGGCCCATTGTACTTCTTAATTTTTTATTAGTTTTAATTTTGAGAAGCTCCTTTCAGCAGTTGTACTTACTGGTACTGTTAACAAAATTTGAATAACAATATAAATATTTGGATACATTTCTTTCAACTTATTTTCTATTATGTATTGGAGCAGCTGTTTTACACCTTTATTGAAATCAGGTAAATTTAGGATCATTATTTGTAAATCTTCATAAAATTCGTAAGGTTTGAAATCACTACTCTCACCCACTCTAGAACAGTCCACTTTAAATAATTTTAAAGGTGATGCCTTTAAAAACAAATACAAAAATAAGTCAAAAAACATATAAAGGGGGATGTCTTAGGAAAGAAAGAGAAAAGAAAAAAAAAGCGAAAAGTAAAGAAAGAGAAAGAGCGCAAACAAAAACGCAAAAGACGCACCTTTTAAATGATTTACTTTTCCCCTCTAGAATCGAATATTAGAGGAGAATAAAAAAAAGTAAACCAAATCGGAACGTTTTGTTAAATATAATAATTCGATTTTTAGTTTTTAATATAATTATATTGTTTTATAAATAAAGTAGTTTATTTTTAATATTCTTGCATAGAACGATTGCCAAAAAGCAGTTTTGAATTGACACACTATATGTGCGTAATAGTTTAAATATTTCTCTTTAACGAGCAAAACTTTTAAAGGTTCTAACCATAAAACCATTTTTTTTACTTATTTTAGTTCAATGGACCGGTTTACTTTTTATTTAATATTTATCCCTTTCAATCAGTGGATTCTCACATCAAAATCTGTTTATACAAACAGAAAACAAAATAAGCGAATATATGGCCATTTACAGGATTTTACCAATGTAGCATACCTACTTAGTAAAAATTGTAGTTTGTGCAACAAGAGTAGATATGGACAATCAACTTGAGTCGTACAGTATATTTTTTCTACGACCCACTAACAAAAATCTACAAATTTAAAAAATTATTTTAGGTTGTTAAGCCAAAATAATTAATTTTAAAATAATTAATGAATTTTATTAATTTATAAATTAAAATAATATAAAAAAAATTGTCTCGAGCACGAATTCAAACTTGAGCTATTCGCGTGAAAAGCAAATGCTCTGCTCACACCTCCACGGCCACTTTTGTGATTTTAGTTTTAATACTCTTAATTAAATTAGTTTCATAAAGATTGATAAAAATTTTCAAAATGTTAACCAAATAATACTAAAAATGATATTATTTATCGTTTCTACACAAAAATAACTTTCATTTTAATATATATTTAATCTTAATAACCAAAAAATATAATAGCAATTAGTTTGACAGAGTTGTCACTTATTTAAAATAATAATGGTTGGGTGTCTAAAATATGAACTATTATTGGTGGATTTAATTTTTTTGCAGTCTTCTCACTACCTAGAATGGATATGAAATATATTCGTTTAGTTGAACGCAATAGCATACTTTTTCGTCTTGTAATCTGAGCGTAGATAAGCTAATATCTCTGTGGGTGTAAAAAAACGATATTACCTATTTGTTATATCACTACGGCGCCACTTCCAGAGATATACATATATTGGAACAAAAAACAGATTTTGATAATGTTTAGAATTTGACATTCTTTCTTATTTAGAATAATTCGTTATTCGTTGTTTTTTATATTAAAGTTAAAATAGAGAGTGTTTGAAAGTTAACATTCTTCTATATAATTTTTGCTTACATATAAATAGGTCATATGTGAGAATAAATATTTTTCATAAGTTAAAGACAGCTGCATTAAACTTTTGAGGCGCGAGACCCTTCAGGCCGCGACGCCTAGACGGTGGCCCACGTCGCCCACGCCTTGCGCCGCTTCTGAAACCCTTTTTAAGCATTTTTATCGTCGAGTTTTGGTACTTTTGGTGTAAGTTTAGATATTTTCTTACATCGATAATAGCAAAACTAGACGGCGCAAAGGATTTATTTATTGTTATAGACGACTAGAAGCAAATTATTTCATTCCCAGAAAAAGTTAGACGAGAGCTCATACCACCGGAACAAATATTTATGTTGTTCACCCCTCTCCTGTACCAAACTACAAATAGCAAGCAAAAAACACGATATAAAACGGTCGCCTAAAAAAATATTGTATGCACCTCGGCCGTATGATCATTTTTGGTCTAACCAGCTTGGCCAGGGACGCAAATTTCCAATTCAGTTAAAAAAGATCAACTCTACGGCCTTGGTACACAATTATAACAACGGTAACAATTATAATTTTTATCTGTTTTTATTTTTTTGATAATTATTTGTAATGGGATCAACTTGGAGGTTTAGTTTGTTATTTATTGAAAACCCTATTTACAAAACAAAGAAAATTGTGTATCTATTTAAGTAGATCCATTTTTGAAACTTATTTAAGAGGGTTCTATACTCGTCCGCCATATTGGAAATGTTAATGTTCAAATTGCGGGCTTAATACTCATCAAAAAAAAAATCTTTTTTTGTATCCGAGCTTCTTATGCATCGTAGATTGGCGCATGATAACTTTTTTTATAAACATAAAAAAAATAAAATAAAAAAAATATAAAAAAAGTCATATACGTATATAAGTTATCATCCGCCATTCTTCATTTGCCACTGAACAACTTGTGTATTTACCATTTTTAAAAAAAGTAAGTAGTTTTTTCTAAAATTGAACATTACTTAAAAATCTCAGAGGGCACCGGGAGGTGCTGCCACCAACGGTCCTCATTTACGTTTGGATACCATGATAATTAATATTTTCTATGCCAGATGGCGCACCAGTCGCGAAAAGTATGTTCAGTTGCCTAAACCAATAAATATTACAGAGTTTCCTCTACTCTACATTCTCCGATCTATTTATAGAACGACAAACAATAAATATTGTGTATATTTGGCGAATTTTGAATTCAATTCCAGCTTTTGGGTTCGGTGTTGCCGTCTCTACAGATAATTTGTGAATCCACAGACAAAGCTCTCATAGTAGCGTTGGAAAGTGTCCGTTTTTAAAATACATTTCTGAAAAAAAAATTATTCCTAATGAAAGTTGTTTTTATTACGAAAAATAAAGTTCACAGAAAGATAATTAGGGTGCGCATAAAATTGCTATAAAATAGGTAGGTACCTACCTATTTTGCAGAATAATTACAAAATCCGAGCGGGAAATTATGAAACGAGCTTGTCGATTTTGGTCCGAAATTATAAAATAACACACTTTCTAAAAAAATAATCCTAAGTGCAGCTCCGAAAATTTTACGGTCGGAAAAAATTACTAAATACCGATTTTGCTTAAATAGTGGAGAAAAAGAATCACTTTTCGACAAGGCTTTGCGTTGCATAATGAAACCAAAATCTAAAACGCCATTCATAAACAGATCATTTTCTATTCTGTGCAAATAAAAAGAAAAAATATTGCCACTTTTGGAAACGTTGTAATTTCATGTATTGTCATCAAAATTAGTGAGCTGTCGGTGGTTGTCAAATATCATTGAAAATGCGAATCAAATAACAAATACAGACATTTTTAATTGTATGTTTATTAGTAAATTTGGCATTCCAAACAAATGAAACGCGCTGCTAAGGTTTGGTATGTCTAAAGGGTTGCGACAAACTATGTAGTCTATTCACAATACGTGAAATCAAAATTAATGAATTAAATATAAATATTTATGCCAAACGCAATGAAAAATTATCTTTATAAGAACCGTTTATGCATTTTCTATAAATTGATAGGCTTGACGATTACTATTTTAAATAAAAATAGCGTTCAAGATGGAAGGCTATGTCGCAACCCCCTTAGATTTATGAGCCCTTCGCACTGGCAACTATTGTATGACAGGTCGTTGGAATATCTAATATCTAATTGTGGGAGTAATCACTGTGACTTTTAAATCGGCAAAGAAGTGGTTTTTATTATGGGTCGAGTTTTATCATCCGATAAGAAGAAATATGGTTGCCGTAAGGCAAAAAATAAAAAATTGGCGAAACTGAGGTAAGTAAATGTCTATTTATGTATTCTATAAAATCTTGTTTAAATTTTTGGTTGGGTTCTGGCGCAGAATCCAGATGTCCTAATTTTTATATTTCTACAACATGATTTTAGATCTTTGAGGAATCAGAAGACATCTCAGGAGGCACCATCACCAACACTGGAAGCTGGACCTTCTGTTGAACAGTAAGAAATTTTTCATAACTTTTGCTATAGACAATAGCAACTATGCATTTGATTTGTGTCGTTATTTATTGCCCTTAAAATGTTTTTATTTGTGACTGCTTGATATGAATCATTTATTCATATTTTCACTATACCTTTCTAAGTAATTTCATATTTAATTTTAGGGAATCGCTTGATGTTATTCCTTGGGATCCGTTCCAGCAGGATCATGATTATTGCTCACTACCTTTAGACAGTAAAGAGTAAGTGTGTACTTGTACTTCTGTGGCTTTATTTCCCTTCTCATTGGAATATATTTTTTATAGAATTGTAAGTCAAGAGAAGATGATTTCAACAGATAACTTGGTTGAGAATGTGACTACTGAGGAAATGTAAGTTTTTTTCTAGTAGGCAAGGCCACAAGTTAAAATAACTACGTTTACTAATATATTTTATAATTATGTTATATAGAGTACCGCCAGAAATGGAAACGGAAGTACAATTTCAACGTATATTTCACAATAAGGAGATTGTGTTGGAGGGTCGAAGAATAGTTGATGTAGCGCATTTATTTGAAGAAATTGCCATATGCAGTGACCATGCTCCATTTGCTTGTTCATTTAAAGATATGTACCCAATTAAAGAACAGCGCCAAGGGTTGAATAGCACCATTTCATTCAGATGCAAAATGTGTGGTATTTTAAAAAACATAGATTTGTGCAAACCTGAAGGTAATAGCAATGTCAACATTAATGCAGAAATGGTTTTGGGTACACTATCAAGTGGTTCTGGGTATTCTGGGAGTGAAACATTATTTACGTCGATGAATATACCTTTTATGGCTCCAAATACATTTTATAAATATGAGAATAAAGTTGCAAATATTATTCATACTGTGACATGGCAGACGATCGAGTCAGCTGGAAAGGAAGAGGCAGAGATTGCTAAAAATTTAGGTGAAGTCAACAAGAATGGTATACCGCTTATAACGGTAATAGCTGATGGTGCTTGGTGTAAACGTTCATATTCAGTACAGTATAATGCTAATTCTGGTGTAGTAAGTATTATTATTTCAAAATGTTGAAATTTTCTAAAATATATTATCCTTTAGGCCTGTATCATTGGTGCAAGAACAAGAAAGATACTTTTTCTTGGAGTTAGGAATAGATATTGTTGTATTTGTTCGAGAGCAGAATCCAAACAGTTAGATATGCCAGACCATATGTGCTATAAAAATTGGACTTCAACTTCAACAAGCATGGAAAGTGACATCATCGTAGATGGTTTTAAAAAGAGTTTAGAAATGCACGGAGTTATCTTTAAACGGCTTGTAGGCGATGGGGATAGCAGTGTATATAATAAAATAATGGAAAATAAACCTTATGGAAATCTTCTCGTAGAAAAAGTCGAGTGCAAAAATCACCTGCTAAGAAATTTTTCAAAGAAAATTAAGGATGCTTGTGGTAAGAACATTTATTTATTTCAATTGTTATTGTCAGAGATCGATTATATAGTTGTTTCTTTTGATTTATAGGTCGAAAGAGAAGTAATTCAAAAAATTTACCTGTTTCATTATCTCTAAGAAAAGTAGTGGAAACAAATTCCCCTCGTTTGAGGACTGCAATAAAATATGCAATTTTACACCGCGCCAAAGAAGATATTGATTTTTCAAAAAAAGTCAATAATTTAAAGCAAGATCTCGGAAATGTCGTGTCTCACGTTTTTGGTGAGCATAAATTATGCTCACACTTAAAGTATTTTAAATGTATTAAGAATGAACACGAAACAAATTATGTTCCTGCGATGGAAGAATGTGGACTTTTAGCTGACATTGAAGTTTGCTTCAACAGACTGATATATAATTCACAGAGTTTGATTCTAAACATGGACACCAATATCGCTGAACAATATAATTCCATTGTTTGTAAATTTGTAGCTGGAAAACGAATAAACTTTTCGGGTAGAAGGTCTTACTTAACTCGATGTGAAGCAGCTGCAGTTTCTTTTAATACCCAGGGAGACTATTTAGTACCAATCTATGATGAATTATTTGGTCATGGCAAGCTACCTCCACTTTTGAAAAGATTGACGAACAGGACTAAAAGGAAACGTCTGTTACGGTTAAATAAGCCCAAAATAAGGAAGAAGAAAATTGTTGCTGCAGCAGACAAAGATTATGGACCAGATGCTCAAGGAGATCCAGATCTCCCCGAGGAACAGTATTTATTGAAGGAGGCAGAATTTGTAAAACACCTTCAGCTAACCCAGAAGGAGATCCAAGAATTAGAAATGAAAACGAGAGGACAAAGTTTTAATCCGGAGTGGCACCAAGCAAGAAGTGTGCGTCTAACTGCATCCCACTTTGGAGATATATGTAAAATGAGACAAAGTACTTCTTGCGAGGCCAAAGTTAAGAATTTGTTGTATTCAACTTTTAGAGGAAACGATTCAACAAAATATGGTTTAGAACATGAACCACTAGCAAGAAAACAATTCGAAAATGAATTTTTTAAAGTCACTGCATGTGGCTTATTTGTTGATATAGAACATTGTATGTTTGCTGCCAGTCCAGATGGCCTTATCGGATGTGATGGCATTATTGAGATCAAATGCCCAAAGGTTTCATCACAAATACACCCTAAGGATGCCATTAGGAGTAAAATAATAAATTTTTGCAACCTTGATGAAAATGATTGTCTTTTTCTGAAAGAAAATAGCAATTATTTTTATCAAATTCAGGGGCAACTGCATATAACGCAACGTGACTATTGCTATTTTATAGTATGGTCTCCACTTGGTATGATGGTGCAGAAGGTAAAGTATAACAACATGTTTCTATTGAATTTTTACATGTTCATTTGGATGGTCTTCTGTTACAGATTAATAAAGATAATAACTTTTGGGAAACAAAGATGTTGGAAAAACTGCTAATATTTTACCATAAATGTCTGTTACCAGAACTCGTGGATCCAAGATATACTAGGAATATGAAAATCAGAAATCCTCCTAGATAAGATTTATATATTTATAGGCAACTTAAGTAGACTTACTTACTTTCTACTTCCTAAGTAGATAAATTATAAATTTTATAAATTATTTTTATTTTTCGTATTGGTATAATAAACAGAATGAAACTATTTTTTATGAAAAGCTTTATTACAAATAAATACAAATATACCATTGTTCTCTAGGCGATCATCTTTTTACATAATACATCGGACTCCCGCAAGTACAAATAATAAGACAGCAGAAAACTGGTTGGATTACGTCACACTTTGTGTTGTATTGAGCGTTTAGGGGCCGCATAATTAGATTGGACGAAGACTGTTCAATAATTTAAAATGTGCTGATTATCTCTTAAATTTCCAAAATAAAAACTAAAACAAATAATACATTTACCTATAAAAAGTAATTATAAACAAAATAAGCTCAAAAAACTAGAAACCCTGTTAATATTATTAAAGAAAAACCGGTTATACAAATCTAATTTTGTCAGTCATCAACGGTCGAAAATGCTACGTCTAGATGTTATCCGAGAATTGGTAGACTTATGCAACCACAAATACACAGAAATGTATTTCAGGCTGCCTAACAATTTCTTTAAAAGAGGGGGGATTATGGCGAAGACGTAAGGGACGCGGATTTCGAGGTTATGTATGAAATTGACGGAGCTGAAGGGTATAGAACCCTCTTAAACGTTACTCAAGATTTGAGACATTAAAAATATTAAAATATTAGTGTTCTGTACAAAGCTAGAAAATTTTAAATTATCTTAAAAGTCTTACAATAAAAAGTAATGGTTAAATTTATTTTGGGTTCCAACAGCTGATGCCTGGGATATTAAATCCTATTCATCAACATTTTATGTACCTGCTATGAGAAACTAGTAGGGCCTCAGCACACGAACAACGTTGCCATATTTAAGGGACTCGGAATTGACAATGAATAAATACATTTAACGGATATACGAGAGCCTCGCATTGGCAATAGAAATTATATACAAAACGCTCGGAGTGCACCCTAGTAAGAAATATAATGAACTAAAAACCGTATAAGAGGAGATATCCACATCACATATGAGTCCAAAAAAAAAAAATGAGATTGTGGTTTTGGGGGGTTGGGTGATGAAAAATAGCTCTATTTACACGTGTTTGACCTGCGAGGCCCGTTTTCGGGCCTCGCATGTGAAAACCGGGCCTCTAATAGTATCTTGCACATGTATTTATGGGTCTCGTATGTGACAACTATAAATCTATATATATATATATATATATATATAAATGGATTGGGTACAATATCGTAATTATTGATTACTCAACAATTTTAATCTAAAACTCTTATAAACTATGCAATTATTTATCTAAAAAGACTCAATTAGGATAGTATTACAACTTGGCGTGACAATTTACTACACAAGCACTATGACCAAAATTGATTTAAAAATCTTTAGAAACTTTTTTAATCGTTTCTATTTAATGGTACTTATTTAAAATTCTAAAAAAAAAACTTAAAACAAAATAAAATAATAATTCAATCAATGCATATGTATTTATTTATAACCTTATCTAACACTTGATTCCAGTGGGTTTATAATTTTTACACGAGCTTCCCTTGCTGGCACCAGAAATCGACACACCAGACCAATTGAAGTTGGAACATCCACTAGTTCCACAAAGTACATAAACTGCTACTGAGTTAGATCCGCTCATAGTTCCAGTTATCTTACTCATTTTTAACCCTTTAATTGGAATATTATTAGTTGGATTTCCAGTGGATTTACCTCCTTTATAATCTTGTTGTACATTTATTCCATAGTTGGTGATTCCAGATAACTTTATATTACTGTAGGTAATACCACTCACAGATCCTTTAGCAGCATCTGAATGTGTTTTAACATGGATACCATTACGGGAATTTGTAACAGTACAATCACTGAAAGTTACATTGGATACCTGGTTTTTAGAAGCATCAGTTTTACTCATTCCAATAGACAAGCTTAAACCGTGTCCACCGGAACATTGCAAGTTTGAAAAGTGTAAATTTTTACCAGAATTAACAGCGACACAATCATCTTGGTTCTTAACAACAGAGTTTTTTATTGTTACTGTGTCTGAATTCGAAAGGTCAAATCCATCGGTATTGTGTCCTAATTTATTTCTGTCACCAGCGGAAACATCTACATTCCATCCTGATAAAGTGAGTTGGTTGGAGTTTTGGATAGATACACATTGATGAGGACAATTTAATAAGTGAATATTGGAGAATGTTGATCCTCCAGTTGCTTTAATTCTAAAGAATTTTGGTTTTTTGCCACCCTTGTCACCTTTTCCATCCCAGTAATGAGGTCCTTGACCATCTAATTTTGAACCAGATGCGCCATTCACAGTAATCCTATTTCCAGTAATAAATATTAGTGGCCCTTCCCATTGTGTACCATAACCAAAAGATGTAGTACCTTGGAAAGTTAGAGTAGTTCCAGATTTTAGGTCGAGTTGCAAAGTTTTTCCAGCAGGCACAGAAAGTCCGTTGACAATTATGTTTGTACAACTTTTTACTACGTTACTTACTTGTGAATAGGAAGTAATTGTACAGCTACCTTCCACATTTGTTTCGTTGTACAACGGAGATGCAGTTGTACATACCGTCGCAGTTAAAACGAGAACTAATTTGAAGCACCACATTTTAATTTAATAGAAACTGTGCGTAATATGAGATAATTTAGAAATTTACGCATTATTTATAGTGCAGTTTAATAGTCAGTCCACTTGAAAATACAATACACACTTATACTTACATATCTTACCATCTTAAAAACTATTAGTTAATGAGATTGTGACACTTTACAGAGATTATTTACTTAATTCCAATTTTTTTCAGAGAATATTTATGGACATGTATAATTGTCACCCATAAGAATAATTCTTAAAAGCAGTATCGGAGGGTTGTAGAGCACTCGCTATTTTTACACAAAATAGTAAACACAATTATCAGGTGGCTAATGCTCTAACTGTTAATAATATTTACCTGTTAGCCTATAAACATTGCTATAATATTTGAAAACGCAATGGCGGGTCGGTATTAAATGTGTAGCAGATTCCCTCAAACGTGCCATCTGATAAAAAAAATGTTGTAAGTTGTCATAGGCAGCGCGTTGAACTTGGACTTAAGGGTTTATTATTCTTGGTGTATAAAACCCTATGACGTCAAAAAAGAATGATTAATAACGGTCTACAAATGAAAATTTATTTACTTTAGTTAATTCAGCAATTGTTTTATTATGAACGCATTATCAGACTGCTGAATATTTTCCTTTTTTAAACATTGGAATATATTTAAAATAACTTGTTGTGTTTGTATATCTAAAACCTTATCGTTAAAGTCATACCTGTCTTTAATCTCACTACACTGTGCAATTTCATTTTCTTCATTCGCCCATGGTCTAAAGAACGCCATATTTATATTTATTAAAAGAAATTTAAATTAAACCAACCACACATACAAAACACACCGCACGACAGTACTCCACTAATATCGCAGACTGTCTTCCAGGAATATTTTCGAACACCTGCCTTCCGTAAACCTTCGGCCAATACAGTGCATTTAAGTTTACGATTCGATGTTTTCATTGGTAAACAACTGATGGTTCGTTTAATATTTACCGCTTTGTATAAGGGGGGTAAACATTATTTTTCGTTTCTTAATTTGGCATGAGTACCGTGCGTATATATTAAATATTGATGGTTCCCCACATAACTGTGTTCTGCAATTGATAATGGAAAGACTATAGCTTTACAATTGTAATTTGTAAATACTACTCCTAGACAATTTGACAATCTTATTTTGTTTTTAAAAGTAATGACTTAATAGTGTTTTGAGTTTTAAAACTCGCTATTACAAGTTTATTTAAGGTCAGTCACTATTAGCTCCGCCCTTATTTTGACATCTGAGCATGCGTAGATCGTTTAGGTTCTAGAACTGACTTTATTAAAGGTAATACCTGTCCTTAATTATTGTGAACGTTTAACGGCAGCAAATAGTGATGATTTATTAGCTTTCGGGTGCTCTCCCAACATTCGTATTAGTTCGAAGTTTTCTAATATTAAATATTTAATATTAGCATCATCTAAATCTCCAAAAAATGGCCGTTTCCAATACCTCTTCTATAAAAAAAATTATTGAAAGTTTCAAAAAAGTAAGGAATCTGTATAAGAACAAGGAACTCTAATGTCTGATTTGCAATAAGTCTTATTTTATGACGGAATTTATTTGCCTCTAATTACGTTGTCACTATATAAATTTGCAATGTCTCTATAATAACAAAGAAATAGTTTTAACATAAATCTGTCTATTTTTAGGCTGCATTAACGTGCATTTTTGAACAGATAAATGTATTAAATTGTTAAAGTAGGTATATACCTCGTATTATACTTTGTACTTTGGGAAACTGTTGGTAAAATAAGCCCAACATAAGCTCCTTACGCTTTATGTGTGTTCAAGACAGCCGCTAACTTTAATGCACTACTTACTCCAAATTGATAAATGTTTCGCTATGGGTATATTCCAAGGCGTTCGGTAAATATAGAATTTTATGGAGCTGACAGCTACTAATAATAATTTCAATATTATTAATTCTTGAATTAATTATGAGATGTACGAAAATGGCAGAGCTACAATGTCTATTATTATTTATTAACCAAGTTCAGAGCCGATGTGTCAAACAGTATTATTTACGCCTAGCTGAAATGATGAAGCCATTATTTTATTTGAAACTGAATGATGGTGTCGTGTTGTAATGTTATTAAGTCATAAAGCAAATATATTATTATTTTTGTTCTCTCATCAATATATTTTGATCCAAAATAGCAAATTAAATAAATAAAATCAAATAAGAAAAGATAATGGAAGGTCTATGTCTTTCGTCGAATCTGCTGAACAGTGGCGGCTGGTGCATAAGTGCTGTAGAGGTGCAGAACTTTTTATTCATTTATTGATACACTGCTTAACAGGCAATTCCAATTACAGAGCAGGAAATTCTGACTAAAATAATTACGAAAACATAAGAATAGGTAATACACTACAATTAAATATATCTATGGTGTTACTGACTAAGTTACATAATATACACATAGCATGCATTGGTGATGATTAGTTCTTGCTGATGGGAGATAGAAAGTAGACTGCGACCGTGTAGTAGTTCTCGGAACGTTAAAAGCAAGTATTTCTAATAAGGGATTTTGTTATGTACTAATTTGTATATGAAAATGATTAGATGGCAATTTCGCCTTGTCTCAAGATCAATAAAGTTATGTCTGCTAAGCAGATATTGATGAGGTGTACCTATTTCCGGATATATGCCATCCAGTTTAAAGCAAATAAATTTTAAGAATCACCGTTGCACTGATTCTAACTTGTCCCGATGAGTTTGGTAATGGGGATTACAAGTTATGGAAGCGTACTCCAGTTTATACCGAACGAATGAAAAATATAGCATTTTAAGGGTTTCTATATCTAAAAACTCACTACTAACACGTAACAAAAACCCATACATTTTTGATGCAGCAGATACAATTTATTCAATATGTAATATAAATGATAGCTTTGGATCAAAAGTTATACCAAGATCGACAAAATGTTCAGGTCTTTGTAGAGATGACCTGTTTATCTCGTAGTTCAATATAGTAATATCCGATTTTAATGAAAATGACATTATAAAACATTTTGATGCATTTAAAGTGAGAAGGTTTAAGCGACACCAATTTTCGACTGATTTTATGTTATTATGCATACGTTCACAGTCAGCATTGAAAGAAATTGAACTAAAATTTTTCAAATAATCCGCATATAAATGACAATTTACATCAATGCACTCCACGATGTCGTTAATACATATATTGTAAACAGAGGACCAAGGACAGATCCTTGCGGCAATCCAGACGTTGCAAAGTATTCTACAGACTTATAACCGTTTAAGAAAACATACTGTTGACGATTTTGCAAATGTGGCTTTTCGTTCTGTGCATGTTTTTTTCTATTCGACGTTAATCTATACCACGTTCTCTACATAATACCGTTTTTCCCGTTTGAATCGGACCAGTAATATCCGAGAAACACGCTAAGGCCCTTCTGACTTTTCGTTCTGCGCACGTTTTTTCTGTTCGACTTTAATCTATACCGCGTTCTCTACATAATACCGTTTTTCTCGTTTAAGTCGGACCAGTAATATCCAAGAAACACGTTAAGGCCCTTCTGGCTTTTAATTCTGCGCATGTTTTTTCTATTTAACATTAATCTATATCGCGTTCTCTACATAAGGCCGTTTTTTCCGTTTAACTCGGACCAGTAATATCCGAGAAACACGCTAAGGCCCTTTTGGCAATCGCATAATTTTTCTGTTTGACGTTAAAAGATATTTAATTTTCCCCACTCCCCCCGCTTCCCTGCTAGCGGCCCGAGTAGTTAGTTACTGATAAGACGCGTGACGTCACCGTAAAAATTGGCAGAATGAACCTTAGCGAATTCTTATGGGATTTAACATTTTTGACATTTATTTAAATAAAAGATTTAAGAGGTTTTGTTATGATAAATTTTATTTTAAGCAAAGACCAGTCATTGTTTTAAAGTACACTAAACCTTTATTATTGCACTTAAGGGCAAGTTGTTAACGGTTGCATCTCCAACTCTTACTCCTGGACGAATCAAATTAAAAAGGATAGTTTCAAATAATCTGTAAAGTATGTATGGCGTAGATATTCCACAGAATAGGGATCTGGGTGTCTTCTTGACTATTTTCACGCGGATAGGTGACCTGCAGGTGTATAAATCTCCTAATTACGGAGTTTCCACTCAATACTGTCGCACTCCATTTGAGTGTGTCCAGGAACTAAATATTTCTGAATTTTATTAAAAAAAGCAATGAGAACAATTTTTCTTAGCTAGATCATCACTTAAACTAAAATAATTGCCAGGGAAATATTCATTTGTGGTCTATATCAAATCACATTAATTAATTATTAGTGCAAAGCTTTAGTTTTCCTACAATTCTACTACTGAAATGCTATTTTTTTGTTTGTTAATTAATTACACCGTAATCACAAACTTTCGAATTCACATCCAACTCGAAGAGTTTTATTTAAAAATTTATTATTTTCCTAACTTTCGTGAAATTACTGTATTCCGTACGTTTTGTGTCCAATTAAAAGTCTAATCTGTTTAATCTAAAATTGGATTTTCACAGCAAAAGTTGAGTTTTCATTGGGATAGTTTCGTGTTCATAGGAAATTTTAACTTATGTATACAGTTTAACAAAACTTTTAGAAATTGTATGTGCAAATACACTAATTGGGTCGCATGTTTGGAGTAAAACATTCTATATTGTTTTCATCATTGTAAAAATGTTATTCTAGGTAGGTAATTATAAATTTTTATTCATAACAGTTAAAATCACTTTTATGAAAATATCAATGTGCAATTCTACCATCAGTAAAAGCTGGCTCATATTTCACATTTCAGTTCTTTTAATATTTATTCAGAGAAATTACAATTATATGAGTATTAGATTTGTAATAGGAAAAGGGCATTCACAAATAAAACATCAATATCGCTATAACGAATATCTTATGCTTATGACTGTCGGAGAATATGCATTTATGTTTTATCAGCAGGTTCAGTTTTAAAAGACAGCATTCTTTGAATGTAATATGAAACTCTTATTATCTCCTTTTTGATTTTTAATAGAAACATATATGTGTATTGTGATGGAATTTAGTTGTCAAATACTAATAAAAAAAACCATTTTTTATCACACCCTGTATGATATAAAATGTGAGTTTAGCATTCAAATGTAAAGAAAAATATGTTTTTTAAAGGTTTACTTTATGTTAATGTTTTTTAACACACCCTGTATTATATAAAATGGGTTAAAAGTGTAACATCAAATCATCATTTTTTGTGACAGCTAGAAAAGGTTATCTGATATATAATTTTTATAAAGGAAAACTGACTAGCTGGCGCAAATAATACAAGGTAAATTTTCATCAACATTGCACATTAAGTCCTAAAAATATCACTAAATAAAACTAAAAGAAAATAAAAAAATCCATTACAATATATAGGGTGTATCTAATACTCCCACTCAAATAGAGAAAGAAATGATGTAACGTTCATATATGCTGAAAATAATAATATTTAAATGAACTTAAGACATAGTAAATTTGTCTGGATTATCGTTCAAGATTTTTACAAAATTTTAAGAATAAAAGCATGTCTTTTTATCACAAATTAATTAAATAGTATTTCAGATACAAATACCATTGGTTTAGTCATTTTTATCACAAAAAATTAATAGTATTTCAATTATAAATGCCATGGTTTAATCGTGTTACCTACCCTTAAAGTGTACACTAGTCTCGTTAATTTCTAATTCTTTATTTCCTTTGGTCATCTATTTTAACTTTTATAAGTCCTAATAAATTTAAATATATTGTTTGTTGACATTCTTCTAACCTGTTCTTTCGAAGTGCTGGCTACAACAGTACCACTCCGAAGGGACTGGTACCGATTCTCGATGCCTGAGTCGTATTTCCGTTTCTCGCTTTTTCGGTTCCATGAGTTTTGAGGAGTACAGGCGGAAACGATGAAGACAAGGTTAGCCATTTTATCTTTCGTTTTGGCGAGCTGAAGGCACGGTCACGGTGGCGTTACAAAATTGTTTGGCGAAAAAGGTCATTTCTTTTGAGGTATATAAATATTCCCTTTTAAATTTATTGGATCGAGGTACAACTTTTCCATTTTTGTTTTAGGGATCAGGCGACCTAATAACTAACAAAAACTATAACATACTAAACTATTACACAAAAAGTTTAAATAAAAAAAAACCGCAAATTGCCGATCCATTGTGGGCTTTTTGGTTTTTGCGCTGCGAGAACTGCATCATTCTCAAGGATTTATTTTGGTTGTCCTCCATGTCCTGGGGGCCCTTTTCAAGCATAATATGCTATTTTATGATCTGGTGCTTTATGGTCTGCTGCTTTATGATCCTTTATGGTTTGGTGTCATCTGAAGGGCGTAGTCTTGAAGGGACACTGACACTGATGAGAATTAATATCTTCAGACGAGAGGTCTACCTCTCCTAGATGGTAGTTTTTTGTGCTAGCACAAGTTTTTTTGGCGAGTTCCACCCAGTTTATTTGAGTTTAAGTTTTTTGGTGAGTTTCACCCAGTTTCCTTACTTGAGATATTATTAATTCTATTTGTGTTCGTGTTCTGTATAGGCTTGATTACTGTTTCTTAACGCACTGTTAATTAGAACCCAACAGTGAATGGTCGAGTGGGGAATCCTACCAAGGCTATTAATAACATAAAAAACCCGGCCAACGGTGAGATTCGAACCTGGGATCTTTGGATCCGCAGGCAGAGACTCTACCACTGAGCCACCCACCCCCTTCAGATTTGTGTTTTATTTTTATTTTACTTCTTGATCAAATTTTAGTTTTATCATGCTGTAACTGTTACATACTCGAACGTTTATTGAAAAAATTGTAAATAAAATGTAAACACTTGGTGTATAATCAGAATACCGGGCTATCTACTATTTACCTATGTATTTAAATTAATTAAATTAATAACAAAATATCCCAGTGTTGATTTGGTTTGAACTCTGGGCTCTCCGATTCAAAAGTCCAGATCCTAACTATTCAGCCACAATCCCTTTCTAAAGGTAGTAGAAAAGCAATAAAACACATCGTACTTGTAGAATATTCTGTCGTATTCACACTTTTCCAATACCACCTTGAGCAAAAACGAACTATTTGTCGTTAGGAAACGACTTTTTTATTTCCCAAGAGACCGCATACTCACTAAACATGCAAAAAAGGGCATCAAAATAACAAAAAAAGATCAGATACAGTTTATGTGTAGGCTATAAAACTTTTTCTATGGCGAGATACTTCATTCGTTTTATAGTCGTATCAGGAAAATATTGTTTTTAGGGATTATTGGATGTCTGCGGGTTTTTAATAAAACAGGTTTTGAATGTTTTTTACGAAGTCTAACAATTATTGTTACAGAGTGAATACAAATACAATTTTAAGGCATTGGATTTTATATCTAAATTATATTTTTTTTACTAAATTACTAATAAACTGTTTTTTCGCAAAAGAATTTTTAAGGGGTAAAAAATACTCTGCCTACAGAGGGAATTTGTTATTAAAATAGCCTTATGTGTTTTTTATTGTTCTATTAAATTAAACGAACAGAAGTTTTACTTTTTTAGATTAGATTATTTCTTACTTTAATTAACTAACTTTTACTAAAAAATGTTTCTGAAGCAGGCCATGACCGAGTCAATTGTTCATAAATTTATAGAGCCCACAGAAAGTCTGGACTGTGGGTATTATTTTTAATTTTAATATTATGCTCAACCACAATATTAGCTAATTAAACAATAATAAAAGTAGTAATGAAAGTAATCATAATTTATGGTAACAACAAGAATTACCAATAAAAATAACATTCATAGAAGTACATAATAACAATAACAACAATTCCCAAAATTAATTAAATAGGAGGTGGGTGGCTCAGTGGTAGTCTTTGCCTGCGGATCCAAGGGTCCCTGGTTCGAATCCTACCGTTGACTGGGATTTTTTATTTATTTTAATTATTTAAAATTAATTCTGATGCCTTGGTAGGATTCCCCACTCGACCATTCACTGTTGGGTTCTAATTAACAGTGATGTTCCTAAAGTGGCGCTGAGAAACAGTAACAAAGCCTACACAGAACACACAGCGAGATAACCTTAGCAGTTGAAGCCGATGACACACCGAAAAAAAAATAGTAATTAAATAAATAATTCTTTCGAATTTTAATAATTATTTTTAAATATATTGTATCCGCAGAAACGTTAAATTATTTAATATTCTAGTGCACTTTAGTTTCCTAAAATCAATTTTAAAAAATCAATACCCAAGTAAACGTTTTTATTTAAAATAAAAAATATCTTCTGCTTCGCTTCTTTCTTCTTCTACCTTCTCTTTAAACTCCTGATTGTCTGTACCTCCTGCTTCTGTCCTGCTTCCCTCTTGCTGCTTCACTTTGTTTTTACCTCTTACTCATACTAGTTTTACTATTCTTTCTGCTTAACTCTACAAGTAGCCTTCAACTTTTATTTAAATAAAATATATGTCTTTTCCTTTTTATCTTTTTATAACTTTATTAATAGTCCCTAATCTGAATGCAAAAAGTGCTATATGTAGTTGGGCACAGAAGATGGAGGTGAAGAACATGTATTAGGTCCCGGTGGTTTGAGTTGTCGTGTCACCTGTCAAATTCAAACTAAATTTACTTGGGGGGAAGATGATCCATTACTGGGTCCCGCTTTAAAATCTCTTTTGGTCGTTGTTCTTATAGCCAATGAAGTGAATACATAGCTCACCCTCATTGATTTGACCTTTAGGGTTCCCATGTCTTCGCCTCTGATACTGAAGACGAACGGATGGCCCAAGGGGTATTTTTTGATTCTTGGTGCCAGGTGTTCCATTTCGTCATATACAAGTTGGGATTTTGCCGCTCAGTTCACCTGATCACAACCTCCTTCTCATCGAGGTTAGCTTGCGCTTCCCCTGGAATTCAGAGAGAGGCTTTGGTAAACTTGGTAAGCTCGTCCATCCTTAAAACAGCGAGAGTTGCTCCTTCCTATGCTTTTAAGGTTAGTACTTTGGTTTTTAGCCATTCCAACGTCACATCATCGTCGCACGTTACTCTGATGATTTTACCAGAGTACGTCCAAAATCTTAATGTGGCTTGGTTTTGCTGCAGGAAGCGGAAAAAATTATTTGGTCCAGCTCTCCCATCAGTGTCTTTTTAATTGGGAACGTGTTATCCTTGTCTATTAAAGCTGCTTTCAGGTTATTCGTAGTTGCATCCTTGTAGCTTACGTTAAAATATTTTAAAAGGTATTTTTGGTTTATGATCACCATTACTTAAATAAAAAAACACGTGTAACCCAAGTGTGGTATTGAAATTTTTGAAAAAGTCCATGAATACAGGAATTAACCTAGAAAACCTTACAAATAAATTAGTAGTGCTACTGGCCTTGTCTACTAGTCAGCTTATTCAAACTTTAGCAGCCATAGAAATACATAATATTGTAAGAAAAGAAAACTAAATTCAAATAAAGATAATAAAAAGGTTAAAGATATCAACTTAAAATAGAATACATCCCTTGCTAAGTCTTCCATTTTTTATTACAGACAGAGATATTTACTTGGTGAAAAATTTGTTAAAATAGAAAGAACTAAAGATCTAAGTGGTAACTGTGGTAGTTTTTTCATTACAATTAGGAAGCCGCATCATGCTGCCATCTCGCACAGTCCATTTTGAACAATAGGGACATTGATATTAAGCAATTTACTCTTTATAAAACAAGACATGTCTCTTTGTCTGTGACTGTTAGAAAAGGAGTCAATTATGATACTATCCGTTTAGCAGCAGGTTGGGCAGATAAGTCGGATAACGGATTTGCCAAGGCAGTTTTTAGTTTATAGTTCTATAATTTTTCAGTTTTTTTGAAATAAATGTTAACAAAATTTGTTTAACTTGTAATCAGTTAAACCTTGTTGCAACATGCTTTAAACAGTGACAAAATATTATTTAAAAAACGAGGCAAAAATTACATGTTACATGTTTTAAAATATAAAAGATAAATAAATGTTTACATAATTTGATCCATTTAGGTCCACAGGACGATTTTTGGAAAACCTCTACCATTTAAACTTACAACCTGGAACAGTACCTGTGTGCATACAGTATGGTTCAAATGAAAGGAATACATTCATTATAATGGAAGTAGTTGGTTTTTAGAAAAAATTCTCGGACAGGTCAATTGTGTTTGCTTAAAGCGCAATTTTTTAAATAGAATTCAATTTTCCCCCACTTCCCGTTTTTGGGCAGTGACGTCATTGACAATTTTTTTAAATAGTAACCCCAATTTTTATTTCTTGATTTTGAAAGATCTTGCAATTTCCTACTCGGAAACATAATATTTGAAATATCTGACATAAAATTTTTTTTGAATAAAAGTCATTTAAAGATCAGATACATAAATTTTATTTTATTTTGAAACACAATAAATGAATAAAAGATTTTTTGTAATTAAGTGCTTCATCTAAAAAAATAATAGTAATAATAATAATAATAATAACAAAAAGAATTTAATGACAATTTCACAAATTCTTTATTATTATTATTATTAATATTATTATTATTATTATTATTTTGTTAGATTAAGCACTTAATTACAAATAATTATCTTCTATTCATTTATTGTGTTCTCAAAATAAAATAAAATTTATGTGTCTGATCTTTAAATGACTTTTATTCAAAAAAAATTGTTATGTAAGATATTTCAAATATTATGTTTCCGAGTAGGAAATTGCAAGATCTATCAAAAACAAGAAAAAAAAATTGGGGTTACTATTTAAAAAAATTGTCAATGACGTCACTGCCCAAAAATGGGAAGTGGGGGAAAATTGAATTCTATTTAAAAAATTGCGCTTTGAGTAAACAAAATTGACCTGTCCGAGCATTTTTTCGAAAAACCAACTACTTCCATTATAATGAATTTATTCCTTTCATTTGAACCATACTGTATATTTGGCAATAACGCATATTGTTCCGCCTCTGTTTTATCTATAAAATGTGTTGGCCTCTTCTGTTTTACGTTTCAACTCTTATAAACAATGTTTGCAGCTACAGAAAGCTATATTGATGACCGCTAATTTAAAATTATATTTATACTATCGTGACTTCATCTCGCGTTAGCATAACGTAACATTTGTAGGGTAATATAAACCTTAATTTGGGTTTGAAATATTCTTGCCCGAATTTAAAAAACGAAATTGATCTAGTTTTTTAAAAAATTAACCGTCGGTGTCATAAACGCGTATCTCTAATATTATCAATTGAGACGTTCTTTGCAAAAACTCCAGTTGTCATTAAATTCAACTTCTCTGATTTTTGATGAAAACTGCTGTTGACATATGGGGTTTATGCAGAGTGGTCGATAATTTATTCTTTCATACCTTGGACTACAGGTGATTTTGCGGATTTTTTTTAAGCAACGTACATAGATACTATCCATAAGTGTCATAATATAAAATTCAAGAAAAACTGACATATAAGGTTTTTGCAAAACACGCCTCAATTGTTAATATCTATACTTGTGAATAATTATCCAGTATTATTAGATTATGTTTTTATAGACTTTTTACTTTCAAATCGGAAGCTATTTAAATCATTTGAAAGTTTCTAGAGCGTAAAATCTTAAAAATTATTTCTTGCACACAATTTTTTCTTGTCAATATAAAGAACATCGTGATATGAGAAAATGATTTATCGAACTTCAGAAGCTGTCTTTCTTGGGTCGCAAAATAGTTAATGCTTATTCTAGATTGCGGGTGTAACGAGCAAAAAAATTCATTCAAGGAGAGCATTTCGCTATGGAACGTCAAACATCATTTGCTATCCTGTCTCTTATATTTGACCAGCTGGTGATGATAGCAACGAAGTAAACAAGCTTTTGTAACTGAATTATAATTTCGTTAATATTTTGACTACTTTTTTCTGAGATGTATTGGATATAAACTAATTAGATCTGCAGCTACTGAATTTTGTTGATTAAAATAGTATATTTTGAACTTAGTAGCTTTTCTAAGCACAGGATGTTTCAATAAAATTAATAGGTCAAATATCTTAGACATAACTAAGTATGTTGGAATTCTCAAAAAGCAAATAAGTAATCAGGTGAAGAGTTCAAGGCAGACAGCAGAGGGTATTTTTTTAATTAGGTTGAACGCTTTCAGCTTTAGAAATCCATTATCATGGCATCCTAGAAGGTATCATAATTTAACAATTATGTGAAAAAGAATAAAATACAAAACTTACATCCAGTAGGAAATCTTAAGAATTGTTCTCTTACTGAGGCCGAATTAGAGGACATTGTAAACAATATATCTGACTTCAGTGATAATGAGGGACCCCTGTAAAATAAATTTCAAGAAAATGACAGTGATTTTAGCGATAAAATTGAGAATACCTGTAAAAGTAAGACCGGTACAGAATCAGACTATGAAGATGATAATGACAAATATGAATATCCGCAACTACCCCCTAGTGACGACGATGAAAGAAAATTCTTTTATGGTAAAAATAAAGTGGTCCAAGAATCAAGCTTAAGTAGTAGAACAAGAGCTGAAAATATAATTCTTCAACTTCCATGAAATTTGGTCTCTCTTAATGACCAATATATTACTTGATATAATTATAAAACATACTAATATGTAGTAAAATAACCGACGAATCTCCCAAGTATGGAGATACTTATACTTTCGTAGAACATACAGAAAAAGTTGAAATAAAAGCCTTGAAAAGCTCTCTGGATTTATCTGGGATTTTCAAATGGACCCACGAAGATGCAGAAAATGTATGGGCTACTGATAGCACGGGACGGGACATTTTTAGACTTACGATGTTTTTGAAAAGATTCCTTTTCCTACTTTTGGTTTTAGGCTTCGATGATGCTGATACCAGAGAAGTTAGAAAAGCTAGTGGCGATAAGTTAGCCCCAATATCAGAAATTTTTCAGAGCTTCATAGAAAATTGTAAAATTAGAGTTGCTATAGGTACGTGACAATTGATGAGATGTTGGTGGGATTAAGGGGTAAATGTAGCTTTCGTGTATATATTAAAAGCAAGCCACAATGATATGGTCTAAAAATTTTATGCCTCTGTGATTCAAAGACACATTACCTGCTAAACCGTTTATATACACCGGCAAAAATCCAAATGTTGTGAATCTTAGACATCTTGCTATACATACGCTGTTTTGGAGGTAGTCAGCCCTATAACAGGAAGTAACAGAAATGTGACAGGCGACAACTGGTTCACATCCTTGGAACTCCTACAAGAATTAAAAAACATAAATTGACGTATGTTGGTGGAACTATTAGGAGAAATAAATGGGAAATTCCTAAAGAATTCTTGGTTAATCGACAGCGTGAAGTAAATTCGTCAATGTTTGGATTTACGCGAGATAATAACCCAGTATCTTATGTTCTTGTCAAACATAAAAGCGTGTTACTAGTTTCGACCTTACATCACGACAAGTCATCAAATAAAGACCAGAAGAGAAAGCCAGAAATTATTGAATTTTATAATTAACCGAAAAGTAGAGTGGATTTAATGAGACGATGACCACTTGCGATTTTTTATGCATTATTGCCGTTGTAAGCAGTCACATTTTATTAAACTTTGCAGTTAGAAATTTAAAAATGTCCAGAAAATCTTTTATATAAAATTTGGGCCTGTCTTTAGTTAAGGAACATATGAGGCGACGATATGAAAATCAACATGTACCTAAGGTGTTGCGGCAAAAAATTAGAGAATTTCTAAAATTTTCAGATATTGCAGTCGAACAAGACCACTGAAAAAAAAAAGACTATGTAACGAGTGTCTACAATCGACAGAAAACATTCTACATGCAAAAACATTTTGTAAGCAGCAGTTACATCAACAAAATTATTGTAGTATATGTAAGAAATTAAATAATTAATTTTATAACCTTTTCATTAGTCCTGAAAAGCCCTTGTTAGATTATTTGTTGGAAATTTCTGCATTATTTTTTTGTAACTTGGGAGTTTTTTCTAATCCAACATATTTTAGTCGTGTTTTTGATAAAAGAAAAATACTTTTGCTTAAAATGGTAAACAAAGTGTTTTTTCTGAACTTTATTTTTGTATTTATGCATTTACAAATTTGAATAAACTTTAGTTTGCTTCATTTGTAGGTTTGCTTTCTTTAAATTAATAAATAAAAATGCAGTTAGTCAAAAAAAAGTCCCGCCCCCTTCTTAAATTAGGGCTGGGTCAAGGTTGACCCAACAATACCAGTTGTGAGGCCCGGAAATCATTAAACTAGTTGAGGGTTAATATGTGAGTATGTTTTAATTTTATTGGGTGACATAAAATTAATAAAATAATTCTTAAATAGATATACATTCATTTAATGGAAAAAAATCTTGAAATAAGTTAAAATTAGAGGTATTAATTCTAAAATTATTTTTCATTTCAGACTTTCAAATTTTTGTTAATAATTTTTGTTATTAACTTTTGTTAAGTTTAAAATACATTTTTATTTTACAAATAAAAAAAGACTCGATAATTGATTTCTTGTAAAAAAAAAGGATTTAATTAAAAAAATGTAGATTACAAAATAACAATTTCTGTTCTTTGAATTCTATTACAAAAATTAATAAATCGGTTTTTATCAATCTTTAGGCATTAATTGAAATATCTAACACGTGTATTTTATTAATGTAAATTTATCTTGTCGCTTATTTTTAACCCTGAAAAAAACATCCGCATTATTTCTCAAACGAAACAAATACAAAATTTTTTGCAACATTTACCTAAATGAATAATAATTATATGTAAAAGTACCCAATGCAAAATAAGAATAATATTATCCATCAGTAAAAATGCTAATTGATCACCGAACTAATTTTAAACATAATCGCAGGTCAAATTCTTGTACATTTCAAGGTCCCATATTATAACAACTCAAACAGGAACTTTTATTTCCTGACTTCATATACCGAATCTCGCTTCTTAAATTTTAGGTATAAATACCCAAGAGATTTTTGATACAGCATCAGTTTTGTTAGTCAGTTTTCTTAACTCGCAACACAGACCTATTTATCAAAAATGTTTAAATTGGTGGTGTTGTTTGCTTTCGTAGCTATTACTGTAGCTAAACCAAGTGGATTTTTAGTTGGTAGCCCAGTAGTTGAGACCTACAGTGCTCCAGTCGTTGCTGTACCAGCAGCTGTCAGCAGCACCTACAGAAAGGATGTTATCAGCAAACCTGCAGTCGTCGCTTATTCCGCTCCAGCAATTGTTGAAACTCCTGTGGTTCATGAAGTAGCCGTTGCTCCAGTTGTTTCCGTACCTGCAGCTGTCAGCAGCAGCTACAGAAAGGATGTCATTAGCAAACCTGCAGTCGTTGCTTATTCCGCTCCAGCAGTTGTTGAAACTCCTGTGGTTCATAATGTAGCTATCGACCCAGTTGTTGCTGTACCTGCAGCTGTAAGCAGCACCTACAGAAAGGATGTCATCAGCAAACCTGCAGTCGTCGCTTACTCCGCTCCAGCAATTGTTGGAACTCCAGTGGTTCACAATGTAGCTGTTGCCCCAGTACAAATATCGTCTGCCGCTACACATAGTTTTAGAAGTGACATAATCAGTGAACCTGTCGTATATGCCCATGCTAGCCCAGCTGTAGTTGCCCATCATGCTCCTGCTGTATTTGCTCATAATGCTCCAATCCATTATGCTGCAGCTTCTGTTCACCCTTGGTAAAGAAAGGACTGATATAACTGATGTATATTTTTTGTAATGCAATAATATTTATTTGAAAATTTTTAATAAAAAAGTTAAAAACATTATTTTTTTTTTATTTAAAAATTCCAACAGACAAAGGTTTTATTTTTGTTTTAATCTAAATTTAAATTTTAGTCTGTAAAAATGGAATAAAGAAAAATTACGAATTTAGGAGGCTGTTTTTTTTTAAGTTTATGGGGTTAAGCTTAGGGAAATTTGATAATTTTTTTATTGAATAAACATATAAAGAAAGATAAAAGAAAAAAAAACATGTAATATATTCTTTTTTCAGCTAAAGTTTCAAAAAAAAACTCTTCTTTTTATAGTTGTTTCTGTTTTTGATCTTTCAATTGTTTTTGTCTATAAATTTATCCGGTGTTGATAATATATTTCTTTGAGCTCTTGATAAAGTTGAATATGATAAGGATTGAATTTATTTTTACTTATTATTCTTCTGATAGAGGTTCGGCTTATTTGAAAGTCTCTTTCAAGTTGGCGAGTACTAGAATGAGGGTTTCCTACCACTGCAGTTAAAATATTAATTTTATTTTCTTCATTTACAACAAATTTAGTTTTTTCTTGCTTTTGGATATAAGAAACATTTCCTGTTGCAATGATTCTTCTCTTGGATGACGTTCTCGTTTAGGATATCTTTCTTAATGAACACGACTTGCTAAAAACGGATTTCTAGAACATTCTCCGAGAATGAAAATCATATTAATTCATTCATTTTGGGAAATATGTGCCATTATTATCACTTAAATTTAGAACGACTTGAGCAAAACTAGAAAGAGTTTTAATAACTAATTTCCAATGTCACAAAAAGTGACAGATTTACTTTATTTTCACAGAATTATTAGATTTTTTTAAATAAAAAGAAATCTGTAAAAGATAAATGTCAACATATTTTTATATCATTAGAAAGGTAATCGAATTCTACATGTAATGAAATAAAAAACATTTGATAGTCCCATTGATTTGGACTGAAATTTTGCAAACACGAAAAGGGTTTGACTTTGATCGTCTGGCAAATGTTAGTGTATTTCATGCTTAGTAACGCTGTAGAGTCAAGGCCTTCTAAGTTTTATAATAACTGCGATTTTCAATTTTTACTAGACTTTTACATTTTGAAAAAGAATGAATTGCTGCTTAATTACTCATTTTAGATAGGTACCATGTGTTATACATAAAGTCACACTAACATTGACCAAGGAATCCAAATATGCATTACAAAAACATAACTTTGATATAAATCACCCTGTAGAACAATTGGAATTTCATCTAAAATATTTTTAGGTTGTAGCCTTAGAGGTCCTACACCATGACCCAAAAATTAATTTTAAAAATGTACCTTAATAAACCTGCAATCTTCCACACACGCACTAATGGCTCACTATGTATATACATTATTTTCTTTAATAATAGTTAAAGAAGTAAATTTAATAAAAACATTTATATAAAAACTATGATTAGTACCAGTTGCAGATAAATATCTCTTTGTAGCATCGTACAAATGCCATCATAATAAAAATGTGGTTTTTATACTTTTCTTAAAATAAAATATATTCTAACAAATAAATCACCTTGAATATTTTAAAGCTAAGAGGTACACGTATTTAACTGGTATTGGGGTCTATTCTGTAACAATTCCTTTATATTTAAGGGCCTTTAAAAATATTGGCGGCCTTTAAAAGTATATTTGTATTCGTTAATTTACTTCTGTCATTATTTAAACAGATTTATTTAAGATAGTCCTCTAATGTATTTTAAAGATCCGTTTAAATAATGACAGAAGTAAAGAAGAAAATATTTTTAAAGGCCGTTTAATATAGTGGAATTGTTACAGAATAGACCCCATTACCTTTCGAAATATACCATACTGCGTAGTGTTTCTTTTAAATTTCACTTTCCTGACGTCACAGTAAAATTAGTTAGATTTTGCAAGACTTCCGTCATATATTTGTGAATCACCTTGTAGCTAAAAATATTTTTAACTGTACGTATATACTGATGTATTATTAAAATATATACCAAACGTGTGTATGCAACAAAAATTTAATCTATCTCGTAAGTTTGAAAATAAAAATTCCGAAAAACTAGGCAATTTTTAACTTTAACTAGTCATCGAAAACTAGTCATAGAATTAAAGATTTAGATAATTTGACCGCTCACTACTTTAGATAAAGTGCAGGATTCTTTGGATAATACATGATGTGTAAGTTTCAAACCTACAGATAAAATGTTAAAATTCACATATTAAAAAATTTATAGACAAAAACAGTTGGAAGATCAAAATTAGAAGAATTATCAGAATTAGAAGAAATTCTTTTTTAAACTTTTACTGAAAAAGAATAGGTTGAGTGTAATTTTTTCTTTTATGTTTCTTTATATGTTTATTTAAAAAAATTATTATCAAATTACCCTAACCCCAACCCCATAAACACTTTAAAAAACAAGCCTCCTAAATTCGTAATTTTTCTTTAATCCATTATTTCTGTTTGAAATTTAAATTTAGATTATAACAAAAATTAAAAAATTCTTTGTTGGAATTTTTAAAGAAGAAAAAAATAGGTTTTTAATATTTTTATTAAAAATTTTCAAATAAATATTATTACATTACAAAAAATATACATCAGTTATATCAGTCCTTTCTTCACCAAGGGTGAATAGAAGCTGCAGCATAATGGATTGGAGCAGTATGAGCAACTACAGCAGGAGCATGATGGGCAACTACAGCTGGGCTAGCATGGGCGTATACGACAGGTTCATTGATGATGTCACTTCTGAAACTGTGTGTAGCGGCAGAGGAAATTTGTACTGGAGCAACAGCTACATTATGAACCACTGGAGTTTCAATAATTGCTGGAGCCGAGTGAGCGACGACTGCATGTTTGCTGATGACATCTTTTCTGTAGGTGCTGCTTACAGCTGCAGGTACGGCAACAACTGGATCGACAGCTACATTATGAACCACTGGAGTTTCAACAATTGCTGGAGCGGAGTAAGCGACGACTGCAGGTTTGCTGATGACATCTTTTCTGTAGGCGCTGCTGACAGCTGCAGGTACGGTAACAACTGGAGCAACAGCTACTTCGTGAACCACAGGATGTTCAACAATTGCTGGAGCGGAATAAGCGACGACTGCAGGTTTGCTGATGACATCCTTTCTGTAGGTGCTGCTGACAGCTGCTGGTACAGCAACAACTGGAGCACTGTAGGCCTCAACTACTGGGCTGCCAACTAAAAATCCACTTGGTTTAGCTACAGTAATAGCTACGAAAGCAAACAACACCACCAATTTAAACATTTTTGAAAAATAGGTCTGTGTTGCGAGTTAAGAAACCTGACTAACAAAACTGATGCTGTATCAAAAAGCTCTAGGGTATTTATACATAAAATTTAAGGAGCGAGATTCGGTATATGAAGTCAGGAAGTAATATTTCATGTTTGATTTGTTATAATATGGGACCTTGAAATGTACAAGAATTTGACCTGCGATTATGTTTAAAATTAGTTCTGTGATCAATTAACATTTTTGTTGATAAATAATATTCTTATTTTGCATTGGGTACTTTTATATATAATTATTATTCATTTAGGTAAAAAAAAACAAGCATAATCAAAAAATTAATTTAATAAATCCAATATTTAAAAAATGTGTTGAATATGAAAACTGTATTATGTATGAAGTAGCTAGATAACTGCAACATATTCCAGGATACAACACTGCCCCTCATTTTGTAAAGAATTTTATCTATGAAACAGGAAAGACAGTATAAGTACAATCTTATTAAAATATATGTATTAATCAAAAATTATAAGTCTGAGGAATGCTTTCCTTTTTGATAAGTCCAGCATCTTCTACGATACAGCTTTGCAATCACAAACGTCATGAAACAGTTTGTTACGAAGAATCAGGGTATAGATTTCATGATTATGCTAACCTACATAAAATCACAAGAGCCACAGACGTGTTTTTAGAAAATGAGTTAGGGTTTTAACCCGAGAAAAAAGTGATATACCGATTATTACTCATAATGTACCTAGTATACCCATTTAAATAGTAAAAAACACTCCTGAACTTGTGAGGGGAGTTAGAAATTATTACAGTAGTTAAAAAAAATATATCTAGTAAGAGAAAGACATAAGAGAAGATTCGATGATTATGTAACTTATTACACGAAAGCTGATGATTTTGATGTTGAGCCTAATGAATCAAACAGTTAAGTAAATTCTAAGACAAGAACAGATTGGGATAAATGGAAAATTGCTATAAAAGAAGAATATCAAAGCCTTCTTGACAATAAAACATGGACACTAGTCGATCTACCTCAAGGTAAACGAGCCATCAAATGTAAATGGGCATTTAAACTGAAAACTGATGTACCCGGAAAATCCAAATATAAGGCTCAACTAGTGGCAAAAGGTTTTACTACAAATTTATGGTATAGATTACTTCGAGACTTTTTCGCCTGTGATAAGAAGGTCGACAGTATGTTTTTTGTTTGCCTTTGGTGCTGAATTTCGCTTAAAATTTTACCATTTAAAGCAGCCATCAAAAGCTTAGAACAGAAAGGTTATAGGAGTTTCAGCAAATATATGATATGTAGGATATAAACATGAACTTTGCTTATATTTTAGAATAGGCAAAGATATATTAGTCATTGTCGTGGATGATTTTTTAGTATTAACAAATAGTGAAGCAGAAAAGTCTAATTTGCATGATAGTTGTAGTCACAGTTCAAGAATACAGACTTAGGAATCACTAAAGATATAGTAGAGATGAGAGTAAGATATGATGGAGACAGAATTATAATCGATAAGGAAAACTATATCAAAGAAGTTTTATAGAAGTTTTCCATGCAAAAGTCACATCCATTTGCTACACCCATGAAAGCGAATTTAAAATTTAAAAATGGAATGTCTGGAAATATAGTTAACGTACCTTATCAAAATTTATTAAGCTCTCTATTGTACATTTCTATGAGTTGTTGTCCGGACATATCACACATTTGTAGCGTTTTAAGTCAATTTAACTTATGCTTCAAAGAGAAGCACTGGAAATGTGCAAAAACAGTTCTGCGTTATTTGAAAGGGACATTAAACCATTGTTTGATGTATGAACCAACAACTGACAAAAGAGTCACTGGTTTTGTAGATGCTGATTGGGCCAACCAAAAAACAGATCGCCACTCTTATACAGGATTGGTTTTTAAATTAGGAAATGGACCAATATCTTGGGAAAGCAAGAAACCGATTACGGTCCCTCTTTCGTCAACTGAGGTAGAATACATGGCCTTAAGTGAATCCTGCAAGGAAGCAACCCACTTAAGAGGTTTGGTTAAAGAGTTACTTAGCAGTGACCAGCAGATTCTTCTTCTTTATTGCAATATTCAAAGTGCTTTAAAATTATCACAGACACCTATTTTTTACAATCGAATAAAGCATATTGATGTTAGACTTCATTTTGTTCGTGAAGTAGTTGAAAACAAATGGGTTAAATTAAATATTTTTAACATCGTCACGGTCGAAAAAATATTGATTAAGGGTAACGATGGAGAAGTAATTAAAGATAAATCGATATTTTATAAGTATATTACGTTATGACTTTTTTATACAATTAATTAATCAGCTTTAAATTTTTATATTGTACAGAGTGATTTTGTTTCTGGATATATAAAAATATAAACAAATATGCATTATTAATAATAACTTTATTTCCTACAGTCGGAGAAGAAGTCACGTCTCTTTTAATTTCAAGACAGATAATATTTTGACCTATATTTCTTGACTATTTCGTTTTCAAATTATTTATTA
Organism: Psylliodes chrysocephalus; assembly: GCA_927349885.1. Lineage (NCBI taxonomy): Eukaryota > Metazoa > Arthropoda > Insecta > Coleoptera > Chrysomelidae > Psylliodes > Psylliodes chrysocephalus. Next base: position 15,864,084 of record OV651822.1, on the reverse strand, counting down.
TGCACTGTAAAAATCCACTTTCTAACTGTATTTCCTATTCGCCAGATCAACTAACAATAACTTTTTAATATTTAATAGACGGAACTTTGCTGTTAAAAAGAAACAAATAAATTTGTTCGTCTTTATTCAGACATCCAAAACAGTTTCATGCAGTGATTTATTTTCGCTTACATGAAAAACTATATATGTAACGTTTTCACAATAGAATTCATTTCTATGGAATTCTTTCCTGATGCTTTTGCTTCTTTTAATGAAAAATTTATATAGGTACACTTTCTAACTTTTCTCTAACAAGTCAACTTATGCGGTTCTGTAGAGCTCTTAGTAAGTAAAACGTACGTTTCGAGTGTCTCAAGAACACTGAATAATTAAACACAAATATGCAACAACAAGAACTTGAGAAAATAGCTAGATACTTAACTTTTTAGTAACAGATTCAAAGAGAGTTTAAAGCAAGTTTATAAATTTACGTTTTTCAAAAATTTAAAACTATTGAAAAATTAAACAGTCTGCAGTGTTGACTATCTTGAGAGTATTATCATGCATTTTAATCGAAAATGTAATTCCTAATTTTGGATTCCTAATGACATTAACAATCACTTATTAGAGGTTACTGATGATATTTTTAGGGATATCAACAAAGGAAATACAAACGTTTTAATACAAAAGCCTTTGATACACTTAATCACCAGCTTCTGTTCAGTATTCTTCATTATATTGGTTTTTCGATTAAAGCAAAAGACTATCAAAAACTATCTTTCTAATCGATCTCAGTTTATAGAAACAAGTGCCGGTAGATCTGATATTAAAAATATTGCTTGCGGCGTGCCACAGGGCTCTATTTTGGGACCAATTTTGTTTTGCATTTACTCAAACAATATTAGTTCGGCTCTTAGCAATGGCAGAGTTTATATATATGCAGATGATAAGCAAATAAGGTTTTCTTTGTCTAATTTGAATGTTACTGTCACTAATGAAATGATTAACACAGAATTAATTAAAATTGTAAATTTTTCTAGCCGACATCAGCTAACTATTAATCCCACAAAAACACAAATACTGGTATTTGGTAAAAATAAAAAAGAACTAAACAGAGCAATTATCTGTGAGTATTGATGGTGCTTTGGTGGCTTGTGTAGATGTTGCCAAAAATCTGGGACTTCAACTTGACACTGACTTAAAATTTAGAAGCCATGTAAATAATTGTATAAAAGAGCTAACGCAAATTTAAAAATGCTTTACCCGCATTGCCATGTTTTAGATCAAAGTATAAAAATACTACTTTGTAATACAATGGTTCTCAGTCATTTTAATTACTACTATGTCATCTACGGGCCTTGTATTGACTGTGTGGATATTAATCGTATTCAAAGAGTCCAAAATTCTTGTCTTCGCTACATATAGGGTATAAAAAAATACGAAAGAATTAGTTACAAAATAATTGAAACTAACTGATTGGAGATTCTGTGAGGAGGAGGACAAAACCTCCATTCACATCCTAACTGAATGTGTAGCACTTCAGAATCCAAGGGCACTATATCTAGGAGGATATCAAATAGAAGAGGGAGATTTATCTAACTTGAAGCCACTTCAAATCTTATACTTCCTTGACAAAATAGGATTGGAAGGGTCGTTATAGGCATTGAGACATTTCCTTAGTGCAGTGGTGACAGAAGGGGGCACAAAAGATCTTTTTGGTTACAGTGTATTAACACCCCATTCTCAACATAACATAACTGGTTAAATATGGAATCTAGAAGGAAACTACGCATGGTAACGTTGTATTACAAGATCATTTTATTAAAGTCACCTCCTTATCTCTATAAAAAAATTACATACAAAGTTAAGAGGGCATATATCTCAACCTCACCATCGTACCTCCAAATTTCAAGGTTCATTCTCTTATATGATATTAAACTATATAACCTGGTTCCTCCTAATCTAAAATATCTCTCGACAATTATATTTAATAAAAAGTTCAAATGTCTCTTGATGTCAGAAAATATTTAGTCAAGATAATCTTTCTATGTAATAATAAAATGTAAATTTACGTGCATAAAAATTTATATTTATACTTTTGGTTCGATTGTGCCACAATTTATTTAATCTTTGTTTTTTTTTAATAATAAGCACAGACCACTTTTTTTTTTGTGGACCTATGACAGGCAAATTACAATCATTGATTAATTCCAATTCATAACTCACAAATTCTAAATAAATTAAAGTGAACGAGTTATTTATGTAATTTATTAGTTCTTCAATGGTTCAATGTGTTGAATTTAAATTTCTTTTTCTATTGGTTTCCTTTGCATATAATTCAATACCTGTTGCAGTAGTAGCAAAAGGAGCAGTTGTTTTCCGAAGTTGTGTAATATATGGCTTTGAGTTTTATTTATTTTATTTTTGAAATTTTAATTTTCAAAAATTCGAACATTTTTCTAAACAATAAAATACAAAACTGCCAAATATGCTTTGAGATATCAACCAAAAATCCTTATTGTGATTACTATTACAACAGGTGAAACAGAAGTTTACGTTTTTACATTATAGGCTTTCACACCCTGTATAACACTGAAAAGTAATTTTTTACTGAAGATGACATCAAGCCATTAATACAAATAATGAAATTTCAGCATTTTCTTTATTCTTGAAAATCAGTTAATTCGTTTCCGAGGTACAGTCTCCTACAAATGACGATGAAATTAGGTGTATCAACTAATACCGTGAGGAATTTATATGAAAATATTAATTCTGCACTCCTTACGTTGACTCCTTCTAACAGATCATCCTGCAGAGCTGCAAATTTGGGGTTTGCAATAAAATTGCTTTCAATAACCTAAAAAATAACATACATTTATTAGAACAAATTCAGACAGTACCCAAAATCTATATAAAAACTGCAGGGTCCGTTAAATAATTTACAAAAGTTTAGGATTTTTAATTTTTAAATGATTTGTAGAAAATAATTTTTTTAATTACATAAACTGGTCGTACTTTAAAGCATAAAATCGTATAGATAACAATTACAAAGATTTATTTTCACCTTCTGTAATTTAAGTTAATCGTAATTTTCGATTAAACTGACTATTTTGTTCGTCGTTCCTCCATTTGATCTAAAAATTAAATTAATACTTAGTAAAGAATAACAAAACAATGTTGAGATTCAAGTAGGTGATCATACAATTTTCAGTGTTAAAGATCATTAGTAATACCATATACCTCCTAATATACGCCTTAGGCAATGCAATTTATTAAATCCAGTACAGCTTTGTTGAAGATATTTACCTTGAGTCAAGGTCCACTCCAAAACTTCAAACAGGAAAGAATGTTTTAAACATAAATCAGACATTTGTTGATAACGTCATGATCTGATTAACCTAGTTAATGCATTCGTTTGTACTAGAGACAGTATAAAAACAACTAAACATTATTGTTTCGATATCAGTTTTTTTCAGTCAGTCTCAAGACTCACAACACAGACCTATTTAATTATTTAATTTAAAATGTTTAAATTGGTGGTGTTGTCTGCTCTCGTAGCTATCGCCGTAGCTAAACCAAGCGGTTGGGTAGCTAGTGCTCCATTAGTAGAAACATACAGTGTGCCAGTGGTAGCTGCAGTGCCATCTGCTGTCAGTCATTCTTACAGAAAAGATGTCATTAGCAAACCTGTTGTCGCTGCGTATGCTGCTCCCGCCGTTGTTGCAACCCCGGTTATTCAGAAAATTGTTGCTCCAGTTGCAGTTCCCGCTGCTGTAAGCTACAGCCACAGAAGTGACATCATTAGCAAACCTTTGGTAGCAGCTTACCACGCTCCTGTTTTGGCTTATTCTGCACATGTACCTGCTGTCCATGCTTGGTAAAGAGGGGACTGATTTTAATTGTCATTAATTATTTAAAATAAATTATTTAAATTCAGTTTTAGAGTATTTAATTTATACTATTTACGTTTATAAAATTGACTTATTGTTTCTAAAGTTTGCCATGTAAAAAATCACGAAAGTCGGAACATAAACATTTTTCTTTTTTAAATGGTAGTTTAAAGGTGTCAGTCATTGCCTAATTTAGATCTGGCGATATTGGGGACCATTCAATGTAACAACCCCTTCTACCAATCCAGTGTTGGGTAGATCAAGTCTTTAAGCAAATTGTGGTAAGACTCGCTCGTTAAGTTACCAGGTAAAAAAAAGGGATCAACAATATTATTGCCCAAAATCCCAGCTCATACATTCAACTATTCTGGATACTTTGAAAGCTGTTCTCTTATAATCTCTTCAGTATTTGCATTTATGCCTGTTGACGTTACCATTAGCAAAGGATGTGCATTCGTCAGAAAAGCATGTAGAATATAAAAAAATTTAGTATTCCTCAAGGGGAACAAATCTACATCCATAAATTAAAGATCAGAATATGTAACCCTTAAAATCAAATTTGAGCAGTCTCAGGAATTTCCCAAAAAATTTCTCCTAGGAAAATATGTCAAGTCGGCTGTTTTAATTGGGCTACCCTATATATATATTGTACTCTTCACATTTTAAAAGGGCCCCTTAATCCCATTTTCAATTAGATTTTTTTCAGAATCAATAGGCTTCATCCGCCTTGATTTTTCCCCCTTGACCCCATTTTAATTTAGTTTTTTTTTTTAATTAATGAACTTTTTCTCTTTATAGGGCATAATTTATGCCAAAAATTTCAAGTTGATATTATTTTTCGTTTTTGAGTTATTTTTGTTAATAATTTCAAATCTATGTTGACTTAAGATTTTTTTAATATTTCAACCCCTCTTAACCCCCTATTTTTATTCAGATTTTTTTTAAATCAATAGGCTTCATACTCTTATAGCTTTAGTCTAGGAAAAGTCATGTTAACCGTCTGACATGTGGTATTTGAACTCTATAGTAAATTTGAAGATTTTTTTTCTAGGGGAGAGGGGGGAAAATTGAATAAAAAATTTTGTGTTAATCGCCTGAAGTTAATGGTTATCATTAGTATATGTATCTAAATAATGGAAGCACCATCGTTGTCAAACAAATTCCATTGGCGATTCGCTAACAGGAATTATTTAAAAAATAAAAAAAAAAAACATTCAATGTAACCAATCCAAACTTTGTTTGTATTGATTCTTTTGTCATGTATATCATGAAAAAAATACGGTCAAAAATGGTAGTTTTGCCATTTTTTAATAATTTAATTTTAAAATTTCGGAAGTGTGGTAAAAAATTTCAAAAGTTGCCAAAAATAGGTTAAAATTATTATTAAATCTTTCTAACCGCCCATTTTGGAGTCCATTTTGTCCCAAATAATATGAATAAAATGTTGCCGTCAGACAAAAGTTTATTTAACCCCCCGACGCCCCTCCCAAGAGGTTAAAAATGAAAATACTGATTTTTGCATGATAAGGATTTAAAAACGTTACAGAGTATATTATGTTTTATATCTACAACCCTCTGTAAAGTTCGATAATAAGGTTAAAAAGTGGTGATTTTTTAAATTCTTATGAAACCGCCAATTTCTTTTTTTCGTGCTCAATCCGTTAACATTCACAAACGTTTACTTCTATTAGTGTAAATTCACTCTGTCTCAGTGTACAAGAGGTAAAAATTGTACAAAATACCGTTTTAATCCCTAGAATCGGGTTAAAGGTTGCTTTTGACAAAACACGCTTATTTCGTATCAATGTTTTTTTATTTCGAATGCTTTTTATACGTTAAGGTCGTTATCTATATCATCCATTAAATGTTTGTAGTCAATTTTAAAACAACTAAAAGCAAGGGTAACCTTATAATACCAAAAATAAAAAAATCGCAGAAAATTTTCAACAATATGCCATTAAAATATTTACAATTTGAAACCTCTGAATCATAAAGTTGTTATACTTTCGGTACCTAATAACTTCTTTAGGGAATAATTGTTTATTTCCAGTTATTTTTGGATGTGATACAGGCATATTTGTACAAAATTTAATTATGCACCTAAAAAGAATGCTCTGCCCTACAATTCCATAAGTGACAAAAACTTTTAACATACAGGATAATTCACGATGGACGGCTTATTAGACGTTTACGGAAAATCTCTAACCTGAAGTTTTTTAATTTTTCAAAAATGATTTCCCGATTTAAAATATTTTCAACATTACAGTGCTGCCGCATCTACCTAAAAGTAGAAGCAACTTCATTATTTTAAATGAAACACCCTGTTTATTTTCGTATTTTTGAATCCTCCAAAAAATTCTAAGATTGTTTTATATTATACCATACCCTAACTCGGTTATGTTCGAGGTAGTTGCACAAATTTCCAATTTTGAAGGGCTGTAGGAACTAAAGGGATTGCACATCCCTATCCTAGTGTTTCATAAAATTTAATATGAGACTAATTTTGAGTGCAGGCGGAAATACCGGTAAAATCGGATTTTTACCCAAACCGAAACTTCTGGTAGAAATTAAAGTTAGTGTCATATCAAAGTTCATAGAATACTAAGAAACGGATGTGTAAATCGTTTTCCTCTAAGTTCAACCGTTTAGCTTCTACAGCCCTTAAAAGTTGAAAAATGTAAAATTTCAACTGTCAATATTTTGAAATAGGGAAAAGTTAAATAGTATATAGCATAAAACTTGCTTATAACTCTTTAGAGGATTCAAAAACATATAAATATAAAGGATTTCTCATAAATAACGAAGTTGCTGTTACTTTTTGATATATGCGACAACAGTGTATTGTTGAAAATATTTTAAATCGACAAATCGTCGACAGTTTAAAGAAAAGAGAAAAAGAAATAAAGAAGACAGTTTCACTATTTTTGGTAGGTGCAAAAGACAGAGAGGGAGGACGGAAAGCTCGTACTGGTACACCAAGCACACAACCGAATGACCAAGAAGAATTTATAGTCGCAGCGGAGTAATGTCACATCTTAAAACTTGTAAAACTTACTTTAATATGCTCACAGTTCGTAAATGATTTTAGTTTTTAAATTGTAAAAAATAAATAAATAATAATAGCATTTTATTATTCACCCAATAATAGCTGCATGTTTACAGCCAATACTGGTATAAGACAACTTTTTAATATTGATCGTATATAAATTATTAGTCTTGGACCCAGGTAAATTTTAGATGTTGGTCCTAGGTAGGGTGTCAATATTGGCTCAACATTTGCTTACAATAATGGGCCTCTATAGAAACAATCTGACAAAATATATCTTGGCCCTATATGAACTAGCCAATATTGGACCAATAAATGTGTGCAACAGGGGATGTTCAAAAGAGTAAAAGACTTTCTGTATTTTGGAACTCCAGGTTTTAATAGATCTTTACGTTTAAGAGTCTCCTGAACCCATTCTGTCTGTCTGTACGGGTGTGTCTACTTAATATGGAACCATATTGAAAACTTTTTTATTATTGGTTTTAGGCAAAGAAGTTATTCTTGATAAAAAGTTCTGCATAATCTGAAACCTTTATTTTTGACAATATCGAAATTTGTTACAAAGAACAGTTGATCAAAACTAAAAGGTACATTCAAACATCATTTATCATGAAAAAGAAGGTTTTGATATGTTTTACAAATTTTTTTACATTGATTTAAAACCAAAAAAAATTGATATCTGCTTTTCAAGTTTTGGACCATGCAGAACTTTTTATCAAGAATAATTTTTTTTCATTACAACAATATTAAAAAAAATTTTCATATGGTTTCAACTTAAGTAGACACACTGTATATACCTATACTCGAAAACTCAAAAACCTATGGAGAGAAAACACTAAATTTTAAATTTAAGCTTTAGCCTAGAATAAGCTCATTAGATTTCGGACTTAATCGAAAGATCGGCAAGGGTAGGTACTTTATAGGGAGTCATTTTGCTATTTTAAGGTATATTTCTGTTATTTATAATTAGAAACATCATAATAAAAATAAATGCATTCATCAATAGCACTATTCTTAATATAATCCTAAAATTTGAGCTTTTAAAATTCGACAAAAATTAGTGGCTAAAACGCCTCGTTAGTTGCTGCCTTCTGGTGTAACGCGCCTGTAACTATCGTATCATACACTCTCAGTCTTAATTCGTTTCTTGCAACGATTTAATACTCTTATTAGGCGATTCTAGGGGATGAAAATAGTATTTTATACAATTTCTACCCCTTGTACACTGAGACAAAGTGAATATACACTGATAAAAGTAAACCTTTTTAAATGTTAATGGATTGAGCATGAAAAAAAAATTTTTTGGCGGTTTCATCTGAATTTAAAATTTCACTCCTTCTTGAACCTATTTTCGAACTCTTCAGATGATTATAGGTAAGCATAAATATCAGATACAGAATATAATATATTCCGTAACGTTTTTGAATCTTTACCGCGCAAAAATCAGTGTTTTCATTTTTAACCCCTTGGAAGGGGCGACGGGGGTTAAATAAACTTAATTTGTCTGACGGCAAAATTTTATTATTATTTTGGACAAAATGGACTCCAAAATGGGCGGTTAGAAAGATTTAATAATAATTTTAACCTATTTCTGGCAATTTTTTAAATATTTTACCACACTTCCAAAATGTTGGGATCAAATTATTAAAACATGGTCAAACTACCATTTCTAACCGTATTTTTTCCATGATACACATGACAAAAGGAACAATATAAATAAATATATTGGATTTAACCTCTTTTGAATAAAATTTAATTATTTTTTATTTTAAAATTAATTTTCAGGTATCCATAAATTTAAAATATTAGCAACAATTAAAAAATATATAGGGTAAATCAAGTAAACCACAATGAATTTTTTTTTATGTTTTGGTAAAACTGACACCAGGCGCAGCGGTCAAAGTACCCCCATTTTACAGTATTTCTTTTAGTAGCTAAATCGTAATATTTACTTACTTATTATCTGAAATTGGGAAATAAATGTATGTTCTTTAAAAAATTATAAGAAGGAGAATTATTTCCAGACGGTAGTAACATTTTTCATAATCAAATTATAGTTTTATTTAGATAATACTATATACGTTTCGAAAAAACTTCTTCTGGTGCAGTCACAGTTAAAAAAAAACATTGTCGTAACACACATTTTAATATTGTTTATAGACAGAATCTATCTGTTTGTTTCTCAGTGTATGTGTGTGTAATTCGTTAGAAGAGAAATAATTTAAAGAAGAAGAAGAAGAATACTTTAAATATACATAATACATTATGAGAAACAAAAATATAGGTTGGGTCTAGAATTTTTTTTATATACATTTGTTACACCCTTAATGTTGTTAATTATTTTAACTGTGACTGTACCAGATGTTGGAAGGTTTTTGCGAAACATATGTGGTGCTATCTCAATAAAAAGTAATTTTAACCCTACAAGAATTATTTGTTTATGAAAAATTAAAAATTAAAATTAATTATTAATGAAACAATAAAATATTATTAAAATTATCTTTTATTTAAATTTTTTTAAATTTTTTAATAAATACCAAACATTGTACAAAATTAGCATCAATCTTGATCAGTCCTCTCATTACCAAGCGTGAATGGCAGGTGCAGAGTAAGCCAAAAGGGGAGCACTGTAGTGACCAACTAGGGGATTGCTGATGACATCACTTCTGTGGCTATAGCTGACAGCAGCAGGAACGGCATATGGAGCAACAACAGCTGGAGCCGAGTAGGCAGCTACAGCTGGAGCGGAGTAGGTAGCTACTAGAGGTTTGCTGATGACGTCTTGTCTGTAACTGTGGCTGACTGCAGCAGGCACTGTGTGTACAAGTGGAGCACTATATGTTTCTACCAAAGGAGCACCTACTAACAAACCGCTTGGTTTAGCTACGGCAAGAGCTACGAGAGCAGACAACACCACCAATTTGAACATTTTGAAAAATAGGTCTGTGTTGCGAGTATTAAAACTGACTGACAAAAACTGATACACTTTCAAGATTTTTACTCCTTTTATATGAATATCCTACATGTAAAAAAATCAGATCATGACGTCGGTAAACACATATTTCGACAACGAATTCTTTCTTTCCTGCTTTAATTTTAGTTACGGACCTTGAAGCAAGGTTGGGTTCGATATGTGCCTTTCACAAGGCCGAATACCTCTTGTTGAAAATTACTCGTTCTGATTTTTAATTTATGACTTAATTTAGTTACTGCCCTTTTATTATTGCTTGTAGTGGATATCATATAATATTACAATAATCTAAAAAACTTTACGTTATCGAAAACAAATCATTAAATATAGATAAAATGAGAATAATATATATGAATAACATTTTCAATTACTATTAAATTGCGTCTCTAAGAAATAAAGTTAGGAAAATAGGATCTTTAAAAATAATAATGATTTCACTAAGAAGATAAAGTTGTTAAAAAACAATAACTAATTTATACGTTGTTGACTGATACAAATCAATATTCAAATTTTTGCTTCTATTTTTTATTAGAAAGAATTTTTTCCATGCATTTCTGTTTTTGTGAATTATTTGTTTATTTATAGCTGCAACTTTTCTATGGTATCTCAATTACATACAGGGTGGTTCAAATATAAGTAATAATAAATGTAATTTTTTAAATATCGAAAAACTTTAAAAATAATTTATTAAAAGTTGTTTTGTAGCTAATTTAAAATTTTATGGTGACATTGCTAACTTGGGAAAAGAAACTATTTTTATTGAAACCTCCATTTTTTACATCTGAGGCTATTTTTCTATAGCAATCGCAATCGACACGGAGTAATATATCTGTTAGATCAGGAAATTTCAGGTGTGGGTACCTATATTTATTTAAAAACATATATTTTTTTAAATATGTCTTATTGAGTATTGTTTTCATATGTAGGTACTTTACAAAATGTTTTTTTTGAGTTATTTGCAATTGTAATGTAAATAGTAGAGTTATCTGTTTGAGTAAGTTAACAACAAGGTATATAACAAATATTTTTCAAGACCTATAAATTTGACTATTAGGTAAACCTACATTAAATTGTTTAAATCATTATTCATCATTGACTTCTTGGAAATTTTTGATGTCAAGGTGAAAGTTGATGACAAGTAGAGAGAAAGGTTTTAGCTTAGATTATAAAAAGTAATCTGAGGGTTTAAAATCTATAAATGCGGCTCTAATTGTATTATGGAAATCTATAATCTAAGGGTTTTTTGCTATTTTATCATTTTTTTTTATTTTTTTTTATTGGCCTTCGAGTATGTACTCACATAGCCAGATACACGAATTGAGTTTGTTGACTTAACCTATACAATATTTTTATCATCTTCTTGGAGATTACTAATGCCATGGAAAAACCAAAATGATAACAAGAGGGTGCGATTATAAGATAGTTACCTACCTAGGATTTGGTATGAAAATTAGATAGGCAGTTGCAGTTACTATCTTGATCAGTTTCCAATATTACCTACCCTGTTTGATTAGTCTTCTATATTATCTATTATATTAAGAAGCTGTGGTTATTTTCAGTTAATAGTGACAGTAGTATTGCAAGAAGCAGTGTAGTTCAAGTTCAAAGTTTACACCTGTGAAACCTATGAAAAAGTGTGCGTTGTCAGTTAACGAGAAAATAATTTTAAGCAATGTTTATAATTACCTAAGAATGGAAAATCTTTCGTTTTCTATTGAAGATACTGAATTAAAAAGTGGAGTTGTTAAATCCCCAAAGAAAAATGCAGGAGGTAAGAAAAAAGTGGAACATACTGAACAAATTAAAAGCGAAATAAGAAAAAAAGTTAACGAATTTTATTTTTAAAAAGAGATACCAACACTTGCCAAGGTTTTGGAAGCAATCAATAGTGATCCGTATTTTCCTTAAATGGAAAAGACATAACTACGGAAAACTCTAATAGATTTAAAGTTCAAATGGAATAAACAAGACAGGAGGGGTAGCATTTGATTCTAAGGAAATTGTAGGAGGCGGAGATACCTCAGAACTATTTTTAAAATACGTTTAGAAGGCAAAAAAATATTATATTTAGACAAAACGTAGGTGAATGAAAGTAACACTGTTCACGACAGGCTTTTTTAAAAGGATTATCTACAGGATTGAAGGTTCCTTCCGGTAAAGGACAAAGTCTTATTATAACTCATATTGGAAGTGATGAAGAGTTTTTAAAACGTTATTCTTTTTTATTTCAATCTAAAAAAACCGAAGACTACCATGAAGATATGAACCCTGATGTTTTTGAAGAATATTTTAGGCAGATGATATAACATTTACCATGTGTGTGTGAGTGAGTTTTTAGCATCAGAAAGCATGGTCCTCAGACACAGAAATTATTTAAGGAACAAATATTTTTTATATTTTGATGTTGGCCTTCTCAAATAATTGTACTAATCCTTAAAATATATTTTTAATATTTGAAGCTAATAGATGAGTAAAATTTGTAGGTAAGAGAATCTTATTTTTAGTAATTATTTCTATAAATTTATTTATTTTATTAGTGTGATTTTAACATGAAAATATTAAGTGGTTGAGATCAGCTACAGTGGAGTTATCACAAGAACATTTGGAAGTCTGATTTATTCCAATTTTGGCTAAAGGGGCTGGAAATCTACTGTCATTAAGTTTTAATCGAGTTATGGTTACGCTGTAGGATCTGTTAACTGTATATTCTTAGGTGTGTGGTATTTTGTTTAAAAGATGTGGATGAATGAGGGTATAAGGATTGGTTGATTTATTTATATATTCTTGCCAGATGTATTTTCAATGGTTTTTTATTTCTTGCTTTAGCAACGGTATGAAGTCTGTGGTACTATGAAATTCTAGAACCCTCTTCTCCATAACATTTAATCATTTAATCAGCAATTTAATTCCCTTTTACACCAGCATGTCCCTTTGCCCAAATAAGTGTTATTTTGACATGTGATTCATTTTACAAATAAAAACAATTTTTAATGTTCCAAAAAAGTAAATTTATAAAGTGTTTAGAAACATTTTTTGTTTCGATAGTTTCTAGTGCTGATTTTGAATTAGTTATTATGACACTGTTACGAAGTTATTATCTTAATGTATAATATGAGAAATTACCATATTGCATACATCTCTGCTGTGTATATTGAAGGTGTGCTATGTAAGTGCATTTTGAATAAGTAACGTTTGTTCGAAATGTAAAAAGCACATCCAGTACCATTTGAGAGAAAATATTTATCCAATAATTTGTATTTATAGTGTTAATATTAGGTGGTTTATAAATTGATATTAAGAAAATATTTAATTTAAAAATTTCGACTGTACAAATTTCTATTTTATTTTTAAAATTATAGTTAATTTTAATTTTTCTAAAATTTTGTGAATTTTTAATGAAAATACCTACTCCCCCAAAACCATCATTTCGTTTTTTAATCAACGAATAATAGCCTTGAAGGGAGATATTCTGTATTGATTTGATCTGTAGTTCTTGTAGTAACAAAATTTCGAAAGGAGCGTCTTCCAAAAATTTAAATTTAGCACTTTTCCTTCAATTTTTCCAATACGGTCCATTTTAGAAAAATCATAAAAAACAAAAATTTTAGAGATCGATATCACAAATAACTTTTATTTAAACAATTTTCCTAAAAATTTGAATTTTGTATGAAACCAAAATTATAGATAATAATATTGTAAGTAATTTTTATTTAAACAATTTTTTTCTCCAAACATCAATAACAGATATATTCCATAAAATATAAAAACGGTCTCCCAATAAGTACCCCTCCAAATGTTCCGCCTTCGTCCAAAATCTAATTATTTCACCTCAGGCCAAAATAAAACTTATGTTTAAAATTTAATGTTTTTTCCTTTATCCGTTACACAACTTACCAGATTTTTTAAAATTTGTCAATCAATAATTTCTGTGATGGGTATGTTGGGTAATTTTTTTTCAAAATTTTATGTCATAAGAATAATTTTTGGTGGTGTAAGATAAACCATATTGAAACCCTTTTTAAAAAATACTTATGTTTCACCCACGATTTGAGCCAAGAATTGGTACTTATTTATTAATGTTTAAATTAAAATTGATAATAACCAGAACATAACTGTATATTACGAGATGAAATTTCAGAAGACATTGATACTCTGAAATTAGAAACTTAGTGACATAACCAAAACGTTAGTTGTATGACATGCCAAACAAGGATATGTACCTATAATAAAATGTAATAATTATTCTAGTTATCAGATATGTATTCACATTGTTCTGGATTTAAATTAAACTCTAAACCTTGATATACTTTGAATTTATTACAAAATTCGTATAATTGCATGTATGTACCTAAAATATAAAAATTAAGAAATTGTTGATTCAATTAAGCAAAATTTATTTAAAAACATAATAACATATGCAATCTGGTTCTGAACGGTTAACTAATTTTAATTGAGCCAAGTATGATTTAAGAAACGCATCCATTTATGTTTTTTTTTATTTGAAACCAGTTCAAACAAGCAGCCGGCTTATGCAGAAGTAGGCTGGGGTAAAATTTCTTGAATTTTTTAGATTTTAAAATTGTCGACTTCTTGAACAATAGTCTCCATCATAGCCATACCTAAATCCTATGACTTAAAGTTGCGTATTGGCCACATTTTAGGTCTGCACTTTTTAAAAAAATCTGATAAGTCCAACACATGACTTTCCTATCTAGTTTTTATAGGCTTTTTCGGTTATTTTGTACAACCTATTGCAGCACCTTTATAAATATTTAGAGGATAAACTAAATATATACATTTTCCACTACATCTACCTCGAAATATTTTTCTATAGATATTCATTGAAAACGAAAATACTGAAAAATTTAAATTTAGCACTCTTCCTCCAATTTTTCCATTACGGTCCATTTTAAAAAATCATATATAAACAAAAATTATAAAGATCGATATCGCAAATAACTTTTAGTTCAACAATTTTCATAAAAATGAGAATTTTGCACATTTTGTCAAATTTCTCGAATATGGATCATTTCAGGAAATTTTGACATAAAGCAAAAATTATAGATAATAATATTAGAAGTAACTTTTATTTAAACAATTTTTTTCTCCAAACATAAATAACAGACATATTTCATAAAATATAGAAACGGCCTTCCATAAAGTACCCCCCAGATGTTCCGACTTTATCCAAAATCTAATCATTTCACGTCAGGCCGAAATAAAACTTAAGTTTAAAGTTTAATGTTTTTTTCTTTATCCGTTTTTTAATTTTCTTCAAAATTTACACATTTTCTCAAATATCTCGAATACGGTCCGTTTTAGGGAAATTCTGTATAAAATTAAAATTATAGAGTATTTTATTACAAACAACTTTTATTTGAACAGTTTTTATAAGAAAATATTTTTTTTATTTTGCCAAATTTCTCGAATACGGACCATTTTTGGAAAATTTTGTATAGAACAAAAATTATAGATAATAATATTAGAAGTAACTTTTATTTGAAAAATTTTCTTCTCCAAACGTAAATAACATATATTCTATAAAATATAAAAATGACCACTCATAAAGTACCCCCCAGATGTTCCGACTCTGCCCAAAATCTAATCAGCTCATTGGACGCTGGAACAAAGCTTAAGTTTAAAATTTTGTGTTTTTCTGTGTATCGGTTGTATGAGTTATGCGACACACAGACATCATCGCGAAAATAGTCAAAACGGATTTAGGGAAACCTCAAAACGTAAAAATCCATCGAAAACTCGAGGTCGAAAAAATCATGATTCCTGTACTTTCCTTATATCTGTATACAGATAGGAAAGTAAAAAAAAAATTGCTCCTTTGTTACCTTTGTTACCTATATAATAATTATCCACTTAGATGTAAAATCGTTGTCAAATATAAACATTTTAATTCAAGTTAAACACGTATGCTGCAATTATTTCGAGTTTATGGTCCATGCAGAGGCAGGTCATTAGCATGATGGCTTTCACTCTCGGTTTTAACCTTAACCTTCAACTTGAAGCAATTTTCGAGCAACGTTCTTGTTTGTAATGGAATTATAAAAAAGTATACGGTAATAAAATTTTAATAAACAAACCGACCTTCTTAACCCGCTTGTTTAGTTTTTTGGTAATTTGGAGTAGGTTGTTGTTACAAGAACAATGAATTTTAGAGAAGAAAACGCCAACACTCTCTGGAATGTTACGAAATATATGTAGATGCAATGGATTCCTAAAAAAAATGAATATCGAGCAATTATGAAAAAAAAAAATGCTTGTTAAATTATACAGGAAGTCTCAAAAATTCTGTCTTTATAAAAGAAAGGGATTGGTTTATTTTAATACTTCTGGTAATATTATGACTATTTTTACTTTACACTTTGGATCTAATAATGTTATTGAAAGTACCTTTTGAAACTAAAGAAAAGAAGAAAAAATAATTCAACTACAATGAGGCACGTTTAAAAATTTTTAATGTACCATTGTAGTAATGATGTTTTTTCTTTTTTTTTTTTTTTTCGATACCAGATGATTTTGAAAACTGTTCATTTTTTATATGTGTGCAGTACCATACAAATATCTCCAAAGTTCTTGTTATTCATCACAAAAGGGGTAGCTCACTAATTCTATCAAAAACAGAAAACAAAAAAAGTCTTCTAAAAAGTTGACTGGAAAATAACCTTCTACTAAATACTTAATAAAAATACATCGGATCTTCAAAATGCAGCAGTAATTTCTGACATTATCCCCTTTAGGAAATTTAAAATGAACCTTCTGTAATAATATGCAGAACCTCCCGAGTTTTGAAAATAGGGAAGTTTTGACTGAATCGGAAGAAACATCTTTAATAACTGATTTATTTATTTATTTTATTAATAATAATGAGCAGGAGCTTCTAAACTAATGAACTCTCAAAATAATTGAAAATAAACCGAAGGCATATTTAGGATTGCCCAACAGTGTTTTTAAAATCCTCAATGATATTTATCAGAAGGAAAGCGTAGCTTACATAAATCTTTTACATTTTTGTGTAAATTAGTGGTTATGTTAATTTAAAAGTACTTATTTTGTAAGACTAAATACCTTATAATTTATTAAACTGTTTAATTGTGTTTTTTTGTATTAATTTATTACATTTGTATTGTATACAAACAATAATTTAAATCTGTGAAAATTTTAAATTATAATCTATTATTAAAAAATAAAAATACCTGAATAAGATAAACGAAGTAAAAAACCCTTTATTTACAAATATTAAAAAATATATACAGGGTTGGCCGAACCTCTGTCGTAGTTCTATAACTCCTATTATGCAAATCTTAACGATTTATTCGAAGTATACCTGTCAATAGTGGTCAAAACCAAATATCCCAAAATTATTTTCTTGTGTACAGGGTGGCCCAATAGTAAATTAGGCAAATCACTTATTTTTTTTTTAAATGGAATGACCCAACTTTTTTTCCAATTTTAGGTACTCTATGGTCACTAGTGCATACCCACAAAATATTGTTTCTAACATCCTACTCCTTTCGCAGAAAAAGAAGAAATACCAAAAAATATTACATTTTCAGACGCCTATTAAAATATGCAGTGCTCTCTCGAATTTGACGTTAGAATTTAAAAAACTACAAATGTATAAAGCCAATAGACCAAAGATTTATTTAGACCAAGTTTTAATTTTTTATTTTGTACAGGGTGGTCACAAATTAATTTCAAATTCCAAAAATTTCTAGGACATTTTTTTAAAATTTTTCAAATAGAACACCCTGTATTACTATTCATCGATGAAACGAGAATTTTATACCCTTCGACTTCCCCATGTACTTTCCTATACCTATCTCTCGTCGTTTAAAAGTAAATTCCAAAAAGACATTGATATATCAAAAATCCAATTTATACCAGTGGTTTTATTGAAAGTAAACATTCAATCAAGTAGGCTGGGTCTTAATGAAGTGTCAGATTATTTATTAATGAAGTGTCAAGTTATTTTTACTGATCGCGATAATTCTTCTATTAATAATGAATTTTACGAAAAACGAATTAATTGACATGGTCTATGTTTTGGGAGAATCCGACAGAAATTGTTTATTGGCAAAAAGAATTTATCATCAACGATATCCCGATAGACGCATCTCTGATCAAAAAAATTTTGAAAAGTTACATGAAAGATTTACCGAAACAGGAAATGTTGCTTATAAAAAATCAATAATTGACAAACGTGCTACTGATAATGATAACCAATTATCTGTAATTTTGACAGCGATAGAAGATCCTAATGTAAGTCAAAAAAAGATTGCCGAAGTAGTAGGTATAAGTAGAACATCCGTTAGAAGGATTTTAAAACAGCATAAATATCATCCTTATAAAATACAATTGCATCAAGAGCTGAAAGACACCGATTTTGATAATAGAATGGTGTTTTGTAACTGGGCACAAACTAAACTGCAACAAAATCCATTTTTTTTGATAGAGTGCTGTTTTCTGATGAATCTACATTCCACAAGAACGGATTCGTTAATAGACATAATTTCCACTATTATTCCACGGAAAATCCTAACCCGAGAATAACGATCAAGGAGAAGCGACAGTAGCTGTCGGTGCCTTTGATATCGGTTGTATCTTTTTCACAGCATGACTTTGATTGATACACAACTTAGCACGCTGAGAAAACGTGCATATTTTCTACACTGAGAGAAATAGTTTCGCAAATTATCTGAAATCATTGTTATAGTCCATGCGCAAATGTTGTAATGTGATTTAATTACATTGAAGTAGTTAGGGTTAATAGCAATGGTGAAATTTCGGCACCAAAATATAATTCATTATGTTATTAATTAATTATTTGTTATAAAAGTAAAAGACATTCATTATTTTATAATTTATCTATAAAATTTGTTCAATATTTGGTTTATTTATTTTTAAAAATGTAAAAAAGCCCCATTTTTAAATTAAATTATCTTTTCCTTAAGTAAAAATAAGGTAAATAAAATTAAGGGTGCCAAAAAAAATTTAGGTAACAATTAAAAAGACATTAAGTTTGAGAGATTTAACTAAATATTTGCAATGTGCTTATATTTTCAAAACTTTTAGGTTTAAAAAGTACTTACATATTTTTAGAATTTCTGGATTTATATTATATTATTAAAAGGACTTTCAAGTTTATCACTCATTTCTGTATAAACAAGTGTTTTCTCAACAAGTTAAGCCAGATGTCATTTAAGGTTTATGTATTTAGAGTTAAATACCTGGCCTGGCTATCACCCAGACAATACAAATATGTCCATTGGACGTCCATTCGATATACAATTTTGGATGTCTAGACGTCCAAAAATAAGTTTTTTCTGGACTTGGACGTCCAGTGAAGTATATAAATGGCACACTTTTGACCATTCAGAGGACGTTCAATTCTGGAATATATTT
Organism: Psylliodes chrysocephalus; assembly: GCA_927349885.1. NCBI lineage: Eukaryota > Metazoa > Arthropoda > Insecta > Coleoptera > Chrysomelidae > Psylliodes > Psylliodes chrysocephalus. Next base: position 15,844,781 of record OV651822.1, on the reverse strand, counting down.
GGACGTCGAATACTTGACATTCAAAAAACGTCCAGGATTATATTTCCATTGAGACCACATCCCCACTTTTTTTACAGAACCGCAACTTACTACACACTATTTTATATTATTAATAATTTGTTTATTATTTTCGCAAACCGCTATACACCATTTATTTTTTTTTTTTATTAAAAATTGCTTGACCTAAGCACGAATCGAACTCACGACACATCCATTATCGTTTTACGCTTTCAATTGCTAGACGATCTAGACCAAGGAACCACTTGAAAACTTTTTACTAGATACAGTTATAATTGAATAAGATTTCAAACTTCCGCTGATAGAATGAAATGCAATAGATTCAATTTGTCAATTTTTAATGACCAGTTATATTAATAAAAGAAATATATATTATAGATGAGTATTATCTGGTAGGCTTAATAAATAATGACCTAAGATGGACGTCCACTGGACGTCAGAATACTACTAAACTTAAAATTAAGTCCAAAAACAGACGTTCTCTGGGTATCGATATTCAGCTGTCAATTTAATTAGCATAAACGGACGTACACTGGATGCCCGGATATGGACGTCCTGACCCTCAAATAGATCTAAAGTGGACGTACATTGGACTATGTGTGCTGTCTGAGCATAGACGAATGTTTTGAAATAGTACTTATTTAAGTATTCACCAATATTTCCAAAATCAACTCCAGTATGACTCATTCAATAAATGTAAATATGAATGGGCAAAACATCTTTATATTGACATAATTGTACTTTACAATTTAGCCATAATAAAGGGATTTCGTCCATTTTGACCAATCCTAATTGAAACACGCGGATTTACTATGTTTTTTTAAATATAATTTTCAAATAAAATAAACAAAATCTCCAGTTCATTGTTTATTAAATTTATTTAAGAGAAGAAAACATATATTTCACAAAATGCAATACCTACATAATAATATGAAAAATAAAATGTCAAAAATGATTAAATCGTTATACTTTATTTTTATGCATGCGATAAAATTCTTAGTTTCCTAATAACTTTTTTGGCACATTTTATATCTGCATTAGAATACCTAAGTGTGTAAAAATCTTCATCTTATTACTACACAAAAGAAACACCAAAAAATATCACTTAACATTGCTCACGTACTAAACACAACTTGGACTGACTTTGACAGATAACATCATTTTGAGTGATACACAACTTATTTTCGCACATGCGCGTTGCAAAACGGTACGCTAAAAACACCAAGCTGTCGCTTCTCCTTGATCGTTATTCTCGGATCCTAACATCATCAGAACACATAGCCAAGAAAGTTTGGGGAGGTATAATTGGGGATCATGTTATTGGGCCGTATTTTTTTGAAGGCAACTTAAATGGTCTGATGTATTTTGATTTTTTAGCAAATCATCTTCCTACTTTACTTGAAAACATTTCCCTTGCTGTAAGACTAACAATGTGGTACCAACATGATGGGACAGCAGCGCATTTTTTACGCGAAGTGGCAGATGAATTAGATGAAAAGTTTCCAAATAGATGGATTGGTATAAATGGTCCAAAAAAATGACCAGCTCGATCACCTGACTTAACAAAACCCGATTATTTTTTGTGGGGTTATATTAAAAATCTAGTCTATCTTACGCCACCTACAACACCTGAAAATATGAAAGAAAGGATAGTGCAAGCTTTTCATTCCATTACACCTGATATGCTTAGAAACGTTTCTCGATCATTCGCCCAACGAATAAATGTATGCATTAGAGAAAATGGCAGACATTTTGAGCATCTTTTATAAAATGTAAATTTATGTTTTAGGATAAATTTCAAATAAATTTTATTATCGTAATTTTCTTCCTTTTAAATTTATTTTATAACGGTGACAGATAGGTATAGGAAAGTACATAGGGAAGTGGAAGGGTATAAAATTCTCCTTCAGTTGATGAATAGAAATACAGGGTAATTCATTTGAAAAATTTTAAAAAATTTCCCTCGAAATTTTTGGAAAGTGAAATTAATTTGTGACCACCCTGTACAAAATAAAAAATTAAAACTTGGTCCAAAAAAATCTTTGATCTATTGGCTTTATACAATCGTAGTTTTTTAAATTCTAACATCAAATTCGAGAGAGCACTGCATATTTTAATAGGCGTCTGAAAATGTAATATTTTTTGGTAATTTTTTTTTCTGCGAAAGGGGTGGGATGTTAGAAACAATATTTTGTGGGTATCTACTAGTGACCATAGAGTACCTAAAATTGTAAAAAAAGTTGGGTCATTCCATTTAAAAAAAATTAAGTGATTTGCCTAATTTACTATTGGGCCACCCTGTACACAAGAAAATAATTTTGGGATATTTGATATTGGCCACCATTGACAGGTACACAGCAAATAAATCGTTAAGATTTGCATAGTAGGAGTTATAGAACTACGACAGAGGTTTGGCCAACCCTGTATACAAGCCCTACTTTATGTTTCTTGATATAAAAAGTTATTTTTTAAAAACAATTTTTATTTGAATTTAAATACAATATGTGTTTTTATCTACAAGTCTAAAATCATTCTGATGAAAATATTAATTATTAAATGAAACGTTAACTATTGCCGAATCAGCACGTGTGACGTGCCGGCGATGTGGTCGATGTTCGATTCCATATATGGTGGTGTTTATGGATGGTTTCTGATAACGTTCGTAGTTCCTATAACATAACTCCTCCATCCCCAAAAGGAACTCAAGGGTGTAACTGAGGTGGAACCACTTGGGTTGCGTCAATGGCAGTAGGCTTCTTCTTCTTCAGTTTTAGAAATTGCGTGATTAATTTTCTGTTCCTTAGTATTAAGTATATAAGGGTCAAGCTAAAGAAGGACGAGCTAATTCCTGTTGCCCATTTGAAGGTTGTGGTATAGTTGAGAAATTCTTGTATAGGCTCGATAGTATCTTCATTAAGTTGTATTTTATGTAGTTCGTCCAGATGAATTTTTTGGAGGTGTATTTTCTGTATGCTGATGGTGGGGAATGACATCTCGCCGATATTTTCTAGTTTGATAGGGTGACCCTCTATGATGCTTTTCTCATTTTCGTAGAAATATTTCTTAGTAGTTATCGAACATTTCGGTGGAATTATAAATAAGTAGGTACCGTGAAGAATGGAAACATCTGTTTCTGCGCAATTTGATTTTATTTTCTCTGGTTCTGGAAAAATGCCGATGTAATGGCTTTCATTGATTTCCTCTAATAATTGGCCGGAGATTCGAACGGGTATCTGTCGACATTGTGCAGGGGATGATGTAACTGATAAAATTGAAGTTATAATAATAATAATAATAATAATAATAATATAATAATAATACTCTCCCTAATTCACCCCCTTACGAGTGAATTTCAACCCCTGAAGTCGACTGAACGACTTGTGTAGGGGAAGGGACGGCTATTATTTGCCGTAGCGCTCCGGGGCGACTTAAAGATGATTGATGGTGCCATTTGACTTACAGGTGAGGAAAACCCGGAAAACCTCACCCACCATCATCGAGACGGTAATGTATGGCGAATTTTTTTAATCTGCATGTCATATCAACAGAAATTGAATTTCTATTAATACGCCACACATCAAATCCTAAACCGAACCATGCAATTTAATTAAAAATACACATGGTCTGGTCTGGGATTCGAAACCCAGCAGTCTCAGACTCATAAACTTGCCTATAAATGAATATAAGCGCGATAGACCGCTACACCACCGTCCCGATAATGCAGTCTTGGTTCTCTTGAATAGCTTGTAGTTGATTTATCTTGCAGAGGAAGTATGGCTGGAGTTGTAGACATTCTTCTTCTTGATATTGGTACTGATCGTTGCCAAGGATTAGGTATGTGGAAGGGGGAATAAGGATAGTTTGATTTTCATTGGGAACGGAGTAAAGATGATAATAGTTAAATAAATCTGAATGCACTTAAGGGAAATCTAGCGAGAAAATTATCTTGTCTTTATCGTAGTATACTTTAGTTTCAATTATTTCGTAGTATTTTATAATTTCGTCTTCGATGAAAATAAGTTGGTCGTGCGGATACAAGTTATACAATTCTTTGATAATTTGTTTTAAATCATCGGGGGTGATTATGCTTTGATGTAGTATTTTAAGATTGGCAAAGCTAATTGCATTTTCAATGTCAGTGAGGAAGCTCATCATTGAATCCGAATTTATTTTTATTTGGTTAAAGATTTCTAGAAACTCTAAATAGTGTGTGTAACTAAATGTCGTCTCATTAAGTGCTTTTCCTAATTCATTAATTTTATTAGAGATTAAAAGTTGATTATCCGAAATTGTAAATAATGATTCGTTCACGACTCGCATTAGATTTTTATTTAAAGATAGTTGAGAATTAAATTTTCTTATAATTTTATTTTGATTATTTTCTAATTCAGAAATGCTCGCGTAAATTTGGTTTGCATCTTCTTGGTCCATGTTTCCGCTGATAAATTTCACTAAGGAACCTAAAGGATTAATTAACCCTCTTTTATGACGGTTTGAAGGAAATATAGAGTTCATTTTTACATTTATTTTGTTAACTTCGTATTGTAAATGTTTGTAGGCGTTACGTAAAGAATTAAATTTATTGAAAGTGGAAGATTGATTTATTAATCTATCTAGGTTATAATATTGAGAAGTTAGGTTAATTACTTGATTTTCTATGGGAGTTACAGGAATATAATGGAGAAATGTGTGGGAAGCAATCTTCACTCTTGCTGGTCCGAGTTTGAAAGGAAGGATGCCTGGGTTATTTTTGAGGGATGTTATCTGAATCTTCTGGCTCGCTACTGTCTGAAGAATTGTCGTCCTGTGGGATTTTATTAATTAGTTGCCTGGAAGGTTTGAAAGATTGTTTATGGTAATTGTTTTGAGAAGTTGTGACTGTGAGATCGTTAGATGCTATGATATGTTCGGGTTTATATGGAGGTTTGGTTTTAGATTGTCTGTCCGTTTGTTTTTTATATGCGACTGTGCCGGGTAAAATGTCGGGAGGATCATTCCTTTTTTGTTGAGTTTTGCAATAAGCTTTTGTTTTTCTCATTTGTTTCGGTATGTATTTTATTGTAAATTTGTTTCATATTTTCTTTATGTTCGCTAAGTTGAATATTATAAGGTTGAGCTTCATTATCTATTTCACAGGGGTCTTTTAATTCGAGGTGACCTAAAAGAAGGTCTATTGGTTTGCATTTAGTAGCTGAGTGTATTGAGTTGTTATATCCTATAACTGACAAGGTTAGTTTTTCGAATGAATTCAATTTAGGTTTGGTTATTGCTAATGTTCTCATATGTTTGAGTAGGGTTGAATGGAACCGTTCTACTATTGCATTGCTATTGGGATTTTGTGGTAAGGTATAGTGCCAATTAATGCGATATAGTTTGGCAAAATCTTTAAGAAGATGTTAAGTGAATTCTGTTCCACAATCTGACACAATGTTTTCGGGAATTTTAAAAGTTGAAACAAATTGTAATAAAGCTTGATAAATATGGAGGGCTGTCATACTAGGTACTATATAAGCCTGCCCAAAACGGCTAAAACTGTCACATATTGTCAATGTAATCGTATTGTCAAATTTGAACGTATCTACGTGTACTGTCTCAAGGGGTTTTTTTGGAGTCGGAGTTAGCTCGAGTTTTATTAAAGGAGGGTGTCTTTCATATTTTGCTTGTTGACAAACTGAACAATTATTGATAAAATCTTTTACGTCATTGTTTAATTTTGGCCAATAGTATTTTGATTTTAACTGATTTATTTTTTCATGAATACCTCTGTGATTTGTTATTCCTTCATGTTGATTTTTCAGTAATTCTTTTTGTCTTTTTTCGTTGTTTATGTCATATAGTAAGGTATTTGATTTTAGAAGTTTAAAAGCGGAATTTTTAAAAATTAATGGAATGAATTTACACATATTTTTATAAAGAATTTCTTCGCTGTCGTTTTGAAAAAAGAAAACATATCGTTTCTTTGGGACACCGTAATCTTTTAGAAATGTTATTATTTGTTGTTCAAAAGAGTTATTCGTTACGTATAGGGACCATCTAGTCCTAGCGGGAGCATTGAATATTTTTTTTATTTCTTGCCTGGGGTTTTGATTAACTTTAATTATGATAATTTGATTTAGAAATGTATTTAAAGGTTTATCGGTTATATGTATGCCTAATATAGGATTTTCTTGACTGGTATGTATAGTATCACCGTCAGAATCGTCTTTGTCATTTGAGTCAAATTCTGCAAGTACAGATTGGATGTCTTGGTCAGTTATTATTGGTACGTCGGGGTGTTCCCGAATCATTTGGGGTGGTGTTTTTGAAGTTGTGGGATTAGAATTGTCGATAGATTCGTTAAAGTTTTCAATGTATTCGAAGATATTTGAAGGGTTATTAGTAGATTTATCAATAGGATAAATTTCTATCCTGGAGAGAGCGTCTGCGTTGGTGTTAGAGGATCCTTTTTTGTATATAATTTCATAGTCGAATTCCTCGAGTTTTAGTCTCCACCGAACCAAACGAGAATTGGGTTCTTTCAGAGACATGAGCCACTGTAGGGGTTTGTGGTCTACTAAAATTTTTAATTTAGTGCCGAATAGATAAGCTCTGAAATGTTTTTTAAAATATACCAATGTTCTAAGGAAAAACAAAATATAGTGCTATACGTTGTTTTTCGTTAGAATTAATATGATTAACCGTCCCATGTGTGCTAAGAAGAAAGGAAGTACAGTCAATGTCTAAATATCAATTTCGAGAAAAATGCTGGTTACTTTGTATTACCGTAGAGCAGTCGTTTTGATTAACCATATTAAATTAATAGTTAGCAACTTATTAAATTATCAATTAAACCAATTTTAATCAACTTCGAAAAAATAATGCAAATTAAAAGTTATAGTAAAAACAATAAAATTATTTTTATCATAGAAATCCTAATTGATTGTGGAAAGAGAAAATTACGATTTATATCAACTTTTTCCTTTACCCACTCCTAAAAGTAACCTTTTACAAATGATTATTCCAAATTCGAAATTCCTTATCTTAAACGAACAAAATTTCAAGTCATTTGATTCAGAATGTTAAGAAATTAGTATCTTATCTGCCACGAATCAGTACCAACTTCAGTAGAAGAAGACTTCCCCTACGAAATTTTATTGCTGAGGTTTTCCAACTTCCATTGTGGACATAACAATTCAGAAAATTCATCAAAATGAAACGGATGATCATCTCACCACAGAACACAGTGGCTCAAAGAATCTGCGGACAAGACAATAACAATGTCCCATTAGAAGAAACATTTTTGTTAGAATTAAGTAATAACTGTAGCAATGAACTGCCAAAAAACGAATTTAAAATAATTGAACTTCCTAAAGGATACTACACATCCCTGAATAATTTGGGCACTGGTGAAAGTAATATTTTTTTACACATCGATATGAAATTTTTACCACATTTATCCCCAAATAAATAAGTAATTTCAACATGGTGCTTTCTAACCTTAAAATCAAGTAATTAAGTAAACATTTAAAGAAAATAAATTGTTTTAATTATTTTCATTTCTGGATCTACAATTTTAAAATATTCTACTGAACTAAATTGTTTGTTTTTTTTTAACTGAACTGTAATTCGAAAACCAAAGCACATATACCAAGCAAATAAAAATAAATGTGAACATTAATAAAAAAACAACTTTTATACTTTTCTTTTTTATTTAGAGACAATTTTGAAAATATACCAAAAAAATTTACTTATATTGAAAGCTGTTATCAGTCTAGATGACATAAGCTGAGTGGCCATATCCAGAATATCCAACTAAAGCAGGAGCAGCATGGTAGGCGGATACAACTGGAGCAGCATGGTATGAGGTCACAACTGGAGCAGTATGGTATGCGGACACAACGGGAGCAGCATGCACAACAGGGCTCACTAACGCGTGACTATGTACAATAGAGCTGCTTTGTTCGCTAATTGTAGTTGGTACTGACCCTACAACAGCTGTACTGTATACTGCAGGAGCCAAATAGGTGGGCTTAGCAGAAACTGCGGCGACAACGGCAAACAACACCACCAATTTGAACATGTTGAAAAAATAGGTCTGTGTTGTACTGTAGACTAACAAAAACTGTGCCACAACTCGTTGATGTTTCTCAATTTATAGTGTTATGGGTGAATGTGTTGTGACAGATGATATCTACATAGCGGTAATATGAGTTGTAACGTAAGAGATACTTCTAAAAAAAAACGTTAACCTTGCGCCACGCTTCATATGATAAATCAGAGTGTCTAAATTATGCTATAAGCTGCTTGTGTTTCCTCATTGAAAGAATAATGAATAAATATTAATTTTTTTGAAAATTTAAAATATTACTAAAATTGTTCGCATAATTAAAAATCATTAAGCAAAATTCAGAAATGTCAAATAATTAGTTAATTTATAATCTAAATTAAAAAAATAATATTCATTAAAGAATGGGCCAAACTTCAGTTAGTTTGGACAAAAATAGTTTCATTTAAGCCAATTTACCTTAGTATAATTTTGCTTCCTTAAGAAGTTACAGGGTGGAATAAATATATATATTTTTTTCAATATTTTTACGATAATTCAATTATTTTTTGAGTAAATATCTTGAATTTTGTGAAAGTAAGGTTTTTTGGGTGATACAAACGAATACCAGCTTTTTTATTGCATTATATGTATAGGGCGTTCTAAACTGGCGTGCCAATCTAGTATTTACTTCAGATATTTTTAAGAATATACATTTTAGAAAATGATTAATTATTTTAAAAAAGCGTTTAATTTGCTTTAAAAAAGTATACTTGTTGCATGTCACTAAAATGCATCGTTTGAAGGAAAACTTTATCTGCTGAATAGACACGAAAACAATTTACGGTTGGGCTATCTACGATTGGGCGTAAACTGATATCATATCGGTCATTTAACTGTTTGAGAAAAAGTTATGTCGCGGCATTGTATAAAAATAACGAATTTTATTACTCAAAACTCTGATGCTTGTATGTAAGACTAATCCTGATAGTGCTACTACATTTGACAACTGTCTACTAGATTTAATATTAGCAAATTGAGAAATTATGGAGTAATCCATACATTTGGATTACTAACTTTAAATTAGGTTTTCCTTCAAATGATGCATTTTAGCGACATGCTACAAATATCTCTTTTTTAAAGCAAATTTAAGTTCTTTCAAAATAATTATTTTTTTTTTAAAAATGTCCATTCTTAAAAATTTAGAACGCCCTGTACAGGTAATGCAACTAAAAAGCTGATATTCTTTTGTATTATCCAAAAAAAGTTACTTTCACAAAATTTGGATATATTTACTCAAAAAATATTTAAGTTATCGTAAAAATATTGAAAAAAAAAATAATTTTCTTCACCCTTTGTCCAAACTAACCACATCTAAAGTTTGGTCCATTCTTTAATGAACTATAAATTAACAGAAATAAAATATTTCTTTTTTTGGAAATAAATTCATTTTTAACCAAAATATTATTTATAATATTCTTAGTAATGGAGGTATGGAAAACATAATTTAGAGAAGGTACAAATGTGAGCTATGCTTGTAATATGGGCTACCGAATTAACTACAATACGCATTGCGCCATCTAGTAATATACAAGGTAGAAAACATAAATTTCCACTGGAGAAACTAAAATTTTGGGTGAAAATACAGAAATTTTTGATATGTTTATTTTGAGGTATTTGAAAAATATAGCCAAAATATGTTTTAATTACCTAAGAGGAATAAAAGAAAGAGTTTTTTTAAAGATTATTTAAAATAGGTAAGAGCTAGAAAAAAGTTCTGGATTAAAATTATAAAGTATGAAATTTTACATTTAAATGTTCTCTTAATTTTATTGCTACCCAATAAACAATAAATTGCTGGGATATTGCTGGCCTTTTGCTGTAATTGAAGGGAAAATGACGGCGACGATTAAAAGATAAAAGCCTACTTTTGGCCTTTCGATCGTGGCCCAGCATTGTTGATTGATGATGGTCTTATTATAACTGTATTGGGTAAAAGCATGGGAAAATTTAAAAGACTGCCACAGATCAAACTCCAACAGTTCAGGAGGGCTGCGTCCCGCGTTCATAGTTGGAGACACCGATTAACGCTTGTTACATTATACTCAACGAGTGGACATGCATTGCTGGTATTGACTATTCAGTATTCATTGTAATTTATTTCTTTTACATGTTAATTTAGAATATTTTATGAATAATAATTTATAGAAAACATTTTTCTGTATTATTATATTATGTAGCTGAATTAAAATGTCTACAATATTCCATACTGGAATGCCTTCTATTTTTGTATACAATTTTAAGTTTAAACCGTACTTCTGGTCAAAAAGGCACTATCGATTCTTCTGTCTGTTCATGTACCTGACACAAGGCAGTCAGTATTAATATAATAAAAAGCCAAGAATTTCCCGTTAACTTTCCATCAATAGGCCATTAATTGCCAATATATTTATTTCTAGACATATATATGCCGGACGTTTAATTATAAAAGTTAAATGGCTATCATTACAACTTAAGGGTAACAGTTATTGGGCATTTTATTGCCCTGTACAAAATGTTTGTTGGGTATTATTAAAATTAACAAATTTATGTTGGTTAAAAATAAAATGATGAAAAAAAGTTATTCCTTATAAAAAGTTTTGAATGGTCTGAAACTTAAAATATAATCATCAGATATTAGTTTTTTGAGCCGTATACAAGGTTTGTCAAAAAATATGAGTAAAGTACCTACCTTTATTCTTTATACGACTGATAAAATTTGATATCTGGTCGACTTTTTAAAAAGAATAGCTTCTTTCCCAATATTATTAATAAAAAAGTTTTTCACATGCCACCAATTTACGTAGACAGTTGGTGGCACTGGGAAAGCTTTTTTATTGCTAATTTTAGGAAAAAATTGACCAAAAAAATAAAATTTGTGGCCTTCTGCCGCGTACGCGCCCCTCGGAGGATAGTATATTCTTTATTTAGCTAATAATAAATATATAAAAAACTTTTTTATTTTTACCCACCTTGTATCAATTTGAAGCAATGTGTGATACACTTTTGGAATCAGCTCATTAAGGGAAATCTGGAAAACCGAAAAACAATAGCTGTTTCATAAAAAAAAATGGTGATGACGTCATCATACAAAGATAGTTAACTGTGTATTTGATTATTATTAAAAAACGGTAAACTAAAATCATAAATCGAGTTGCAAATAATAAATTTGTACGCAAATATGTATATGTAACTCCAGCTCAATCTGGTTTAAGAATGCATCATAGTACGACCACTGCCCTCTTATATATCACGGATGACCTTTTTAAAGCGACAGACCTGGGCAAAGTCACATGTTTGGTTCTCCTTGATTATAGCAAATCATTTAATACTTTAGATCATCCAATACTTTGCAAAAAACTGACATTTTTCGGTTTTTCACATAAATCCGTTTGTTTATTATCAAATTTTCTTAGCAATTGTACTCATAGAGTTATTTTGGAAGCTGATGTATTCAGCAGTCTACCCGTTATGAAAGGTGTTCCGCAAGGATCCATTCTGGGACCAATTCTGTTTTCACTATATATAGCAGATTTTTATGGCTTTGTTAAAAATTGTGTGATCCATCATTATAAGTGCTTACTTACTGCCCAACATCTTATTAACGACGATTTATATGCTTTACTTGATATTTCTACAGCTCACAACCTTAAAATAAATTTAAAAAATCTTACATAATGTTATTTGGCCGCAAACAATTAAGACAATTAACAATAAACGCATTAAAAATTAAATTAGGCGATGCTCTCTTTTAATTCATGAATGTAGAAAAAAACCTAGGTCTCTGGTTAGATTCTGATCTTCGTTTTAGTAAACACACCTCCACCATATCTCAAAGTTCGTTCAAGGTCTTAAGACAGTTGTACCCTAACCGAGACCTGCTTCTCACACAACTCAAACTTAAACTTTGTGAATCTCTCATTTTTTCCAAACTCAGTTATTGTAATTTTATCTACGGTCCAGCCTTACTCCAATCCGATTCCGCTCGTTTACAAAAAATAGCTGTCTACGTTTTGCCTATGGAATTCGAAAATTTGATCATATCTCAAATAAAATAAAAGAATCAGGTTGGTTGACTTTCAATAACTATCGCTTTTTGCATTTACTAACCCAAGTTCACAAAGTTTTACTCGTACAAAAACCTGATTATTTAGTTAACAAATTAAAGACATTTTTCGATAATAATGAATTTCCTACGCGGAATAGAATGACCTTGGTGGTACCGAATCATAACACGGCTCTATTTAAAAGATGTTTTTCGTATGTTGCATGTAAAGATTACAATAAACTAACAACTTGCTTAATTTCAAGAAACGCCTAAAAGAATCTTTGTACAATAAGCAATGGTCATAAAAAAATATATATATTATAATGCAACGAATTTGGTTTTGAAAAGCTGTGTATTTTTTATATTTTTTATACCGTTTCTCTCTGTATTATATTATAATTATTATATTTTTATGTTATTTACAGGTTAAGTTGTAAATCAGCAGAAGCTGAACTTCACCTTTTCATCTACTTCATATATATGTATATATTTACACTTATATTAAAACTTGATGAATAAAGACGATTTATTATTATTATTATTACTTTATGAACGCACTCACTGTTTTTAAGCTTATAATAAAATTATTGTGCTACCTGGAGTACCTTTTTTATTAAGTTCATATCACATTTTTCGATATTTATTTACAGTATAACCCTTAAAAAAATATCGCCGGCACTGGCTGATGTTTAGTAATTTTACTTTCAGCCAACTGGTAACTGGTAATGTCAATTGGGTCACATGGGATACAAATATTGTTAAAGACTCTGTAGAAAATATTTTCTGCATTCTAAATAAATACTTAAGGCTGCTGTCTCATCAAATAATTTCCCAATATTAGATTAAATTCTAAAAATGTTTATGAATAATTCTTAATCACAATAAATCATTCCTCCGTTACGCCATTTTTATTTTGAACAAACTGTCACTTTGTATATCCATTTATTTGTGACTTTAAAATATGCACCCTCTTTCCTCTGGGAACGAGCTAAAAAAAAAACAGCCGTCCGAAGGTATGTAAAAGAAAATAAACGACGATTTGCTTAACATTTTCTTGATATATTTTCGTCAGTTCCAAAACCAAGAAAAGTTTAGTTTGAATTGTATTTTTTACTGCATTTGAATGTGGGTATAAAAGTTGTGACGGACATGAAAATAATATCAACCTTTTATTAAAAATGGAAACTTATTGATATAAAAAAGGCATATGACAAGATTGCCAGGCAGATTAGAAATGGCATCATAATGAAAAAATTCAAGAAAACTGTTTGGTTTGACTTTTCTGAATTTATTAGCAATATTAAGAGAGAATAGGAGCTAAAGAAATCAATGTAGAAAGAATGTCTTATATTGCTAATGATTGTCTCAAACGGAGTTTCTTCTATAACGAGTATATTATTAAAATAACGACTTAAACTATCAACATGTTGCATATGAGAACTATTTCTGTGTTCAAGAGTATTATCAAAATTTTGCAGGGTTAACCCTTTCCGACACTGCGTACACTGTAGTGTACATAGATTTTAAATGCTAGTAATAGACTGTATCCAAATAAATTTACCGTTGGTCATGCGGTACACTGTAGTGTTGTATTTTACATTTCATCCAGAAGACGTCGCATCAAACCAAAACAATGCGCTCTATTGTTTTGGGTAAGGCAAATTTACACAACAGATTTAGTCACGTATGCGTATAACCTTCAATTTCTGATACGTGTAATTTGAGTTTATTGTGTGTTTACTTGGTTGCTATATTTTTTGTTAGTGTATTGTGATTTGAGTTAATTACAGAATTATTGATTTCTTGGAAATTTCATAAGATTTTGATAGTATGGTGGTTTACAACTATGTACTTTACAGTGTACATCATGACTGGGAGGTGCTATTGGAAAAAACCGTTAAATGAAAAAATATTATGTGACATTCTAAATGGAGATTATTTTTGGTTGTTTGTTTTGTTTTTAGGAATAAATATGTGATGCTGATTTTATTTCTTTTTAGATGACAATGAAGCATTGGCAGTCGATAATTCTCAAGAACCAGAAGAAGTGGCGCTTATTGAACTGGCTTCTGAATTACATGGCAATCAAAATCTATCAAAGCAAGAAATACCTACTTGCCAAACGGCAAAAGACTTTGCAAGTGAAAGAGAAGATTTGTTGGATAAAAGGGATTTATGAAATGTCAAGTAATGTACAGGTATATCAGGCTAAGAAAGAAGAAGTAATAAGTCTGCCTACTCCAATGGAGATTTTTTCTAAATATTTTACAGATGCCCTTTTTGATACCTGTGTAGAAAAAACAAACTTGTATGCTGTTCGTACTTCTGTTCCTAACTTTCCTGTTACAACTGTGTCAAAAATAAAGACATTTTTAGGAGTTCTCATGGTAATAGGTAATTTGAGTTATCCGAGGGTGCGAATGTATTGAGAGCCGAAATTTGCAATTCCTCTAATATCTGAAAATATGCAAATAAACAGATTTTTTAAATTACGAAACGCGATGCATTTCACTTCTGACGAGGAAAAAAAGCCAGAAGATCGGCTGTGGAAAATACGCCCTCTTTACAATGGGATAAGAGAAAGATGTAGGAAGTTGGAGCCAGAAGAAGTCTACAGTATTGACGAACAAATGGTTCCCTTCAAAGGTGCTGTGAACATTAAACAATATATCAAAAATAAACCAACAAAGTGGGGTATAAAGTTATTCCTATTGTGTGGGGTAAGTGGAACAATATATGACTTTATTATCTACCAGGGTGCAAATACAGAACTGAAGACGGAGTATATGTTATTTAGTCGCCCAACGTGGGGCGTCAAAATCTTGTAACACTTTTTGTTCCCTTTTTGAGACGGTTTTCATAGGCAAACGAAAGGTTACAAGATCACGACAGCTCTATAGCCTGGAAGCAGGGTTCGTGGGTTCTGAAAACTTTTAATAGTGGACGCCATTTAATTTTGATTTAGTCTTTGTTTTTTTAGTTTCTATAAGATCAAAATCAAATCAAAAGACCTCACAGAGCTAAGCACTTAAAACATACCTAAGGCATGGTACCAGACCAATGCATCGAGACAATGAAACAGCCGACGAAAAATTAGCCAATGAAGGTTCAGGTTCTGTGGAGTTACTTAAACTTTCTGTAAGGCATCCATTAAACAGTGTATGCAAAAAGCATCATAGGAATGGTGGAATCACTACTCAGGATTGAAAGATGCCAAGGAATTTATTTAAAAACCTTTGGCCAAGTTTACGAAAGATTTGGTGGATCAAAACGACATATTTTTAGGATAGCAGTTCTTACCAGATATAAGTGTCATCAGTCCAACAGAAAAAGCCACAAAATGCAAGTTATCTGAAAAAAAAAAAGGAAACAAATCCACATTATGATCCAGAGTGAAGGCCTGCAAGATTGAGGTTTTTAATACTAGGAAAAAAATATCCAGACGCATGTACATGCATGCGAGAGCCACCTTCAAAGCTATTAGGTCTAACGAAAAAGACGAAGCTAGACAATACACTCTAAATAGTGGATTTCTACAACAGGTCTGAAAAGCTTCCGGTGGACAAGAATAAATCCAAATTACTTTTTCAATCTAATTTAAATCGATGTACAGGGTATTTCAAAAAGATTGGTCATAAATTATACCACATATTCGTGGGTCAAAAATAGGTCGATTAAACCGACTGTGCACCCAAAAATAGTTACAGGGTGTATAAGATAAAAATTTAAATTATTTTTTTTAACGTTGCTCTTAAACCGTTTGGCATTTTTTCATAAAATTTTATATGACGTGCTAGAATACCATGACTAATAATACCGAGAAAGAGGCAATATTTTTTTCTTGATTTTTATAGGTTTTTGGAGAGGGTCACCGCTCTTTTCTCCACTCAACTTTTTTTTAGTATAAAATTTAATTACAAATGAAACGCCACTGGAATACAACTTTGGAAACTTTTTTGTCTCCTAGTATTTGTTTGTAAAAAGTTTAGTTTAGACGATACAGTCATTTGAAATGACAACTTTCAATGGAAATTCTATGTATAAAAAATATCAAATTCAAGTTTATTTTTAAATTACAAACTATGTCATCAAAATAAAAGAATTTAATTTAACAGGTGTTCAAAATTACATTCTTCTCCTGTATACACTTACTACATAGTTTTAACAATGAAAATCGAAATTTGATATTTTTGCATACCTACGTATAATTTACATTGAATATTTTTAAGATGTCATTTTAAGTGGCTGTATCGTCTAACCCAAACATTTTAAAAACAAATACTAAAATATAAAAAAGTTTCCAAATAAATATTGCATTTTAGTAGCGTTCGATTTTTAATAAAATTTAATATCACAAAAAAGTGGAGTAGAGAAAGGGGCGGTGACACCGTCCAAAATCCTACAAAAATAAAAAAAAAATGCCTCTACCTCGATTTTGATAGTCATGGTATTTGAATACGTGATATAAAATTTCATAAAAAAATGTCAAACGGTTTGAGACCAACGTTAAAAAAATTAATTTAATTTTTATCTTATACTATTTTTGGGTGCACTTTTGTATAAAGGTAAGTACGGTTTAACTGACCTATTTTTGACCCAATAATACGTGGTATAATTTATGACCAATATTTTTGAAACACCCTGTAGAACTTGGTTGTAACATGTGAAAAACCTTTTATGAACCCATTACTTCTATTGGTATTGCCAAAATGGGAAAAGCGAAGTTAAATCAAATATAAAATTATGTGTTTAGAAAAAAATTAGTTTGTTTTAGACTGAAGTTATAGAACATCATGAATATTATTTAAACATTTCAAGTCTAATGGTCTATTTAATGCTGCCGGATATAGACTTTTTAACGTAAATGGATCACACTGTATGTTTTTATTAGAGCAGCACAACCCTAAAGGCCATTATTAAATTAATTAAAATTAAAAATACGTCATCAGATTTTTAAACGCTTTTTACTACAAGAAATAATATTGTAAGTTAGGTACATGTCCAGATTTTAATAATATTTCACATTTTACGTCATTTTGACCATGTACACGATTGTTTGGTACGGGCCGGTATCTATTTTTAACTTTATTTAATATTTTAAAAAATATCCATTATTTTATTTGCGATGTTTACCCCATTTAATTCTAAAATTAAACACTAGAGAGGGCTAACTTCGGCCTCTATATTTCACGCATAGCCCCGGCTATGCAAATTTTTTTAGAAAAAACAGCAAAATTAATTGTTTAATTTTCCCATTTAATAAATATTCCAACAAAGTTTAAAAATTGTTGTCATTAATGTGGATTGATTATCTTTAATGACTGGCCTATATAGTGTATTGCTTTTTTTTTAGTGAATCAATTACAATAAATTTTACTGTATCCTACATATATTTTCCAAAAATTGACATATCGTCTCATAACCGGACTCGCACATTATACAAATAGGTACCAGTATACAAATTGGATCAAAGGCCGCTATTTTTTTTTTTATCCATAACCGTTTATTACTACCGGATTTAAACGGGTTCCAAATCGATAAATTTAAGGTAGACTTGAATTGACCGACCTTGTAGGACATATGAGAAAAGTGCACACCCATTACTTCTTGTGCGTCAATTTTATTGATGAAGGTCAATTTTCATCGATAATACCAAAGAACAATGAATTTCGCATAAAAAAATATGCTTTTTTGCTGTTGGTACGTAGGTAATAAATGTTATTGTTTTTCTCTCTTTCAGTAACTTACAATATTATTTTTTGTAGTAAGACGTATTTTCAATTTTAGTTAATTTAATAATGGCCTTTAGGGTTGTGCTGCTCTAATAAAAACATATACAGTGTGATCCATTTACGTTAAAAAGTCTATATCCGGCAGCATTAAATAGACTATTAGACTTGAAATGTTTAAATAATATTCATGATGTTCTATAACTTCAGTTTAAAACAAACTAATTTTTTTCTAAACACATAATTTTATATTTGATTTAACCTCGCTTTTCCCATTTTGGCAATACCAATAGAAGTAATGGGTTCATAAAAGATATTTCACATGTTACAATCAAGTTCTACAGAGTGTTTCAAAAAGATTGGTTATAAATTATACCACGTCATTTTAATTGTCATTCATTAAAATCGATTTTTGTGACTTATGACATGTAGATATAGTATTTTTAATACAAATCCCGATGCACGTCAGAGATCATTTATGACGTCACGGCCTTGCAGTGTTGCCTAATCGTCAGAATAGTTGAGGAATTTAGAATTTTTTAAAATTGTAAGGTTATGTATTTGTTATGTTACTATATAGTAGGAACAATTAGTTTTAAATGTATATAACTAACGGAAAATATTGAATTCCTTTATGAATAATAAACATCTGAACAAAAAAGCTTTAAACATTTTATGCAAAACATGGAAAATAAAACTGTAAGGTAGTATATTGCAGATGGATCAAAATTGGTTTAGAATTAGCACAGAAAATATCTAAAACTAATTTAATTTCACCAAGAAAGTTATTTAACAGAACTACATTTAAGTTATAAACCACAACACCCCATAAAATTAAAGAGGTCATTGAAAAAATTAAAACTACAAAGGCATGTGGAGGATTCATAATATCAGTAGATACCTATACTTAAAAAATTAAAGTTTGAAAATGCTAAAATATTTGAATACAAGAAGGAAATTGTTAAAATATTTGAGTAGGTGCTTTAGTAAATCTCACTTTCAGTAACGGTTCTGTAGCTCAAGTATTCAAGATAGCCAGAAATGCTTCAAAAATAAACAGATATCGCTACTTCTTTTCAACTCTAAAGTTATCGAAACATGTATGAACAATAGATTCATCACTCAAACATCAAGATTCTCCATTTTATCAGCTTCAAAAGACATTTGAAAAATGTTATTCTCAGTCAAATATTTTTTTTATATCTTGGAATAAATTAAATAAAAATACAGATATATAAGAAATATATCAAACTGTTTATTGTTTTAAAAATTAGACAATGTTTTTTTTTTAATTACACTATTTTCTCATAAAAAAACAATTATTTATCTACTAATCTTCATTATTTCTATAAAATTCTTTTATTTCTCCTAATCCAGATCGCAAGTATTTGAATCGCAGTCATCGATATCGTTATTAGGGTTAATTATAATAAAAATAATTTCCAATCTATTAAAAACTCCCTCTCTGCCAATATGTTTATTATAATATTGCTTAGAAAGGACACAAATAAGTTCAATGGAGTTAAAAATACAATGGCAGGGAAGATTACGTAATACTTTGTCTATATTGTTCTGCTTAGGTAATTATCTACCATATATTTCTTTGGCGGTTCGCACCTGAAAAAAGAATGTTTTATTTATTTCTATTTAGTTACCATTTCGTATAACGTGTGTCAATATCGCTATATTCTAAATTGTAATATTGAAACAACACATTATATCAATGATTTAATGTTAGGTACACCGTTATATCAAATCTTGTAACTTCATTTTTAATTTTTTGATATTGTTTTAAAGTTTATTTCTGAAAAAAAAAGGCATTTTTGGGTTTCACTGTACATCTCGAAAATATGTAAAACATGTAGATGTTTATTGACCACTGTAATCAAATTTTTCCAATTAAATTGTCTTTATATGATTGCTAGAATAGCATATCTACCATTAAATCTTCAATATGATGTGTCATTTCAATATTAATATTTTTTTTTACTTGATTTACACAATTACTGATACCTTAATTTACTTTAAATTTGGTTTTATCTCTTGCCATCGATTTTTGTAGGTCTAACACCCTTTGTCATTATTTTCCCAGGAGCTGTTTAATGTTTCATTTTGAATGATACATTTTTCATCAATGACAACGAAATGCTTCTGTTGTAATTCTATAATTTCTTAAAAACTGACCTATTTACAGTTCACGTCTTGGTTATCTTTTTTCCTTCATTCTTTTAATACAGTTGACAATGATGCAATATAGCCATTAAACATTTGTCGCTCAATCAACTTTTCTCTTAAAGGTTCCAAAGTTATATGTTGACCTGCAAATAAGTATGTATTTATATTACTGTATACAAATTAAAACTTTTATAGGTAATATAAATAAATTATGATTGAATAAATAGATTTGTCTTTATACTTACTTGTTTCATACATATTATAAATACCACTTCGGATTCCATTTGTATCCAGTGTTATTGTATTAGTAGGTAATCCTTTGTTTATATGAATGCTTTTTAATTAGCGATTTTAATCATTCATTATTCTTGACTGCTTGCCAAATACTACTGACAGTAGAAATATTTTTATTTAGAGATGCTGCAACACACTAAAAAAGTCAAGAAAATAATTTCATATTTCTATTAAATTTTATAACTTGTTACCTCTCTTACAGCAGTTAAAGGTAAACGTGGTCCATCATTATCACGCTCTCATTCAAAATAATGGAATAAAGAAGCTATCAACTCCTTACAAGGACTATTTAGTTTTTTAGGCATTTTGTATATAAAAATTAAACGACAAATAATCAGCTTATTCACTCTATGGTTGTTTTGAAAAATAGTTTTTTATAAGTATAACTGGCAAAGCTTAAAAATACAGGCAAAAGGATTTTAAATTACAGAAAACAAAATGCACAATCAATAATTAACTCAACATAAACATAACCTAACTAAATCAGTGAAATTTTTTAAAAGGGGGTTGCAACACCGCAACAAGGTGTACCAATTGCTGTAATGACATTTCTTCTCTATAAATACGAGCTTCATGGGCGTACAGAATGTCAAAATTATTTAATTTAAAGTATTATTTTTTGAGTACTAAACATTTAATAATGTTTTTATAAATTTTATATTATCAAGAATTAGACATGTATAAACTAAATAATTTAAATAATTCCTAAAATTATCAAAATAATCACCATAACAGTTTTCGACTTTTTAGTAATATGACTACGTTCATGAATGCTCGCGACTATACGTGACTTTTTCGGATTATTAGCTTAGTTAGGGACATTTTAATTAGTTGGTAGTACTATGACGAATGACCGACGTCATTGCTGACGTGCATCGGGATTTGTATTAAAAATACTATATTATGAAAATGTAAACAAAACTAATTCAATAATTTGGTTACCTTTTAAAATGATTTTAAGTTGTTTTGAAATGTTACAAATAGTAAAAATGGTTTATTATTAAGATACTTATGTCCTCTTTCCTTCTAGATAAATTCTACATGGATTCCCAATTTAAAATCTACATGGATTCTCAAGTTTAAAATAGTAAGGAAATTTTAATGGAATAAACAAATAATAAAATATGAAATAATTCACTAGATAGCATTTGTTTTAGGTTTTAGAAATGCAGTTTATGTTAAATGAGTCCTAAATAAATCCTATTAATCTTAAAAATTCTATAAATTCTTTTATCCTGCAACAATATTTGTATAGTTTCCTGGTTTTCTCTCCTGTATAAATTTTCTAAATCACAAATCAAAATTGAGTTATTTATAACAACAAACATATTTTAATAAGGTTCTATTTGAATGTGTTATTTCAAAGTCAGAATTTAACTATCTGTACAAGCGACAATACCGCCCTAAACACTAAACCAAATGTTATTGAATGATCATTGTTTAAACTCGGTTCAAACAAGCTTGACTTGATGGCATTGTTATATCATTATGCGAAGTGAAGTTAGGCAGATATTAGTAAGTTCATCTCTATTGAAATTTCTTGAAATTAGGCATGCTCGGATTGAGGCTTAGATGAATATTCAACGAGGGATCCTTGGATGTGATTTTTCGGATGATCTTATTTTAGAGCGGGAGATTGAATAGTAAAGTTAAACTGTAAAGACAAAGAGGAACTATATTACATTCTGGTGGTTGATTTTAGCGGTGAATATTTTAAAGTTTATCGCTCAGAAACTTTGACTTAAATATCCTTATTGAAAATATTACTAAATTGAGTGAAAGTATTTCAAACTTTATTTTTGTAACAAAATTTTAAATTATTTCAGATTTAAATGGATTTAGATACTCGAGAACTGTTCCCTTTTGTTTAGCAGATTTTAAAATAAATAAAACGAAAGAGTTGGTTAATTAATATTAAAATAAATCATCAAAATGAAGATTAAATATTTATAGAAAATTTTATAAAATAACTTTTCAAATTATTGGAAAGTTTTCACAACATATACAGTGGCGGCTTGTGCCTTAGCATATAGGTGGAGTCACGGATTAACATTTTCGGGTGCCTAGCCCAGATTTTGACTCGAAGTCGTTAAGAAGCATATCTTGGGTAATATATTAAAGTATTTTAACGTGCGCATTTATCATTTTTACAAAATAATAAATAACACAAAAAACTTACCAGAATTTAGCTTTGAATAGTAATTTATTGCACTCTTAACGTAAAATAAATAATATTTTACATTGAACGATATTTGAAGTCTAATCTTCGTTCTGTTTTATTAGCAAAAATGTCAATTATTCGTCTATTAAAGTCGTCAATGTTATTTAGAAACACTTTTTTAGCTGATAACATTCCTAGCGCACTTAGTCTTTCTTCTTTCATTGAGTTTCGTAAAACAGTTTTTATCCTCTTTAACATAAAGAAACATCTTCCAGCTTCGGATGTTGACATAGGTCTTGCCACTAAAACTTCCAGTAATTTAATAGTTTCTTGAAAAGTGTACTTCATATGTTCCTGCGAAACTAATGATAACAGAGGACTGACTCCAGAAATGGTTTGCAACTCTTTTCCTTCGTAAAGTACTTGCAGTTCTGTTTTTAAACGATTTTTTTCCAGAAATTGATACGCGTTAACTGTATCAGAGAGCAATTGATCAGGAAAGTTTTTTTGGTATTCGATAAAATGTTCTTTCATGAATAATGCGGTAGCTATCAGATGTCCTGTGAAAGTGAATCGTGTACTAATCTTTTGTATAATGGAATCGCAAACTTCCAAGGCTTTTATTTTTCTATTTGTTGAAACAGACAGATCGGAACGAGAGTAACGTCGCCTTTTCTGAGGAACAAGTTCATATTCGGTTTCTAAGAGCTCGGAGTCTATTTTGTCAAGAATTTTATCCATTTCAGTACGAATTTTTTGAATTGCATTTTCAAAGATTTTTAGATCTTGTTTAGCCTTGATAGGGTCGGTAATAATCGTCTAAAAATTATTTCGACATGTGGGATGACTTTATGAAAAACTGTTAACCAAAATATGA
Organism: Psylliodes chrysocephalus; assembly: GCA_927349885.1. Classification (NCBI taxonomy): domain Eukaryota; kingdom Metazoa; phylum Arthropoda; class Insecta; order Coleoptera; family Chrysomelidae; genus Psylliodes; species Psylliodes chrysocephalus. The sequence goes on along the minus strand of OV651822.1, from coordinate 15,821,417 downwards.
AATATCTGTCCTATAATCTAAGTTTATAAGCACCGGCTTGCTCAATCGTAGAATTTAATTTAATGTCTTTGTCGTTCTCTAAAATATCCATAACGTGTTCATTTTGGTATTCATAAACTGTATTAACTCCCCTTGATTGGAAATTCCATCTCGTTTGTGATGAGTGTGATAATCTTCTATGAACTATATCATTCAATACTTTTGTTCTTTGAGGTGATGTAGAAAAAAAAGCACAAATTCCAGTTAAATAAGCGAAAACAATCCGAACAGATGCATTATTGAACCTGCACTGCTCATTATAAGGTTAATCTGATGTGCATAGCAATGAGCATAATTTTCTAAAGAATATTTATCTTTAATTATTTTTTTTAGCCAGGGTTGCCAGATCTTTGTAATAAAAAAGCTGGACACTGTCGTTTCAGCAAAAGGGCCACAAATTTTTTAGAGCCACGCTTAATTTTGTTAGGAATTCAACCAAAACTTAAAAATGAAGACAAAAACAAAATATTCTTTATTAGAATAACAAAATAAACGCTTTACAATAAAACAATAGAAGGCCTTATTTATACCCAATACATACAGGGTGTTACTTAATGATAAGCCGTAATTCCAAGGGCGCATGCTTGAACCAAGTGGAAAAGTTTAACAATCGAAGTTAACTTGATCTTATTGTTAATTTTAATGAAAGTGGTTTTTATTTTTTCCTCAAAAACGAAGTAATATAAAAAAAAGTTATATTTTTAGCTTCTTAATCGAAAAAGAAATATATAAAAGTTGAAAAGTCAGTGGCGTACATTTATTTGTAAATATTATTCATAAGACTGCTCCTCATCGCGACGCCACTGAAACTCATAATTATCTTCTAGTCAGTATAAACTTAGCGTCTTATCGCGTTTATTTTTTATTTTTGAGGATCCTGCTTCATTTTTCTGAAAAGTACAACAATACCCAGACAGCACACCAAATCCTTTGGATATCTACTGGACATCCCAATATCCACTGAATGTCCAGTCCATGGTGGATATCTATTTTATATCCATGAGATGTAAGATATAGTCCTGCAAATATCCATAAATAATAGTAATTATGTAGCAAATTATTAAAAAATTACGCCATTGTGGCTAATAGTACCGTTCAGATATTTAAAATTAATTTGTTTAAGGTGTGTTCAATATCCCATGCATATCCACTAAATATATCAAAGTCTAGGCGCGAATGCAAACCATGGTGGATATCCACTAGATGTAATTTTTGATTTTGTTTACTAAGTATAGATGGCGATACCACTTTCACTCGTACTCATGCTCAACCCGCCGTAATTGAGTTCGATCGAAATTGGTTTCGCAATCAGACTCCATTAGAGACTGGAGTCGAGAATTTCCATTTATTGCTGAAGAGGCCTAATAAGGATGACTTTCTCCTTAGTGGGCAAAATCAAAGGCAGAGTGTTAAAAATATTTTTTATCTCTGCTATTTTCTTTCGACGTTATTCCATAATCATTAGTTACGTATGCACCTCCACTAAAATAAAATATTTTGCTGAATATCCGAATATCTTCTATATCCTGCGATATAAACGGACATTTGCATATCCATATTAGATCCACAGGATATATTGGATATCCACAAAATATATTCTGTGGATATCTCTGGGATTTCTTGTATGTTCTGGAAGATACCCATTTGATATTTTGCTGGATATCCATAGGATATCTTCTATATTCTGGATATAGACGGACATTTGGATATCCATATTAGATCCACGGGATATTTCTGATATCCTGTGGATATATTGAATATCCACAAAAGATATTCTGTGAATATCTCTGGGATTTGGTGTGTTGTCTGGGTACGTTTAATTTTTGGTTAACACAAAAAAGTATAATATTATTTGCAGTTAAAAATTTAGTTAGATGAGATATTTAAAATAATTAAACCTTACCGAATTTTCGTGAATGTCCACAAACACCAACGGTGACGGCGCACTTTTCTCTGCATTTTCATTTAAACAATCCACTATATCTTCGTAAACCCCACAGTGTTCACCTCCAAAATGCCCTAACCAGTCTATTTCGTCAGACATAATGGAAGAATCCGATTCTGAAACCATTTTAGCTTTACAAAAATTATCGTAAAATTAGCGTTATTATTGTAAAATTGTTTCATTGCACTTGCCAAAAGCTTCTCCCTTCTAACGGTTAAATGCAACGGAATAGAATCTGACTCGCACAGGTACAATGGTAAAATACAGAAATTTCCACGCGGTAATTCACCGAACAAAATGACCTCGACCATGAAACAACATCAAATGTTTGACCTATAATGCTTGAGAGGCCGAAAAAGTATGACAAATAATACGGCTGGAAAAGTGTCGCATTTTCTGCGAGAGTGGAAAAGCCGAGAAAACCGGGACAATTTACGTGAAAGGCGGGACTTGGAATTATTAAAAAAAGGCTTGACAGATTAGCAAAAAGCGGGACTGTCCCTCCTATGGCGGGACGTTTGGCAGCCCTGTTTATACCCCATTTATACCTCCGCTCATGACTGACGCTCCGTCGTAACTCTGCGCGATCAACTTATTTGGTGTGTCATTAATGAATGGATTAATTTCATTTAAAATGCAATTTGCTATTAAAATGACATTGTGTCCGAGAGGATTTACAAATTTCCAAAATCTTTCTACTGGATTACTGGGGGCAATGTATTGTAGAATAATAATCAATTGAAATTCGTTAGCAACATCGGTAGTTTCGTCAACAGTTACAGCTATATAATTAGTTTTTTTTATTTCTTTAGCCACTTCTTCATAGTAAACGCCAAGCATGCAGTCCAATAGTTCGTTCTGGATGGTCTTAGAGGTCCCTCTAAATACTGTTGCTTTGTTAAAATTTTCCATTAAATCTTGATCTAATTCAGAACTAAAATCTATCAATTCTTGCAACACTCCTCTATTTTTGGATTTTTCGGTTTCATCATGTCCGCGCAATGCTAATTTTAATGCATCACAAAATCTAATACAGTTAATAATGATGTTTAAAATATATGTTTTTATCAACTTGTTTATTGTGGGTAATAATATTTTGTCTATAAGCCGAATTCAATTGATTTTCCAAGCAAAGAATAACTAAAAATATTATTTACATGGGCTTTACTGTTTTCATGTGTTTTAATTTTCTTATAAATGTGTATCAAATCAGTTATACCATGCATCGTCCACGAAGAATCGCTCCCCAACAAAACATACACAGAACAAAAAAATGCGTTGTTTTCATCACATCCAAAAATCCAGTTATTTTTTAAGTACAAATTCCGGTTAAACTTTCTTATCGTAAAGTTTAACGAACTTGAGTTGGAAGCCTTCTGCGTTTTTGTTATTGCCAAATCGGAAAGAGGTCTTTCAAGTTCCTTTATTTTGGATTTTTTCCTCGAGCGAGTGCGTAGAAAAAGGTTTCAGTAACAGAATGTTTATTTTAATTATTTTGCTTCGGACTCTCGGACTATTTTTAATTTATTATTCTTTAAAAACTTAATTTTTATAACTAATAACAAACAAAAATTCAGCACGCATAAAATTTATTTCGAGCCGCTTGAAACGTGGCCCCGTTTTAATGTAAGAGGGTCATTCAATAAGTAAAGAGACAAATGGCTTTAGTTCAAAACCGGTTTATTTCAATTATTCAAAATTAGGGCTATTTTTCAACATAATCACCCGCCACAGTTATGTGCTTGTCCCATCTTTCTTGCAGCTTCCTAATTTTCTTGACGAAGAATTCTTTTGATTTACCCCGAAGCCACTTTTGCACCGCTTCCTTAACTTCCTCATTGGTAGCAAATCATTTTCCACGTAGTGCGTCTTTGAGTGGTCTAAACAGGTAAAAATCAGATGGGGCGAGGTCGGGACTGTAGGCAGGATGAGGTAAGATCTCCCAATTCAATTCTTGAAGGCGGGTGTTATCGTGCTGAAGAATGACTGCTTTTGACAAGAGTCCCCGGCGTTTGCTCTTGAACGCTGGTCTAACTTTGTGTTCTACAATTTCAGAGTAGTAATGTCTATTGATAGTTCGTTGATCTTCAAGGAAATCGTAATAGACTGGACCCTGTGAGTCCCAAAAGATGGTCAGCACCACTTTACTGGCGGAAGGTTTAACCTTGAATTTTTTGCGAACTGGAGAGCTAGTGTGTTTGCACTTCATACTGCCTTTTGGTCTCAGGGACGTAGTGATGGATCCAGACCTCGTCGATGGTCACTATTCTTTCAAAAAAAGCGTCTCCTTCAATCAAACTTCGTTGCTTTAAGTGTTTACTAATGGAAAGCCTTGATTCTTTATAAGCGCCAGTAAGCTGTCTGGGAACCCATCTAGCACACGTTTTTCTGTACTTTCAATTGTTCTGAATGACATTGTAAACAGTTTCAACACTTACTTGAACTTCCTCAGCTATCATTTCAAAACAGTAATTCTTCTGTTATCACGAATAAGTCCATCAATCCTCGATTCCAACGAGGGACCAGACACTTCCACTGGACGTCCACATGGGGGTTCATCACCTACACTTGTTCGGCCACTTTAAAACCGATGAACCCACTTGTAAAAATTTCCACGGTTCATACAACTTCTACCGTACTGTATCAACATTCTAGAAAAAATTTCACTTGGTTTTACACCTCCTGCGACTAAAAATCTAATGACTGAGCGCTGCTCTTCTAAGCTGCAATCTTCAGGTAGACTTGCCATGCTGAATTGAAAATGTTAAGGTTATGTTGACATAAAATGATGAAACAGCTGATCAGAGCATATCCCACGGTTGCCAACTAACACCCCTGAAAAGATTGTACACATTCATTAAATAGTTTTAAAATTATATAATTTGTCTCTTTATTTATTAAATGACCCTCGTATCAGAAGCGCTTTTTACAGGCGAATGGCGTGACCTTTAGTAAACTTTTACAATGGATTGATTGGTAAGCAGCCGGGCCGCTGGTCGGGGTGCTCGGATATACGGCGGACAGTCAATTGCTTGAATTATTGAATTTGTTGTGTCTAGGAATAATACGACGCAAGTTTTTTCAACAGGATCAAATTAAATAATGATAAATAATTTATATAATGTATCGTTTAGCCATAATTTGATCCGACAATTGTAATAATTCTTGTAATTAATATAAAGAAATATTTTTAGAGACCGAAATATTTACAAATTTTTTCGCCAGTGCCAATGCCCTTTGGCCCCTTAGGACAAGCCGCCAGTGAACATATATAAACTCAAACGAAAATAAATTTTACTCATCTGCTATTTTTAAGGTATTTATTTTTTCCCTCGTATAATTAAACCATTTACAAGAACATATGTAACAAATTTTCATACCTATTCTGGTATTTTATCGTATCAAATTCGTTATTTCTGCTCCACCTTGTGCTTCTCCCGAGATATTAAATTTTACCCCCTATTTTATCCCTTTGGTGTTTCAAGATGAGACTAATCTCCATATTTAATCATTTCAATTAGCTACTACTCCCACAGGTGCTGTATCAAAATCTCAGAGCAGGAAATCAATCAGTAAACAATAATAATATACAGAGAATGTAAATTAGATGATCGATAATACTATTCAATTATAAAAGACAATAAGCAGATGTAGCTTACGAAATGAACCTTTTAACTTTCAGTGAGGGAAACTATCTAAAACTGAACATTAACAAAAAAAGAATGAATTTATCAATTAAAATTTTGTCTACTTAGTAACATAAGTTTCGAATAAGCGTCTAGTACCAGAGCGAAAATTGATCCATTGTTTTATAAAACGCACTGTGTTTTATTCATGATCGGTTATTTGTATTAATCATGTTTCGTAATCTCCATAGAAAAATAAAAAAGCAGTATCTTTTAATTTATAAGTGTTGCTAGTTTGTAAATATACCAAAACTCTTTAAATTGATGTAGTTATAAGTATTTATAAGTTTGTGTATACCAAAACTTTTGATCATGGAACAAAAGCAAAAGCAAATTACGCTGCATTAGTGTGGAAAGACATTATTAATTTGAAATACATATTAAAGGCCTTCATCCTGGAGAGGATTTATATTTAAAGTATTTATAAGTAAAAATACTGAAGAGAAGAAATAACTTAGTTATTGTGATTTTTGTGCTATAGAAAAAAATAAAAGAGGAATGTGATGTGAAAGATAATACAGAAGCCAGCAAAGTAGAACAGACAGAGAAGAACATAGTAATAAACAATTTACAAGAAACATCTGATGAAGACTTTGAAAATAATAGACACATCAGAAAGATACAGGAAACAAAGCAAAATATATTTAAAACCACTCCTCCATCTAAGGAATTAAAGCAGAATGAAATATCCAAAGAGACAGAAAATTCAAAGTCATTACAAGTGGGTTTATTGGAAAACAACAATTTTGAGGATGTTGCAAGTACCTACTAGTAAAAATGTATTAAAAATAAGAAATAATAAAACATGTTGCTCATATAAAGGGTGTCCCAATAAGAACTTGAATTTTGAATTGCGCGCCATTTCTATCTGTCAAACATCAAGTGGGTCATATTAGGCAGGTGTTCTGTCAAAACATTGACATTAACGAAAATGCCGCGTTACACTGTTGAAGAACGTTTATTAAGTGTGAAGACCCATTACAGAAATGGAGGAAATTTTACAGTGACAATGCGCAGGTTACGTAAACATTTCGGTGTACAGGGTGATTCTTTTATCATGGGAAATGAGTTTTTCTCGTAAACGGCTGCAGCAAATTGAGTTTTGTGAAAAGTATTTTATTTGGGCCGGCTAATGCTTAAAATTGGGATGGATAAGGAAGTTATAAATAAGCGACGCTGGGCGTCGCGACGCTTCAATTTTTTTTTTGTCAGAAGCATACCATTTTTATTTCAGAAATTGAAAGATCTATTCAATAGAAACACTTTTTTCAAATACCATTTTTTTCCATCTAAAACCATTCAAGCATTACAGACCAGTTTTTATGTTTTAAATTTGTAGATTGCCATACAAAAAATGCTGGGTTTTTAAATTTCACTAAATCAGGCAGGCTAACTTTTATGCTGATATTGACAACAAATATAATTTAGGATTTAAAGAAAACAATTTACAAGATGTTCCTACATTTAATAACACTTATGTAATTGTTTAGGAAATAATCAAAGTTTACACTAACAACCCATAAAACATACATAAAACATTAAAGAATAACATGAACTGTATTTAGTAAAAATTAATTGCTAATTCACAAATCTTATTTTAACAATTGCTCGATATATGCGCCATCGTTATCCACACATAAATTGTACCGCTTTCTTATTTCGAAAGATGTAACTTTTCTTAAAACATCACCAGATATTCCATTGCACGCATCAATAATTTTTTGTTTTAAAATATCTAAATTATTAGATTTTGTTTTATACACTATATTTTTTAAAATTCCCCATAAAAAGAAATCTAAGGGTGTCAAGTCCGGAGATCTAGGCGGAAATTTCAAGGGCCCGTGTGTCCCCAACCATCTTCCGTGGTAGACTTCATTCAAATAATTTTGAACAATGACCGCATTGTGGCAAGGAGCTCCATCTAGTTGAAACCATAAGTTTCTTCTGATTTGCAGTGGCACATGTTCCAGCAAAAGAGGAAGGTGATTTTGGAGAAAATCTAAGTATCTTGGGCCCGTCAAGGCGCCTTCATAAAAGTATGGCCCTACTAAGTGCCGCCCGACTATTCCGCACCAGACGTTTATGCCAAAGTGGCCCTGTATTTGATGTTGTCTGATTTTGCGCGGGTTTTCGTCTGACCAATAATGGGTATTTTTTTTGTTTGGTAATCCATGACTAACAAAATGACTTTCGTCTGTCCATAGTATATGAGAAAATAAATTAGGATTGTCATCCAAAGACACCAAAAACTGACAAATAAAATCCTTCCTCCTCTCAAAATCTCTAAGCGAAAGTTCTTGCAAATTATGAAATTTATAGTCATGGTATTTGTTGCTTTTTAAAACTCTTTGTATCACACTATAATTTAAATTTAAGTCTCTTGAAGCCTCTCTTATAGAAGCTTCATGGTGATTGTTAAAATAATTTTAAATAATTGCCACATTTTCATCCGTCGTGACAGTTTTTGTTCTTGATCTTTTACCTGCAAATTTGGCTCATTGAATTTATGGGGATTTATTAAAAAACACAAAACCTACCTTCAAATGCTTTAGGGTTTTGACGTAAACTAGTTTCTAACCTGGCAAACATTTTGTGATCTGGAAGGTTGCGTTCGGGGTATTTTTCCGCATATAATCTTCTTGCAGCTAAACCATTTTTTTGGGCTTCTCCGTATAAAAGAAGCATGTCAACTTTATCTGAATGTGTAAACATATTTCTTATTACTCACTATTTTAATAGGAATAATTGAAATTACACTGACAGTTTCAGACATCAATCAATATAAGCCAATTATGTTTTTTCAAAGCCTACCTGATTTAGTGAAATTTAAAATACCATGCATTCTTTGTATGGCAATCTAGAAATTTGGAACATAAAAACTGGTCTGTAATTTTTGAATGGTTTTAGATGGAAAAAAATAGTATTTAAAAAAAGTGTTTTTATTGAATAGATCTTTCAATTTCTGAAATAAAAATGGTATGCTTCTGACAAAAAAAAAATTAAAGCGTCGCGACGCCCAGCGTCGTTTATTTATAACTTCCTTATCCATCCCAATTTCAAGCAATAACCAGCCCAAATAAAATACTTTTTACAGAACCCAATTTGCTGCAGCCATTTACGAGAAAAACTCATTTCCCATGATAAAAGAATCACCCTACATAATCGTCCGTCGCGACCCGCTATTAAAAATTTCATCAAAAAATTTGGGCAGACATTTGCATTGAAAGAGGAGACAAGTGTTAGGCGTCGTCGTTCTGGAAGGTCTGCTGAAAACATCGCCACCTTGAGAGCCAGTGTTAACGAACATCCAAACACTTCCATCAACATCCACAAAATACAGTTGACGCAAGAGCTGAAACCAGCCAATCATAGACAGCGCAGAAACTTTGCAAATTGGATATTGGAACAACACGGAGTTCACGATGCATTCCACAACAAAATTATCTTTGGTAATGAGGCGCACTTTCATTTGAACGGCTTTGTGAATAAACAGAACTGTCAGATTTGGTGGGAAGAGCGTACACATGCCATGCACGAGCTTTCAATGTATCCTGAAAAAGTGACAGTTTAGTGCGCCGTTTGGGCTAGAGGGATCATCAGACCTTATTTTTTCAAAATAATGAAGGTGTCTGTAAATGGTGATCACTACCGTAGCATGCTGAGAGACTTTCTTTGGCTGCAATAAATGGAATGGACATAAATAACTTGTGGTTTCAACAGGACGACGCGACCTGCCACACCGCACGCGAAACAATAGCGTTACTGCAAACAAACTTCTCAGGTCGTGTCACCTCTCGATTTGGAGATGAAAACTGGCCACCGAGAAGTTGCGATTTGACGCTCTTAGACTATTTCATATGAAAGTATTTAAAAAGTAGAGTATACGGGAACCATCCTGAGACGATTCGACAACTGAAGGAAGAAATCTAACGTAATATTCGTGAAATCCAGCCGATTTTGCTTGAAAACGTTTTCCAAAATTTCGTCAAACGAATATACACCTGTCAACAGAGCCGCGGTGGCCATTTGACAGATATTTTGTTTCATGTTTAATGTCAACATTTTCTCTTGAATATCCTATAAAACATTTGCATAATTTTCGTTAATTACTGTATTTTCTTAATCATTAAAAATTCAAGTTCTTATTGGGACACCTTTTATAACAAATGCTTAAATTCCAAGTCCATTTAAGGAAGTTTTTATTTTGCCCGAAAATACAGTAAAAACTGTTAAAAAGTGAGCTTTTAGATAGCCCATACCTTCAGTAATTTCAGGCGAAAAAAGGAACACTGTACTTTAAAAAGAAAGAACAAGAGACAATAGAGTGAGAAAAACATTAGAAAAAAAATTAGCAAACCAAGCTGTTGAAGTTACAATAAAAAGAAGAAAAAAAAACGATAAATTAAAGAAATAAAGTTTATCAGAAGACTACGAAGAAAAGAGGCACAAATTAAAAAACGCAGAAAATTGAGAACAACTTCTAATGAATCTTCTGACCCTTCCGTTGACATGGTAATCGAATCTGAGGCTAAGCAAGGTAACTGGGATGAACTTTTATCAGAAGGTAGTGACAGAATTGAAGAAACTGCTGTAGCTTAAAATATTTTAAAAGAAGGAAACTTTGTTATAATATTATATGATGGCAAATATTATGCCGGTCACATTAAACGAATGGATCCAAAAAATCAATCTTATTTAGTAACCACGATGAAACAGAGCAGTTAAAACGTTATATGGCCAGAAAATGAGAATATTTTATGGTATTCACGGGAAGACGTCATTAGAAAAATTAAAAAACAAGACCTGTAAATTCAAGAGGTAGTTACTTTGTGAATAAAATAAATAATAATTTGTAACTGCATCTGCATGTTCATTAAATTTTATTTTATAATATAGACCTATATTTTTAGTTTGATTAAAGGTTATTTAAGCAATTAATTTATTATCCCTCTTATGAACATCATATTTGAGCTATTTATATAATGGGCCAGGCATTGGTTCTTTTAAAGTCAGGCCTAGGGCCAAGTCAAAAAAAGCTGTCAAGTAATGGACAAAAATAAACGATTTTTTTAAATTTTGCAAATTATTATAAATATCATAATTGATCAAAATCAATAATATTGGATCATTAAAATCTCCTGTTCTAACTGTTCCACCCATAAAATATACCACAGTTACTTCATAATTACGCTAAAAATCCGTTTATTTGTCTTTTCTAAAAGTAAAAATAAAAAAATTCATTAATATCTGATTCTGTTATTTACCATTCAATAATTTTCATATTTAACGACGATTACACCATCAATGGTACAAGGGGGTTTATTAATCACTGCTATAGCCGTCTCCTAATTATCCAAGCTTTCATTCAGAAACATACGAAATAAGAAGCCATAAAATACCTGTGTGCTGATGTACCATGCGTGGTACACAACATGAGTACCACCAGTACACATCATCGTGAAATCGTTAACGTGAATAGTTATTTGTTTTTTCGACATTTTGTACTTATTAACTCTTTACCTCTTGAGGTTTTATTGGTATCAGCTACTTGATTTAAAATTTTTGTTTAAAGTATTTGGAGACGTCTCAGTTTGTAATCCCATTGTTCTATATTTTTAAGGTATGTAACACCACTAATCGTTGGTACTATTGTTATTTTTGCTAATATCTCAATATCTTCTAAAATGAATGTTGCTGGTTTTGCAATTAAACGACTCAATTATTGTTGGCTTGCCTTAAAAAACTTTACGTATCTATAAAATTATAAAGGCCATGTTTATCTAGGGTAGAATTGTATTGGTTTTGATTGATACTCACCTACTTTACAAATTTAACAATTCTACTAGTACAAAATAATTTTTCTAGCAAAGATGTTCCTAAATTAATGTAAAATACGTTGGTAAACTAGCCAAGAGTATATAAAACGAGAACGAAACTTTTACTAATTCCTCAATAAATCTCCGTCTGATTGTGAAACATCGTGGAACTCAATTTGGCTTCTATACTAAGGTAATAAATTCGAGTCTAGACGAAAAGTGGTATTTATATAAAAATATAATGAAATATTTGAACTTTTTTTAAAAAATGATTGCTAGAATCAATTCGAGTATAGTTATAAACATTTCAATTAAAATAACAATTTGATCACATAAAAAGTTAGCTGATTCACATATTTTGTTGAAATGTTAAAATAATTAGAAGAACCGTACGTGTTGCATACCCAATTTAAAATAGGTAATTAAAATATTTAAAATACTAAGAAAATTGAAATGGCTGAGTGGTTCTAATAATAACCATAAGTACTTATTTGTTTATTTTCTTAAAAAATATAAAGTACTCCAACCCATAATTTTTTTAAGATAAATGACTTACGTCAATGCTACACTTCAATTATTTATTTAATAATGACTAACAATGTTTTAATCAAATTTGACTTTGTTTAGTATACAAAAAATAGATCACGCACTTGCACACTTATTGTTGCAAATATCGGGAAATTTAAAGGGTTTTGTTTATTTGTAAAAGGGAACTTGCGTCAATACATGCAGAATATTACAATAAAATGTTTGTTTTTACTCACTCGAGTTCAAATTTACCTTTAATCAGTTTTTAAAATCATTAATGATTAAATTTTACAATTAAATATTTTGTGAATTATCTTCTGTGCCATTTAAATTTAAAAATCTTCCAAAATTAATTAAACGTAGGACCAGACAAGGCTTGCGCAACTGAGATTTTCAAAGAGCCAGTTCAAAAACCGTAAGTGTACGAGGGCCAAGGGGGTCCTGAGCTTATACATTTATAAAGAAGGTCGACGTAGTCTGTTCAGAGATTCTAAAAAAAGGTTCTCACCTTATATATTTATAAAGTTCTTCTAAAAAGAAGGTCACCAACTTATAATACTGAACCAGGGAACCAGGTCGAGCTCCTAAAAAGTGCAATTAATACCTAAATACAATTTTGTTACTGAAAAATGTATAGTTTGACGTGAGCGGGCTAAACTGGTTAATGGACAAAGGGCCATGAAATTGACCATGGCGGTCCGCATGTGGCCCGCGGGTCGTATGTTTTGCAGGTCTAGTCTAGAGAATGCCTAACATAAATGAAAATAGAATTAGAGTAATTTTAAAGGCGATAAAATTTTAATTAGAAAAAAAAAATACGAATAAGTAGGTATTTAAAAAGTGAGATTATTACATAATATTTACTCCTCGTACAAATATTATATTTAGCCAAGTTAGGTAAATATAATTAGATATAATTAGATAAGCTAGTCAATAATAAGTATTACTTCCACCCCGCGGCTTCGCTACACGAGTATTTAACTGTGAAGGGCTAGCGACAAAGGTGCCAAGGTGCGGTTATAATTACTTTTTATTTTGAATTAAAAGGCTGAAGCCGTTGTTAGACCCAGAATAATGTAGACTTCAAAATAATTTTCTAACTCAGAAAAGAATCAGGAGCGAATTTCCTTAAAATATTGCTTCCCAAGGTCAGCTATAAAGTCAAATCCAGATATATGAGCGCCACCGAATTTTGATCAAAGTGCTGAAGGCAGTTCACAAATTATATGATTAACTAGTCGACAAAACGCGGAAAAGTAAATAACAATTGAATCGTAGGAGGTGGGTGGCTCAGTGGTAAAACCTTTGCCTGTGGATCCAAGGGTCCCAGGTTTGAATCCCACCGTTGGCCGGAATTTTTTCATTTAATTTAATTATTTAAAATTAATTCTGATGCCTTGATAGGATTCCCCACTCGACCATTCACTGTTGGGTTCTAATTAACAGTGCTGTTCCTAAAGTGGCGCTGGGAAACAGTAACAAAGCCTACACAGAACACGAGGCGAAATAACCTTAGCAGTTAAAGCTGATGACACAAAAAAAAAACAATTGAATCGTAATGTTTATAATGGCAGGCCAATCAGTTATTAACAAAATATAGTACATAAACGTTTGTTAACAAGAAGCTCCTGTATTATAATTTTTAAATAGGATATATATGTAAAGCTTACATGGAAAAAAAATAAAACAGACCGTAGAGCCATACACTAGCTGGTATAATCATACGCGCTTTACAGATTGTAGGACTGAAGTCCCACTATGTAACTACTATAGGCCCAATAGTTTGGGTTCCAGCCAAACCACGGAACAAATTAGTGACAAGTGTGTTCACTAAGGAAAAAAATATATCTGATAACTCAAAATGGTAATAGTAACGAAATAATATCGATAATATACCAACCGTAATATTATTAATAATGGTAATATTAGTAGTGCTAATATCAAGGGCACAAAGAAAATTAATAATAAAATTACTAATAATAATATTAATACCGATAATATTGATAGCACTAATATTTAATAATAAAACTAATAGTGATAATATTAATAACATTAATATTGATAGTGCTACTAATTAAAAATAAAATTAATAGTGATAATAAAACAAATTGAAAATGATATCCTTATTCGGTACTTAGCTATGGATCTGGGTTCCAGCCAGATCAGTCCAGTGTTCAGGGTGTAGCTCCAATCAATCACCCAATCAATGATTATTCCACGATCACAGCCGGTATAGACGGGAACACCAAAATTGAAACTGCATCGAATAAAACAGGAAACGAAAACCAGATAACCCAAACAAAAGATTATCAATAACTTACCTCAGGTCGAAGAGGGTGTACAAAATGGAGGATGCGTGGTCTCTTGAAGAAATTTGTTCGGTGGCGATTGAACCAAAAATAGCGGTAACATTAAATCCCTTGCGGCAAAAATAACGACTGTTAAATATAGGACAAGCTATCAATCGAAATTCCAAAATATTTGTGCAAATCAAATCCCGTTTACAACGGTATAACAAATTAAATTATAATCGAACTCGCACAAACACACAGTTATTCACTCTAAAAATCGTTTTTTACTCTAATTTTACTAAATTAAGATAGCCAATCAAATTTTATAATTCCAGTGTTATGGTCTGGAATTCACATAAATTATTACCTATATATTAATCACTTTATTTTATAAAGGTTGATATAATTAGATCTCGTTTTGTGTGATATATGTGAATATATTAGATTTACATATTTTAACTTTCATTCCTGTTGCTTGATTTCGTTTTTCATTTTCATAAGTCCCTGCATATTATGTTCTGCTATAATAAAATATTGTTTGTAAAAAAAATAAGTTATTTGTTATAATTAAAGAACTTACTATTTGAGGCTAATATCCTCGTCAATCCCGAGTGTCACAAATGTTGCCAATTTAAGAATTTCTGGCACAGTTCTCTATAGTAGAACTCTACTAAGCATTCTACAGCGATAGTTCAACTTTTCACAACTAGATGTAGCTAGAAGATTTTGTGCACAAATGTGCTCACTGGGACTGTAGGCGTAATATCGTTAGAAAATTTTGTACATAAAAATGTTCCTACCGGGATTGTACATCATGTTTTAGAAAATAGGGTTTTATTAAAAAAACGTCTGAAAAAGGGGCATTTTTAATTTTTGTCAAAGTAATATTTTGTTAAAAAAGAAAACAGAAAAAACAGTGTTTTTAATCCTAATTGGTATAAAAAAAGTTTTTTAAATCATTAATTTTAAGAATTAAATTCCTTGAAACAATTTCTTTCCTTTGATAGACAAAGGAAAGCTTTACATGAAATACACGCAACACGGGATTTATGCTTGCATCCCGGATTTCTGCATCGTGGAGCAGAAGAGGCTTCCACTGCTTCCGGTAAATGCAATGCCTTAAACTTTCTGTGTTCCCCGGGGGGGTATTGGAACTCTGGATCGCCTCCCCTTGGCTTTTTTAAAGGCGGAGACAGATATTCATCTTGATCGTCCATTTGTTCACTTTCATCTGCGTTACTAACAGATCCCTTGATTAGGCATTCCGCAATTCTCAGCTTAAATGCAAGAAGATACATTATCTCATTTTTTCGTACATTCATTGATAATTGGTTTTTTCTATAGAGAATCAAACAATTTACAACTTTCATGTCCATGAAGTGCTCAAAAAGTCTAACAGTCCATTTTTTTGTTCTATGATAAGAACGATAATATGCAATAAGCCTATTAAGTAAATCAACTCCTCCCATGTTGGCATTATACTCTTTTATCATGTCAGGAAGGGGAACATCTATGTAGGCCCGGTCGGGTTTGGAATACCGTTTTACTGTTCCAGTAATTTTCGGATCATGTTTCGTTGATGCCGAGATTACAGAACGATTATCCATCCATTTGATAATGACGATCTTTTTGTCCTCCCTAACCTTATAGTCAATAGTACCGCGACCAGTAGTTTTCGTTGTTTTATCATCTTTCAAGCCTATCTTTGGAAACCGATTTGACATAATAGTTCCTGTTTCAGAAATTCCTTTTCCCATCAATATTTCTAGTAAGACGGTTCCTGTGAAATAACGATCAAAGTATAGATTTGAGCCGGGTGGGCAAGTCTCCGTCAAACGTAGAATTGCTCGACCTCCGCCGCCTAGCTTACTGGTTCCTTCTACTTCCATTGGGAGTCTAGTTGTCACTCCTTGAAAAACTTCTAAATCTAATACCTGGCCAGAAGCACCTGCTAACACGTATATTTTGATGCCGGTTGGATTAGGCTTTCGGGGTACATACTGGCGAATGGCAGTGGCCCCAGAAAATGGTTCCATTTGCTCATCGATGCACGAATTTTCCTCGCGTGGTAAGGTCAATACCACCCTACGAAAATACTCAATCAGCGGTCTGATTTTCCAGATTCTATCAGCTTGACGCTGCTCTTCTGTCGTTTCAAGGTTGTTTACTAAATGAAGATAATTTCTCAGAGTAAAAAAACGATCTCGATTCATGTTATCAGCAATAATAGGTACACTGAATGACCCCTGCCAGTACATAGCGATACGCGGGTACCCCAACGCGCTTATTATAATAGTAATTCCCACAAAAGCTTTCGTCTGTTTAGAATCTGTCTTTAGAAGCTGTCCACCTTGTTGTAAATAGTAAATGTTGGTTTGGGAGGCCAGCAGTACCTACATAAAAATCGTCGCCATAATACTCTGAAAAATAATCAATTGGCAACCAATTCTGCCGCTGACCCACATCATAATCCACTGATGGATAATCTGGGAAATCTGGTACAAGTTTCCCTTTGCCCCATTTTGCTATCTTCTTTGGTTTCTGCTTTTTCTTTCTAGCCTTTACATTCTTATTACCTTTATTACTAATTTTACCACGTTCTCTGGTAGTAGTTTCAGACTCATCTTCTTTTTCGCTTTCTACCACCTGACTTTCCTCCTCACCATCAAAAGTTGTTTCCTGCATGATCTCTTCATCACTATCCATA
This sequence comes from Psylliodes chrysocephalus, assembly GCA_927349885.1. NCBI lineage: Eukaryota > Metazoa > Arthropoda > Insecta > Coleoptera > Chrysomelidae > Psylliodes > Psylliodes chrysocephalus. The sequence goes on along the minus strand of OV651822.1, from coordinate 15,804,405 downwards.
CCTTGATCATCTTCATCATTTCTGAATTCGCCTTCTTCGTCACTACTCTCCAAGTCTCCATAATTTGGTTCATAATGTCGATCAATGACCGAGTCATCATCATCATCAAAAGGATCTAATTCATCAATATCGCTATTGTCTAGGTTGTGCACCTCATCTTCAGTTAATGGTTGATTTTCTCGCTGAAAATAGGTAAATCATTTTTAATTGCATTGAGGTAAGCAACTATGTCTTTGAATCCGAAAAGGCACACATGTGTACACTATTTTTAATTCTATTTATGTTATTGAATTCCAGTGTACACAAATGTGCATAAACAAATTTTAACCCCACTTTTCGGTTAGTGGGCAACAAAAATTAATAGCCACCCTACAGGATGTCAAGTTTGAACATCTGACTAGAGTTTAGAGTTGTGGATACGAAAATAACATTGTCATTTTAATAATCTTTCAAACTTACTGTATTTGCGCATCCGACTGGAACTACCACCTGCACTTTATGACGCCATTGTAACTAACTAACATATGAGTGGAGCGGGAGAATTCAAATGAAGAATCGGGCTTGCCAACACTATAAGTAAGCACTTTTGATAAGAAAAAGAAACTATTTTTTAAAATTAGTAACAAAAAAATTGTTGTTATTTTGTGCACAAACGTGACCACAGGGTCCGACGAGGATATAATAATAATTCTTTTTCCCATCGTAAAATCTAATTTTTTAGTATTTAATTTATCTTTAAATTCCTTGTCGTTTTCAATGTATATTTTGTAAACAAGTATTATGTCAAAAATTCGTTGAGCCGGCTCAAGGTATCGTCTATCTACGTAGGTACTGCAACGCGAAGCGACGTTCCTTACGGCGAACTGTTTCCTCGCTACCAAAATGATAGCGTGTTGTTCACACGCAGTGTGCCTTGCTAAATAGACTGACAAGGACAGAGGAAATTCTTGATGGGGACGTATCTCTAACAATATTTCTCGGTTGATGTTAAATCAGTATCGTCAACCTTGTAATACGAAAATTCCTAGCCTAATAGTTTTTTTTTTAAATATAATTTTGATATTTCAAAATTTTTAATTATAAAATTTGATTGACAATAGTTTTTAAGCCATCTTAATTTAGTAAAATTAGAATAATGTATTTTTTGAAGACGATTTTCAGAGTAAATAGCTGTGTGTTTGTGCGAGTTCGATTTGATTTGAGTGGACTAATGGTAGCAGGTATATGATTGATGGTTTCTATCTTAACAGCATTAAGATGAAAGCATTAGTGGGTTCAAGTAATTTACAACGAAAACGGAAAATTCTTTCAAACGATGAAAAACAGATGGTCTGTAGCGTATATGAAGGTTTAATAAATACACTTCCGACAATACAAGCCTGGCACCGCTGTTCATTTTTAACGAGAGTATTTGTGGTGACAATTGAACGCATTGTTCGTGAAAAGAAGGTGACTGGGACTGTGCAAGCTCCAAAAGTAAATTGTGGTGGACGAAAAAAAATTAAATGGACGAGCATCAAAAAATTATGATACGCATAACTATTCATTCTTTTTTTTTAAACTAATCGTTAACCATGGAATCCATTAGAAGAACGTTATTGGAGAATGATCTCGTTTCACAAATGAGCCGAGAGACATTAAGAAAAATAGTATACGAGTTAAAGTTACGAACGTTACGAATATTTCTGTTAAAATAACAATTTGGTTTCATGAAAAGTTGGCAGATTCGCATATTTTGTTGATGTCTAAATAATTAGAAGAACCTCACATGTTGCATACCTACTTTGAATTAATTAAAATATTTAAAATAATAAGAAATTAAAAGTGGCTGAGTTGTTTTAAAAATAACATAAGTACTTATTTGTTTACTTTTTTAAAAAATATACGTCAATGCTACTCTTCAATTATATATGTAATAATTGATAACAATGTTTTGATCAAATTTGACTTCGTTTAGTAAATAAAAAATATATCAGGCACTTGCATACTTATTGTTGCAAATATCAAAAAATTTGAAGGGTTTTGTTTATTTGTAAAGTGTAACTTGCGTCAATGCATAATATTTGTTTTTATAACACTTGAGATCAAACTTACCTTCAATCAGTTTTAACTGATTAAAGTATAATTATGAAATAATAAACAGTCTATTTTCATTAATCAAGTATCTTGTGAATAATATTTTGTGTCAATTAAATTTAAAAATATTCAAAAATTATTAACGTTAGATTTAGATAATGCCTAACACAAAGTAGAATAATTAGCGTACTTTTAAATGGTGACAAAATTTAATTAAAAAAAAAATAAGAAAATTATGTATTTGAATTTTGACTTGCTCTGTGCATATTTGCTATTTATTTGAAAAGAATTGTCCATTGATATAAATGTTGACTAACATCGAAAATATATCACAGTAATCAAATTGGGTTTCAATTATTTATTTCTTGCAGTTCATTGATATCACTACGATTTTCATATAAAACTAGTTATATCATTAAAATAAATAGTCCCTACGTTATTTAAATCCTGCTTACTTTCTACCTGTAAATTACTCCTATTTCTTATTTTATACTAATCGACTACTTTGGAATTATTTACTTCCGTTACCAATCCAGTATCTTCTACAATACTCGTGCTACAGCTGTAACTGCACGATCAGATACTCCGTAGTGATCACAATGCGATGGTATATTTTTAAGTTTGATCTTCATTTCTCATGACAATTTCTTATTTAACGGGGTGCTAGGCTTGATTTGATTAAAGTTAATTCTTAGTTTGTACATGCTCTACATCAAATAAATAACTTAGCTGTGGCCGGGTTTCCCCTAAATATAAAAAGCGATCCTAAACAATTGTGGAGCTATATGAATTCTAAAAATTCTTCATTCTCCATAACAACATCAGTTAAGCATAAAAACTACTTTACCGAAGACCCACAAGCAATCGTCTAGGCTTTTGCAGATCATTTCTTTAATAGTTCTTCGCAGTCAGTATCTACCAACTACGCAAATTAATTGACTTCAAATTTTCTGACGCTATACATAAAATCAATATCACAAGACGAAATTGTTAAGGCTATTAAAAAATTAAAACCAAATATGAGAATGAGGCGTGACCTGCTACCTGCTTTTATTATTAAAGATTATGCATACATTTTTTCAACTCCTCTACATACAATTTTTAATAAAATTCTTAAATCTTGCACTATCCCTAGTAAGTGAAAGATAACTCGTGTAACTCCAGTTCACAAAAAATAATATAAAAATCATTTTCTAAATTATAGACCTATTATCTTTATGATCATTTATCAAATCATTGGCAGATCCACGGTAACAAATTTTATTTATCCCACACAGTTTATATCAGAGGCTCTAGATAGAAAGAGTCAAGTAGATGTAATATACATTGACTTTTCCAAAGCTTTCGACAGAATTAACCATACCATCTTACTCAAAAAACTTTCCTCTATAGGTTTAAGCACGGAACTACATTTGCTGTTAACTTCTTACTCACAAGACAGACATCAGTATGTCCAGTGCCATGGTTATAAGTCAGAAAAATTCCAGCAGTTATCAGAAGTACCACAGGGATCAATTTTGGGGCCTCTTTTATTCAATATATTTTTAATTGTTATTGTTCTAAACATCAATGATATAAAGGTCTTAATGTATGTAGATGATATAAAATTATTGGTGGAAGTTAATTCAACGAATGACTGCAAACTTTTACAAAGATATCTGGATGGTATAGCGGATTGGTGTCAGGATAGTATACTCCCTTTGAATCCAGAAAAATGTTCGGTTATGTCCTTTACCAGGCAATTAATTAACTGCTTTTACTTTTAATTATAGATTGCATGATAATATTCTCAATAGGCCTGAGTTTGTAAGAGATCTGGAGGTATATTTTGATCCTGAACTTACCTTCACATTGAATCAATGGTGTCATCTGCCAATAAAACACTAGGGTTTGTTATAAAAAGTTACAAAGAATTCTCAGATAGGTCCACATTAAAAATCGTATATAACAGCTTGGTCCGATCGAAACTTGAATATGCATCTGAAATATGGAGTCCCAAACAAAATGTATATATTGCCCTAATCGAAAAAGTTCAAAGACAATTTATGAAATCAGCTTCTTTTATATTTGATGGTATATATCCCCCAAGAGGCTTTCCTCATGATCTGCTATTAACAAAATTTAAACTCTCAGATCTGGCAAAACGTCGAACTTTTCCGCAAATAACACTACTTTGGAAAGTTCTTAACATTGATTTGGTAAATTATGTTCCGTTGAAAATACCACGCGCGAAAAGCCGGGGAAAGAGGGATCACTGATTTTCGCCTAAGATATAAGAAACAAATTGAGCTATTGAGAAAATACTTCTATTCTAAAACTGAAGAGTCGCCAGTCCACAAAGCCATAACCGAAACAGATAGAAAACTTACCCCATTGAATCTGTCCGACCATGAATTCAAACCGGATAAAAACTATGTCCATTGAAAACGCATGGAAAGAAAAAGAACTTCATTGAAGATACTATAACATCCTTAACAACGATGAAAACATTGACAAAACAGCAACTCTGAGTTGGTTGACAAGAGGAGGAATATTTCCCGAGACAGAAGGGTTTCTTTGTGCCATACAGGACCAAATAATACCAACTAGATCTTATCTGTAATATATCGTAAAGGACGGAAACATAAAGACGGCCAAGTGTCGGATGTGTAATAAAGGACACGAAAATGTCGAACACCTCATAAGCTCATGCGAAGTCCTAGCACCACGAGAGTACACAATAACAACGTCGCAAAGATACTTCACATAGAGATATACTACAAACTCAAAGTAATCGATTGTAAAACACCCTACTACAAATACAACCCAAAAAATGTAGCAGAGAACAATAACTTTATGGTCTATTGGGACAGAGAAATTCGGACAGATCGGGAGGTAATACACAATAGGCCAGATATTCTAATCTTTGACAAACAGACTAAATAAATAACAATAATTGACATATCTGTGCCGGCTCCTGCAAACATACATAAAAAAGAAAGAGAAAATTGAGAAGTACTTACTTCTATCTGAGGACATGAAAGAAACGTGGCAAGCTACATGTGTGAGAGTTATCCCTATAGTAATTGGAGCAACCGGTGAAATTACCAAAAACCTAAAAAGGTACTTACAAGTTCTAGACCAGCCATTCGGAATACATACAGAACTACAGAAAGCGGCGATCCTGGGACATGCAATGTTGTCCGTAAAGTACTTAACAAACCTGCGGAAGAACAAGAACAGCAAGAAAAAAAATCAAAAAAACAAACAAATAAACATCACTGACAAAAATATCTTCACAACAATGCAAAAGTCAGTTTTACTAGAAACTTGTCGTATTGTGAGAAAAACTCTGAACTTACCTGCCAATGAATAAAAGTCGCACAACTCACACTTGAAAAAATTTAAAGCCTGATTAATTGACTGATTCCGTAAGAATCCCAATTTATCAACAACCCTGAGAAGGAGAGAAAAAAAAAAAAAAATAAAAAAAAAAAAAAATAATAATAATAATAATAATAATAATAATAATAATAATAATAATAATAATAATAATAATAATAATAATAATAATAATAATAATAATAATAATAATAATAATAATAATAATAATATTATCTTAAAAAAGCTTATTCCTTTGATATTCATAATATCTGGAATAAGTCATTGTCCCCCTAAGTGGGAGAACAAATGACAAAACAAGATAATAATAATAATAATATTAATAATGAAAATGAGCCTCCTGAGGGGGTGAGTGGCTCAGTGGTAGAGCCTCTGCCTGTGGATCCAAGGGTCCCGGGTTCAAATTCAACCGTTGGCCTGGAGTTTTTTATTTAATTTAATTATTTAAAATTAATTCTGATGTCTTGGTAGGATTCCTCACTCGACCATTCGCTGTTGGGTTCTTATTAACAGTGCTGTTCCTAAGGTGGCACACAGAACACGAGGCGAAATAACCAGAGCAGTTAAAATCGATAAGACAAAAAAATAAGCCTACTGAATACCTTAAGCGCCATAACTTAACGGCCAACGTAGTTTATCAGCATCTAGCAATTATGTGCAATTTTCAAAGCTAGGCAATATTTTAAGTATGTTCTATTCCCGGTCCTAGAAAGTGATACGTACCTTCTGTACTGGGATACGCCAATACAACCGACAAACCAGTATCCAGCATTGGACCTGACATCGTCTTCGTAAGAAAAAAAGGAGAAAGTAGGATTCTTCATTGACATCACGCATCCGAACGATCATAATCTAGAAAAAGCAGAAACAGAAAAAAATAATAAATACTTCGAACTAGCAGAAAAATATAAAAGTATACACTAACTAAAAAGAATAACCACAATTCCTGTAGTAATTTTAGCTATGGGTCTGGTTTCGAATAACTAGTCGTATCTAAAACAAATAAATATAAATGACAAAAATATCCTAACAACAATGCAAAAGTCAGTTATACTAGAAATGTGTCGTTTGGTAAGAAAACTCTTAATTTACCTGCCAAACTTTAAAAGTAATCCAAATTTATCAACAACCCTGAAAAGGAAAAAAAAATAATACTCTCCCCTTGTTCATCCCCTTACGAGTGAATTTCAACGCCTGCAGCCAACGGCTATTATTAAAATTTTCCGTGGCGCTCCATAGTGACTTAAAGGATAATTGATGGTGCCATTTGATTTACAGGTGAGGAAAACACGGGTTGGAATAGCAGCAGCAGAAAAAGAGGTATAAAATGGAACATCATAAAAAAAACAAAATAAAAATTTAACAACCAAAATGGCACAAGCAATACATCTGCATTGCACTTGATGATAAAAAATCTTCAAATTAGCATAAACTTGAGTTAGTCCTAAAGATTAAATAAATTAAATATACTAAGTACCTGTTATATCTTCAAGTGGGCTTTCAGTTTACTATATAAATAATTCACCCAAATGTAAAATAAATCACAGTTGACTTAGTTTCTATTCAATAAAAATGTTGTGTTTTACCGTATTTCTAGTTATAACTACGATAGTAGCTACAACTGCATCTCCTTTGTACAATGATACAAGGGTAGGAGGTGGTTGTACAATTACTTCTTACTCACAAGTTAGTAACGTAGTAAAAAGTTGTACAAACATAATTGTCAACGGACTTGCAGTGCCACCTGGAAAAACTTTGCAACTCGACCTGAAATCTGGATCTACTTTAACTTTCCAAGGTACTACATCTTTTGGTTATGGTGTAAAATGGGCAGGGCCACTAATATTTATTACTGGAAATAGGATTACTGTGAATGGCGCTTCTGGTTCAAAATTAGATGGTCAAGGACCTCATTACTGGGATGGCAAAGGTGACGCAAATCCAGGAAAACCAAAATTCTTTAGAATTAAAGCAACTGGAGGGTCAAATTTCAACAATATTCACTTATTGAATTGTCCTCATCAATGTGTATCTATCCAAAACTCCAACCAGCTCACTTTATCAGGATGGAATGTAGATGTTTCCGCTGGTGACAGAAATAAATTAGGACATAATACCGATGGATTTGACATTTCGAGTTCAGATACAGTAACAATTAAAAACTCTGTTGTAAAGAACCAAGATGATTGTGTTGCTGTTAATTCTGGTAAAAACTTACACTTTTCAAACTTGCAATGTTCCGGTGGACACGGCTTAAGCTTGTCTATTGGAATGAGTAAAACTGATGCTTCTAAAAACGTGGTGTCCAATGTAACTTTTAGTGATTGTACTGTTACAAATTCTCGTAATGGTATCCATGTTAAAACGCATTCAGATGCTGGTCACGGATCTGTTAATGATATTACTTACAGTAACATACACTTATCTGGAATCACCAACTACGGAATAAATGTACAACAAGATTATAAAGGAGGTAAATCAACTGGAAATCCAACTAATAATATTCCAATTAAAGGATTGAAAATGAGTAAGGTAACTGGAACTATGAGCGGATCTAACTCAGTAGCAGTTTATGTAATGTGTGGATCTAGCGGATGTTCCAACTTCAATTGGTCTGAAGTCTCGGTTTCTGGTGCAAAGAAAGGAAGTACGTGTAAAAATTACAAACCTTCAGGAATTAGTTGTAAACAAATATAAATAAATGCATATATATTTATTGAATTTTTAATTTATTTTTTCACAATTGAGAAAAACGGCCCTTACCCTTTAATTTTTCAGTGCAACGATACAGATGTTCTAGTCTTATAAATTTATTTTAAGAAGTTTTTGACTAAAGATATATGGTTCAGAACAGGGCCAGGAGACTCAAAACGATTTCTAGCAGTACATTATTTAAATTTGGACGAAAAACTTCTAAAAAAATGTGCCTGCTTTTGATTCTCTGGCCGGTTGTGATACAACCAGTCAATTGTCTGGCATTGAAAAAGAACCTGTTGGAAAACTTACATTGAACACCATTACTTTTTGGATGGATTTGGCACTGATCAGTACTCTGAAAACAAATTCTCTAATCTTGAAAAAATTTTCAAAAAAATGTATTTAAAAACTGCCAATGTTACTTCCATTAACATTTTGGGGCCTCTTCAAAAACCATCGCAAAATTTCCATCGACTGAAGACGCCCTAAGACTACATTGTTTAAGATGTTTTTACCAGCTAAATATTTGGCTAAGCTCTTTGAAGCCAGATGCAGCTTTCTAATGTTAAAGAGTATGGATGGAAAGTAGATCAAGATGGAAGTCTGATACCCACTTTTAAGAGTCTGCCCGACCTGCCACCAGATATAACAGAACTTACATCATTCTAATGCAAAAAAGATACTATACACCGATAATTTTCATAGATGTACAATATTCTGTTCTACATTGTAAAAGCAAAATTTGCAAATGCAGACAAAATATATTTGCTGTATCGGTTCCTGCACCTGTATGGCATAAAAAAAACTGCAGAAATAGTTTGACCACAGCCGCTAATGTTTTAGAAAATGTTGATTAGTGTGGTGAATCTGATTCTGATTAGTACTCATAAATTTTAATATTAATAATTTATGCTTTATATACTTCCAATTATTATTATTAATATTATTATTTATTTATATTGGGAATTTATTGTATTTTGCAAAGCAATAGACTTACTGCTTATAGTCGATACTTATATAAACTGTATTTACACCTTCAATAAATAGTTTATATTTTCTTATTTTTCATTTTTCTCCAAAAATAGAAAAAATCTAAAATACACCTTATTATTCATAGCGGATAAATCAATAATTCCTGTTTAAAATAATATAAGAGAGTCAAACTGATTGCATAGATTTCAACACTGAGAGAGGTGCATAGAGAGTCGAGATGCTGTGCCTTCAATGTTTGCTTTCTAGTAAAACAATGACATCAATAATTGTTTATTGGTATATTCTTGTTAATTTAAAAAAAATATGGAGGAAGCACTGTAACCTTGTCAATACATAGGCGAAACTTTTATGAAGAATAGTTTTTTTGGGTCTTCGTTTTTCGTCAAATGAGAAGTATATTTCTAAAAGAACATTTTTTATACAAATTTGTAGACGGTTGAAACCGAGATATTGTTGTTAAAATTTTTTTTCGAGCATAAGGGCCAATATAAATGATTTTTTTTTAAATTATATAAAATACTTCTCAAAAAGGTCTAATTGAGCATAAAAACAAAAAATAAGCATTTTTTTCTATACGGTGGTATCAATAAATCGATTTTTTATGATAAAAAGCGATATGTTGTCGTTGACTCATAGAGATGGAATTCTCGGACATTCGACATCGTCTAGAAAACACTGCTATAGCCGTCTCCTAATTATCAAAGCTTTCATTCAGAAACACACGGAATTAGAAGTCATGTACTACTTATATGCTGGTGTACCATCCGTGATACAAGACATTTGCTATGGACGCTATGTACCACCAGTCCACATCATCATTAAATCGTTAACGTAGATAGTTGTTTGTTTTTTCCCATATTTTGTACTTATTAACTCTTCACCCCTTAAGAATTTATTTCTATCAGATACTTTATTTAAAATTTTTGTACAAAATTATAAAGTCCATGTTTATCTAAGGTAGGAGTATTGGTTTTGATTGACACTCACCTACTTGACAAATAAAACAATTCTACTAGTACAAAATAATTTTTCTAACAAAGATGTTTCTAAATGGATGTAAAATAAGTTGGTAAACTAGCCAAGAGTATATAAAACGAGAACGAAATATCTACTAATTCCTCAATAAATCTTCGTCTGATTGTGAAGCATATTGGAACTCAAATTGGCTTTTATACTAAGGCAATAAGTTCGAGTCTAGTCGAAAAGTGGTATTTATATAAGAATATAAAGAAGTATTTGAAATCTTTTTTAAAAAAGGATTGTTAGAATCAATTCGCGTATAGCTTAAAAGATATCTTCCAAAATTCTAAATTTGAGGGATGCGTATTTATTTGGAAATTTGACATCGAGATTTTCACAAATTACTTTAGGAAATTGAGGTTCTATAATTTTTGTCAGTTCTTCGGTCGTTGTATTTTTATCAACTCTGCATACATGTGAGGAGCAGACTTTCTAGATGCATTTTATCAATTTTTTCAAATTTTCAGCCGAAGGTGGCATCAAAAACTACATACATAAAGCTACAATATTAGGCCACAAAAGACGTTCTAAATGCATTTTCTCCTAGGAAAATTAAATAATAAAAATACCTTGCACTTTCTGTGTGCTTTATGTCCATTGGCGATAGACAAACTAACAACTGATGATCCAATACAATTTGTGTTAAAAAAATATGAAGTTGCAATGTAATTATTTTTCAGACAAAAAAACTTTAGTGCTGCATTATTTCAATTTTAGTTCTGATATAAAAAATTTCGTTAATTTTTTAGTCAGTATGTATTTTTAAAAATTTACATTTCTATTAAAATAACAATTTTATTTCATTAAAAGTTGGTTGATTCGCATATTTTATTTAAATAATTAGAAAAACCATACGTGTTAAATACCTACTTTCAATTAGGTAATTAAAATATTAAAAAATAGAAGGGGATGAGTGGTTCTAATAATAACATAAGTACTTATTTGTTTACTTTCTTAAATAATATTAGATACAAACCAGTATATTTTTTAAGATAAACGACTTACGTCAATGCTACTATTTAATTAATTATTTAATAATTAATAACAATGTTTTGAGCAAATTTGACTTTGTTTAGTCTACAAAAATAGATTACGCACTCGCACACTTATTGTTGCAAATATCGAGAAATTTGAAGGGTTTTGTTTATTTGTAAAATGTAATTTGCGTCATTATATGCTGAATATTAAAATATATGTTTTTATGATACTCAAGAACAAATTTCCCTATAATTAGTATTTGAAATCATTATTGATTTAATTTTACAATTAAGTATTTTGTGTCATTTAAATTTAAAAATCTTCCAAAATTATTAACCTTAGGTCTAGACAATGCCTTACATAAATTAAAATAGAATTAGAGTACTTTTAAATGGAGCTAAAATTTAAATAAAAAAAAAAATAAAACGAATAACTATGTATTTGAATTTTGAGTATAGATTTGTTTTTTATGTATGGTTAAATTGTACAAGTAAAGCACTATAAGATCCCAAAACAAATTTATTAAATGGTGAAAATCTACTAAACTCTTTAAAAAAGTTTGTTACAGATATTCGAGGGAGTTTCCCCGAAAATGAAAATAGTCCTAACACGATTACTAACGAATGTTTTTTTAGTGATGAGAAAAACCGTGTAAAAACGCAAAAACTGCAAACTGATGAGTCATTATCAAATTAAGTAAACCAGAAGGATCGCCAAAAATTCATTTCACAAACGGTTTATGTTATTGGTGATAGGTTAATCAGTGAATTGGATAGAAGGGTTCACAATTATAGCAAAATTTTAGAAAACTTTAAGATATTTTATAATAGCGCTCTTGCGAAAAAAGATCGCAATATTTGTATAAATAAATTAAAAAAAAATTGAAAAATGATTTTAATACAGATTATCTCCAAGATGAAATGAGACATTTTTTAAATTATGCTAAAGAATAAAATATTTCTGATCATTTTAGTATGTATATACTTATAACAACATTTTCTAACGTAAAAACACTGGTTAAAAATATTTCTTACATTGCCTGTCAACAATGCATCCGGAGAGCGTTCGTTTTCAGTCCTAAAGAAAGTTGACTAACATCGAAAAACTTTTACAGTAAACAAATTAATTTACAATTGTTAATTTTTTGCTGGTTATTGATATGAATACAATTTTTATATAAAACTAGTTATAACTTAAGTTAATAAAATCTTACTTGGTTTTATCCTGTAAATTACTCATATTTCGACTCCTTTCTATTAATTCATTCTAATCAACTACTTTGAAAGTATTTGTTTCTGTTACCAACCCAGTATCTTCTAAAATAATGGTTGCTACAGCGGTAGCTGCACGATTAGATACTTCGTAACGATTTCTTATTTAATGAGATACTAGACTTTTGTATTATTAAAAGTCGAAATCGTCATCGGCGGCTTGTAGATGTACATGTACACATAAATTAGAAAACATCTGGAAACTAGATGAAGACTGCCAAGCACTACAAAAAATGAATCCTATCCGAGTTACAGAGGAGGAAGTGAAGAAAGCAGTTGCGAAAACTTAAAATTGGAAGGTGCGGGAATTGATTCACTTCACAACTACCGGTCAAAAAACCTCAATGTGTGGAGACCTCTTGCTGCGCATATAAACCGTATCATCACCAACAAGAAAGCAATGCCTGATTATTTGACAAAATAAGTGACGTACATGCTTCCAAAGTTGGACGAAACAAAAGACTCAAAAAACTATCGTCTCATCACTTGTCTTCCCACCCTTTATAAAATAATCATTTCTATATTTGCGGAAGAAATTGACAGTCATCTACTAGAAAAACACATATTAACAGAGGAACAAAAAGTATACAGAAAAAAACACAGGGGTGCAAAGATCAACTTCTCATCGACTCAGGAGATGCCTAACATAGATCGCGTAACATCGCAGTAGCATAGGTTAACTATCAGAAGGCGTTTAACACTGTATTACACAGTTGGCTACTAGAAGTACTGAAATTTTATAAAATAGACAAAGATATTGTTAGATTTCTAAGTGAATGTATGAATTCCCGGCGAACCACTCTTAATCTCCCTTTTTTTTATCTTTATCGGTTGTAAGCAGGTAGTGTTAGGATTGGCCCAGAACACCTAATCTCTCACTTAACAACGAAATAATAGCAGCAGATAAAATACAGATTCAAAGCGGTAAATTTCAAGGTGACTCTTTTAGTCCTTAGTGGATCATCTTAAGCCTTAATCCTTCGTAAAAATCATTCAAAAAGTCAATATAAGATTTAATTTAAGAATGGGAGAAATAACTCACATAATAGCACGCTTGTTTTATGTAGATTATTTAAAATTATACGCTTCATCTTAAAAAGATCTATATAGGCTAATTGAGTTACCCAGAAAGTTAAGCAGTGACAACAAAATGAAATTCGGCCTTAATAAAAGAGCAAAATTAGTAGTACAACGTAAAAAGCCTAGAGAGTACGAGAACATCGAAATCGAGAATATAAAATACCTGAATAATGAGAGTTATAAATACCTGGGGTACAACAACTTGTAATTAATAAGAAAGAGACCATGCAAAAAACATTTTACACAAACACTTGAGAAAAGAACGAAACAAATACTACGTATTGAATTAATAGCGAAAAACAAAATTAGAGCAATTAATGCATGGGCAACTAATACAATGTCATATTTTTTAGCGTCAAACACGATCGACTCGTGTGTAAATGACAAAATGCTTAATTCACCATCCAAAAGCTTGTACAGAAAAGCTATATATTCTCCGAAAAATAGGAGGCCGGCGACTGTTAGATATAAAGTTACTTTATCAAAAGCAAATAAATGAACAAAAAAAAATAGTTTCGAGATAAATCCTTAACTTCTACATTTCATCGAGTCGTAACTCAACTGGATAACTACTCCCCAGTTAAACTCAAAGAATAAATTTCAGCACTTCCTGATCTCAGCATACTAAAAAATGAATGGCTGTCGAAGTTTCTTCATGGAAAATATCCCAATCAACTTCTTCAATCAAAAATTGAATCCTCAACTGAACGGTTGAAGAAGGAAAATTAGTTTGGGAAAACTGAGGGATTTATTAGTAGCGATTCAAGACAACGTTATCGCGACAAGAAATCATATTGAAATTATCTACGGAGTTCGACTCAATAACGACTTATGTAGAATGTGTCGTCGCCACTCAGAAACGATTAAGCATATAGTATCGGGATGCACGGTGTTAGCGCCTACTGAATACCTTAAGCGCCATAACTTAGGGGCCAACGTCGTATATCAGCATCTGGTAATTATGCGCAATTTTCGAGAAAAAGCTGAACAATATTTTAAGTATGTTCCGTTCCCGGTCCTAGAAAGTGATACGTATCTTCTGTACTGGGATACGCCTATACAGACCGACAAACCAGTATCCAGCAATAGACCTGACACTGTCTTTGTAAGAAAAACGTAGACAGTATGCTTCTTCATTGACATCACGCATCCGAACGATCATAATCTGGAAAAAGGAGAAAAAAAAAATAAATACATCGAACTGGTAAAAGAATATAAAAGTATACACAATGTATTACCATAATTCCCATAGTAATTTCAGCTACATAATACAATACAAATAAACATAATTGACAAAAATATCTCCACAACAATGCAAAAGTTAATTATACTAGAACCGTGTCGTATTGTAAGAAAAACTCTGAATTTATCTGACGAAGTGTAAAAATCATCCAACTTACAAAAAAAATTCATCCTGATAAATTGACTGATTTCGTAGAAATTCCAAATTATCAACAACCCTGAGAAGGAGAAAATAAAAAAACACCCTCCCCTAATTCATCCCTTAACGAGTAAGCGTCAACGCCTGTAGCCGACGGTTATTATTATTATTATTATTATTATTATTTGCCGTGGCGCTCCGGGGTGACTTAAAGATGATTGATGATGCCATTTGATTTACAGATAAAAAAAAACTCGGGTTGGAATAGCAGCAGCAGAAAAATAGGTATAGAGTGGAACATCATAAAAAAAAACAAACTAAAAATTCAACAGAAAAAATGGTACACCTCTCGATAAAAAATCTTCAGATTAGCATAAACTTGAGTTAGTTCTGAAGATTAAATAAATTAAATGTTATAAGTACCTGTTATAATTGTAAGTGGGCTTTCAGTTTGCTATATAAATAATTCAGCAAAATTTAAAATATATCACAGTTGACTTAGTTTCTATTCAATAAAAATGTTGTGTTTTGCCGTATTTCTAGTTATAACTACGATAGTAGCTACAACTGCATCTCCTTTGTACAATGATACAAGGGTAGAAGGTGGTTGTACAATTACTTCTTACTCACAAGTTAGTAACGTAGTAAAAAGTTGTACAAACATAATTGTCAACGGACTTGCAGTGCCACCTGGAAAAACTTTGCAACTCGACCTGAAATCTGGGTCTACTTTAACTTTCCAAGGTACTACATCTTTTGGTTATGGTGTAAAATGGGCAGGGCCACTAATATTTATTACTGGAAATAGGATTACTGTGAATGGCGCTTCTGGTTCAAAATTAGATGGTCAAGGACCTCATTACTGGGATGGCAAAGGTGACGCAAATCCAGGAAAACCAAAATTCTTTAGAATTAAAGCAACTGGAGGATCATATATCAACAATATTCACTTATTGAATTGTCCTCATCAATGTGTATCTATCCAAAACTCCAACCAACTCACTTTATCAGGATGGAATGTAGATGTTTCCGCTGGTGACAGGAATAAATTAGGACACAATACCGATGGATTTGACATTTCGAGTTCAGATACAGTAACAATTAAAAACTCTGTTGTAAAGAACCAAGATGATTGTGTTGCTGTTAATTCTGGTAAAAACTTACACTTTTCAAACTTGCAATGTTCCGGTGGACACGGCTTAAGCTTGTCTATTGGAATGAGTAAAACTGATGCTTCTAAAAACGTGGTGTCCAATGTAACTTTTAGTGATTGTACTGTTACAAATTCTCGTAATGGTATCCATGTTAAAACGCATTCAGATGCTGGTCACGGATCTGTTAATGATATTACTTACAGTAACATACACTTATCTGGAATCACCAACTACGGAATAAATGTACAACAAGATTATAAAGGAGGTAAATCAACTGGAAATCCAACTAATAATATTCCAATTAAAGGATTGAAAATAAGTAAGGTAACTGGAACTATGAGCGGATCTAACTCAGTAGCAGTTTATGTAATGTGTGGATCTAGCGGATGTTCCAACTTCAATTGGTCTGGAGTCTCGGTTTCTGGTGCAAAGAAAGGAAGTACGTGTAAAAATTACAAACCTTCAGGAATTAGTTGTAAACAAATATAAATAAATGCATATATATTTATTGAATTTTTAATTTATTTTTTCACAATTGAGAAAAATGGCCCTTACCCTTTAATTTTTCAGTGCAGCGATACATATGTTCTAGTCTTATAAATTTATTCAAAGAAGTTTTTGACTAAAGATATATGGTACAGAACAGGGCCAGGAGACTCAAAACGATTTCTAGCAGTATATTATTTAAATTTGGACGAAAAACTTCTAAAAAATGTGCCTGCTTTTGATTCTCTGGCCGGTTGTCATACAACCAGTAAATTGTCTGGCATTGAAAAATAACCTGTTGGAAAACTTACATTGAACACCATTACTTTTTGGATGAATTTGGCACTGATCAGTACTTTGAAAACAAATTCTCTAATCTTGAAAAAATTTTCAAAAAAATGTATTCAAAAACTGCCAATGTTACTTCCATTACCATTTTGGGGCCTCTTTAAAAACCATCGCAAAATTTCCATCGACTGAAGACGCCCTAAGACTACATTGTTTAAGATATTTTTACCAGCTAAATATTTGGCTAAGCTCTTTGAAGCCAGATGCAGCTTTCTAATGTTAAAGAGTATGGATGGAAAGTAGATCAAAATGGAAGTCTGATACCCACTTTTAAGAGTCTGCCCGACCTGCCACCAGATGTAACACAACTTACATCATTCTAATGCAAAAAAGATACTACACACCGATAATTTTCATAAATGTACAATATTCTGTTCTACACTGTAAAAGCAAAATTTGCAAATGCAGACAAAAAATATTTGCTGTATCGGTTCCTGCACCTGTATGGCATAAAAAAAACTGCAGAAATAGTTTGACCACAGCCGCTAATGTTTTGGAAAATGTTGATTAGTGTGGTGAATCTGATTCTGATTAGTACTCATAAATTTTAATATTAATAATTTATGCTTTATATACTTCCAATTATTATTATTAATATTATTATTTATTTATATTGGGAATTTATTGTATTTTGCAAAGCAACAGATTTACTGCTTATAGTCGATACTTATATAAACTGTATTTATACCTTCAATAAATAGTTTATATTTTCTTATTTTTCATTTTTCTCCAAAAATAGAAAAAATCTAAAATACACCTTATTATTCATAGCGGATAAATCAATAATTTCTGTTTAAAATAATATAAGAGAGTCAAACTGATTGCATAGATTTCAACACTGAGAGAGATGCATAGAGAGTCGAGATGCTGTGCCTTCATTGTTTGCTTTCTACTAAAACAATGACATCACTAATTGTTTATTGGTATATTCTTGTTAATTTAAAAAAAAATATGGAGGAAGCACTGTAACCTTGTCAATACACAGGCGAAACTTTTATGAAGAATAGTTTTTTTAGGTCTTCCTTTTTATGTCAAATGAGAAGTATATTTCTAAAAGAACATTTTTTATACAAATTTGTAGACGGTTGAAACCGAGATATTGATGTTAAAATTTTTTTTCGACCATAAGGGCCAATATAAATGATTTTTTTTAAATTATAAAAAATACTTCTCAAAAAGGCCTAATTGAGCATTAGAACAAAAAATAAGCATTTTTTTCTATACGGTGGTATCAATAAATCGATTTTTTATGATAAAAAGCGGTATGTTGTCGTTGAGTCATAGAGATGGAATTCTCGGACATTCGACATCGTCTAGAAAACACTAATATAGCCGTCTCCTAATTATCAAAGCTTTCATTCAGAAACACACGGAATTAGAAGCCATGTACTACTTATACCATGTACCATCCGTGGTACAAGACATTCGCTATGTACGCTATGTACCACCAGTCCACATCATCATTAAATCGTTAACGTAGATAGTTGTTTGTTTTTTCCCATATTTTGTACTTATTAACTCTTCACCCCTTGAGAATTTATTTCTATCAGCTACTTTATTTAAAATTTTTGTTTAAAGTATTTGGAAACGTCTCACTTTGTAATACCCTCGTACTATATTTATAAGGTATGTAACACGACTAACATTTGGTAATATTGATATTTTTGCTAAAATTTTTATATCTTTTAAAATGGATGCTGCTGGTTTTGCAATTAAAAAACTTTACGTATCTACAAAATTATAAAGTCCATGTTTATCTAAGGTAGGAGTATTTGTTTTGATTGACACTCACCTACTTGACAAATAAAATAATTCTACTAGTACAAAATAATTTTTCAAGCAAAGATGTTTCTAAATTGATGTAAAATACGTTGGTAAACTAGCCAAGAGTACATAAAACGAGAACGAAATATCTACTAATTCCTCAATAAATCTTCGTCTGATTGTGAAGCATATTGGAACTCAAATTGGCTTTTATACTAAAGCAATAAGTTCGAGTCTAGTCGAAAAGTGGTATTTATATAAGAATATAAAGAAGTATTTGAAATCTTTTTTAAAAAAGAATTGTTAGAATCAATTCGCGTATAGTTTAAAAGATATCTTCCAAAATTCTAATTTTGAGGGATGCGTATTTATTTGGAAATTTGACATCGAGATTTTCACAAATTACTTAAGGAAAATGAGGTTCTATAATTTTTTTCAGTTCTTCGGTCGTTGTAATTTTATCAACTGTGCATACATGTGAGGAGCAGACTTTCTAGATGCATTTTGTCAATTTTTTCAAATTTTCAGCCGAAGGTGGCATCTTAAACTACATACATAGAGCTACAATATAAGGCCACAAAAGACGTTTTAAATGCATTTTCTCCTAGGAAAATTAAATAATAAAAATACCTTGGACTTTCTGTGTGCTGTATGTCCTTTGGCCATAGACAAACTAACAAAAGTTTGTCCTTACGCCGTGGACTAATTGTTATTGCACTTGTTGCTGTCTGAAGTGGTTGTTTTGTGTACTTACATTTCTCTGTTTTTTTTACGAAACAATCCAACATAATGGATGTATCTGTGACAGGGGATCATATAGTTGTGGTGATACGTACTGTGGTAGTAGAAAAAGAAAAACAAATATCACGTCTATCACGCTTTGTGTAGACAATTAAAATGCATTTTGTCCCAGGGTGACAATCAAAATGCATTTTGTCCAACAGTTTTTTTAAGTTTTTCAGAATATAATCAATACTGGATTTTTCGCTTGTAGGCATAATATCAATTTTTTTGTTAATTTATTGCCAAACGCGTAGAAGATTTTCGTTTTTTGCCAAAATTGCAAAAAAATGGACAAAATGCATCTAGAAAGTCTGCTTCTCATGTAAAGCTGTTAATATTGGAACGCCTTTAATGGAAAAGTTATTATTATTTTCAACAATTTGTCGTTTATTTGGTCGTTTTTTAGAATAGGTAACTGTTTTCCAATCGTTTGTCGGATTTTTCTGCATCACTATTTATTTCAGTTACGGAATTTATTGTGGTAACTGTTGAAGTAAGGTTCGAGATTTCATGACATTTATTCAGCGTGTTCATGTATAGTACAAATTTGACTGCACATTTGTAGACACTGCAACTGATGATCCAATACAATTTGTGTTAAAAAAATATGAAGTTGCAATGTAATTATTTTTCAGACAAAAAAACTTTAGTGCTGCATTATTTCAATTTTAGTTCTGATATAAAAAATTTCGTTAATTTTTTAGTCAGTAATTATTTTTAAAAATTTACATTTCTATTAAAATAACAATTTTATTTCATAAAAAGTTGGTTGATTCGCATATTTTGTTTAAACAATTGGAAAAAGCATACGTGTTAAATACCTACTTTCAATTAGGTAATTAAAATATTAAAAAATAGAAGGGGATGAGTGGTTCTAATAACATAAGTACTTATGTGTTTACTTTCTTAAATAATATTAGATACAAACCAGTATATTTTTTAAGATAAACGACTTACGTCAATGCTACTATTTAATTAATTATTTAATAATTAATAACAATGTTTTGAGCAAATTTGACTTTGTTTAGTCTACAAAAATAGATCACGCACTCGCACACTTATTGTTGCAAATATCGAGAAATTTGAAGGGTTTTGTTTATTTGTAAAATGTAATTTGCGTCATTACATGCTGAATATTAAAATATTTGTTTTTATGATACTCAAGAACAAATTTCCCTATAATTAGTATTTGAAATCATTATTGATTTAATTTTACAATTAAGTATTTTGTGAATTATCTTCTGTGTCATTTAAATTTAAAAATCTTCCAAAATTATTAACCTTAGGTCTAGACAATGCCTTACATAAATTAAAATAGAATTAGAGTACTTTTAAATGGTGCTAAAATTTAAATAAAAAAAAAATAAAACGAATAAATATGTATTTGAATTTTGAGTATAGATTTGTTTTTTATGTAAGGATAAATTGTACAAGTAAAGCACTATAAGATCCCAAAACAAATTTATTAAATGGTGAAAATCTATTAAACTCTTTGAAACAGTTTGTTACAGATATTCCAGGGAATTTCCCCGAAAATGAAAATAGTCCTAACACGATTACTAACGAATGTATTTTTAGTGATGAGAAAAACCGTGTAAAAACGCAAAAACTGCAAACTGATGAGTCATTATCAAACTAAGTAAACCAGGAGGATCGCCAAAAATTCATTTCACAAACGGTTTATGTTATTGGTGATAGGTTAATCAGTGAATTGGATAGAAGGGTTCAAAATTATGGCGAAATTTTAGAATAGATATTTTATAATAGCGTTCTTGCGAAAAAAGATCGCAATATTTGTATAGATACATAAAAAAAAATTTGCAAAAATGATTTTAATACAGATTATCTCAAAGATGAAATGAGACATTTTTTAAATTATGCTAAAGAACAAAATATTTCTGATCCTTTTAGTATGTATATACTTATTAATAACGGTTTAAAAGATCAACATTTCCTAACGTAAAAACACTGGTTAAAAATATTTCTTACATTGCCTGTCAGCAATGCATCCGGAGAGCGTTCGTATTCAGTCCTAAAGAGAGTTGACTAACATCGAAAAACTTTCACAGTGAACAAATTAATTTATAATTGTTTATTTTTTGCTGGTTATTGATATGAATATAATTTTTATATAAAACTAGTTATAACTTAAGTTATTAAAATCTTACTTGTTTTTATCCTGTAAATTACTCATATTTCGACTCCTTTCTATGAATTCATTTTAATCAACTACTTTGAAAGTATTTGTTTCTCTTAGCAATCCAGTATTTTCTAAAATAATGGTTGTTACAGCGGTAGCTGCACGATTAGATACTTCGTAACGATTTCTTATTTAATGAGATACTAGACTTTTGTCTTAATAAAAGTCGAAATCGTCATCGTCGGCTTGTAGATCTGATGTATATGTACACATGAATTAGAAAACATCTGGAAACTGCCAAGCACTACAAAAAATGAATGCTATCCGAGTTACAGAGGAGGAAGTGAAGAAAGCAGTTGCGAAAACTTAAAATTGGAAGGTGCGGGAATTGATTCACTTCACAACTACTGGTCGAAAAACCTCAATGTGTGGAGACCTCTTGCTGCGTATATAAACAGTATCATCACCAACAAGAAAACAATGCCTGATTATTTGACTAAAGGAGTGACGTACATGCTTCCAAAGTTGGACGAAACAAAAGACTCAAAAAACTATCGTCTAATCACTTGTCTTCCCACCCTTTATAAAATAATCACTTCTATAATTGCGGAAGAAATTGACAGTCATCTACTAGAAAAACACATATTAATAGAGGAACAAAAAGTATACAGAAAAAAAAACACAGGGGTGCAAAGATCAACTTCTCATCGACTCAGTAGTCACACAAGATGCCTAACATAGATCGCGTAACATCGCAGTAGCATAGATTAACGATCAGAAGGCGTTTGACACTGTATTACACAGTTGGCTACTAGAAGTACTGAAATTGTACAAAATAGACAAATATGTTGTTAGATTTCTAAGTGAATGTATGAATTCCTGGCGAAGCACTCTTAATCTTCCTTTTTTTATCTTTATCGGTTGTAAGCAGGTATTGTTAAGATTGGCCCAGAACACCTAATCTCTCACTTAACAACGAAATAATAGCAGCAGATAAAATACAGATTCAAAGCGGTATATTTCAAGGTGACTCTTTTAGTCCTTAGTGGATCATCTTAAGCCTGAATCCTTTGTAAAAAGCATTCAAAAATCCAATATAAGATTTAATTTAAAAATGAGAGAAATAACTCACATAATAGCACACCTGTTTTATGTAGATTATTTAAAATTATACGCTTCATCTTAAAAAGATCTATATAGGCTAATTGAGTTACTCAGAAAGTTAAGCAGTGACATCAAAATGAAATTCGGCCTTAATAAAAGAGCAAAATTAGTAGTACAACGTGAAAAGCCTAGAGAGTACGAGAACATCGAAATCGAGAACATAAAATACCTGAATAATAAGAGTTATAAATACCTGAGGTACAACAACTTGTAATTAATAAGAAAGAGACCAAAAAAAATTTTACACAAACACTTGAGAAAAGAACGAAACAAATACTACGTATTGAATTAATAGCGAAAAACAAAATTATGGCAATTAATGCATGGGCAACTGATACAATGTCATATTTTTTAGCGTTAAACACGATCGACTCGTGTGTAAATGACAAAATGCTTAATTCACCATCCAAAAGCTTGTACAGAAAAACTATATATTCCCCGGAAAATGGGAGGCCGGCGACTGTTAGATATAAAGTTACTTTATCAAAAGCAAATAAATAAACAAAAAAAAATACTTTCGAGATAAATCCTTAACTTCTACATTTCATCGAGTCGTAACTCAACTGGATAACTACGCCCCAGGTAAACTCAAAGAATAAATTTCAGCACTTCCTGATCTCAGCATACTAAAAAATGAATGGCTATCGAAGCTTCTTCATGGAAAATATCCCAATCAACTTCTTCAATCAAAAATTGAATCCTCAACTGAACGGTTGAAGAAGGAAAATTAGTTTGGGAAAACTGAGGGATTTATTAGTAGCGATTCAAGACAACGTTATCGCGACAAGAAATCATATTGAAATTATCTACGGAGTTCGACTCGATAACGACTTATGTAGAATGTGTCGTCGCCACTCAGAAACGATTGAGCATATAGTATCGGGATGCACGGTGTTAGCGCCTACTGAATACCTTAAGCGCCATAACTTAGGGGCCAACGTAGTACATTAGCATCTGGCAATTATGCGCAATTTTCGAGAAAAAGCTGAACAATATTTTAAGTATGTTCCGTTCCCGGTCCTAGAAAGTGATACGTATCTTCTGTACTGGGATACGCCTATACAGACCGACAAACCAGTATCCAGCAATAGACCTGACACTGTCTTTGGAAGAAAAACGTAGACAGTATGCTTCTTCATTGACATCACGCATCCGAACGATCATAATCTAGAAAAAGGAAAAAAAATAAATACTTCGAACTGGTAAAAGAATATAAAAGTATACACAAGGTATTACCATAATTCCCATAGTAATTTCAGCTACATAATACAATACAATACAAATAAACATAATTGACAAAAATATCTCCACAATAATGCAAAAGTTAGTTATACTAGAACCGTGTCGTATTGTAAGAAAAATTCTGAATTTATCTGACGAAGTGTAAAAATCATCTAACTCACAAAAAAATTCATCCTAATAAATTGACTGATTTCGTAGGAATTCCAAATTATCAACAACCCTGAGAAGGAGAAAATAATAATAATACCCTCCCCTAATTCATCCCTTAACGAGTAAGCGTCAACGCCTGTAGCCGACGGTTAATATTATTATTATTTGCCGTGGCGCTCCGGGGTGACTTAAAGATGATTGATGATGCCATTTGATTTACAGGTAAAAAAAACTCGGGTTGGAATAGCAGCAGCAGAAAAATAGGTATAGAGTGGAACATCATAAAAAAAACAAACTAAAAATTCAACAGAAAAAATGGTACACGATAAAAAATCTTCAGATTAGCATAAACTTGAGTTAGTTCTGAAGATTAAATAAATTAAATGTTATAAGTACCTGTTATAATTGTAAGTGGGCTTTCAGATTGCTATATAAATAATTCAGAAAAATTTAAAATATATCACAGTTGACTTAGTTTCTATTCAATAAAAATGTTGTGTTTTACCGTATTTGTAGTTATAACTACGATAGTAGCTACAACTGCATCTCCTTTGTACAATGATACAAGGGTAGGAGGTGGTTGTACAATTACTTCTTACTCACAAGTTAGTAACGTAGTAAAAAGTTGTACAAACATAATTGTCAACGGACTTGCAGTGCCACCTGGAAAAACTTTGCAACTCGACCTGAAATCTGGATCTACTTTAACTTTCCAAGGTACTACATCTTTTGGTTATGGTGTAAAATGGGCAGGGCCACTAATATTTATCACTGGAAATAGGATTACTGTGAATGGCGCTTCTGGTTCAAAATTAGATGGTCAAGGACCTCATTACTGGGATGGCAAAGGTGACGCAAATCCAGGAAAACCCAAATTCTTTAGAATTAAAGCAACTGGAGGATCAAATTTCAACAATATTCACTTATTGAATTGTCCTCATCAATGTGTATCTATCCAAAACTCCAACCAACTCACTTTATCAGGATGGAATGTAGATGTTTCCGCTGGTGACAGGAATAAATTAGGACACAATACCGATGGATTTGATATTTCAAGTTCAGATACAGTCACAATTAAAAACTCTGTTGTTAAGAACCAAGATGATTGTGTTGCTGTTAATTCTGGTAAAAACTTACACTTTTCAAACTTGATATGTTCGGGTGGACACGGTTTAAGCTTGTCTATTGGAATGAGTAAAACTGATGCTTCTAAAAATCTGGTGTCCAATGTAACTTTCAGTGATTGTACTGTTACAAATTCCCGTAACGGTATCCATGTTAAAACGCATTCAGATGCTGGTCACGGATCTGTTAATGATATTACCTATAGTAACATACACTTATCTGGAATCACCAACTACGGAATAAATGTACAACAAGATTATAAAGGAGGTAAATCAACTGGAAATCCAACTAATAATATTCCAATTAAAGGATTGAAAATAAGTAAGGTAACTGGAACTATGAGCGGATCTAATTCAGTAGCAGTTTATGTAATGTGTGGATCTAGTGGATGTTCCAACTTCAATTGGTCCGGAGTCTCGGTTTCTGGTGCAAAGAAAGGAAGTACGTGTAAAAATTACAAACCTTCAGGAATTAGTTGTAAACAAATATAAATAAATGCATATATATTTATTGAATTTTTAATTTATTTTTCACAATTGAGAAAAACGGCCCTTACCCTTTAATTTTTTTTAAGATTAACGTCGTAGTGATAGTGTAAAACAGTGTAGTAAGTTGTCACTTTAACTTGTAAATCTATACCACTTACGACTTCTTAGATAAGTAATTACATAGATTATAAGATTTTTAAAATAAATTTATAATAAATAATTACTCGAAACAATATTGTACTCATGTCATTTCGTGAAAATGAAAATACAGTATGGTGCAAATAATAATAAGTAATTAAGTCGTTGACTTCTGGGAAAAATACTACTTGTTAATTTGTATTTTGTAATGCGCGTTCTGTCATATATTTTTTTTATTCGTGACGTCATAAATGATTTTTTACAGAAAAATTTTATTTATGTGATACACCAATTAAAATATTTTTGAAATATACATATTTATATTTAAACCGTCATTACAAAGCCCAAATAGATATTTGACATAGGTGATACGAAGGCCATTAGGTTTTTACGAAGCCCAAATCGGGCTTTTTAAAAACATCATGTATGAGATGCAGACAATGTAGATATAGTAAAGTATATGTATTAAAATATTCGCTCTAGAAAACGATTTACCTCCCACTCTTTTGTTACAAGCTGAATTTATCAAAGACGAAAAGATCATGATAAGGTAACTTTTATTCTGGAGATAATACAGATTGTGTCAAAAATCCAGATATTGATACCAGCGAATAGAGAAAAAATACTAATTTTTTGGTCCAATGCACAATAAAATCTTTGTAGGGTGTAATTTCTTTTACTTAGTTTGGCTTTACGGCCGAAAAAAATATAAATGTAAATATCTCGGTTTCAGTCCTTCAAAAATTTGGTTAAAAAAT
Source organism: Psylliodes chrysocephalus (assembly GCA_927349885.1). Classification (NCBI taxonomy): domain Eukaryota; kingdom Metazoa; phylum Arthropoda; class Insecta; order Coleoptera; family Chrysomelidae; genus Psylliodes; species Psylliodes chrysocephalus. The sequence goes on along the minus strand of OV651822.1, from coordinate 15,777,788 downwards.
CGTCTATTTTAAATATACCACTTATTTAACATAAAACGAAGGCCCAAATGAAAATAAGAAATTCTTTATAAAATTTTTGCTTATGTGTTCCATGTCAGCAGAGTAAACACCATATGTTTTGATTTTGAATTAACAAAGCTATACCAATAAACGATGAGAGATGTCATAGATTTACACTGTAATTAATTCTCACCGCCAATTTCATCGACTTTTTTTCTCATCGCCTTCAAACGTAGCATACATCTGTTTATATCTACGTGCCGACTGATGTATCACATTAATGGTATGGTAGGATTTTTTATTTTTTTATTATAAAACTTCTCGTTAGGTGCCAATAGGCAATGTGTCATATTGTTATCTGTTTTTACTAAAGAATTAATAAGTATATGTGATATATATTAAATTACCTAATAAATTGAAAAGAAATATAGACATCTTTAATATATCTACATTCATCCTGTTGCAGCTGAATATATTTGGGTAAGTTATAAGTTTTCGTTTAAAATTTTAATTACGGATCTGCTGTTGCAAGAAGCAAAGACAAAAATGATATCAAAATAGAGAAGCCCAAAAGCTGCATCTTATTTAAACAATATGCTAATATATTTGTAAACATTATTTTTAGAAATAAATTTAATGCTCAAAGGATAGATGTGATATGAAAGAACATTCTATCAAAAATACAACATGACCCAACATTCTACTTCCGCAACAATGGAATTTGTTTATTCATTCGATATTTAACAAAAGACGTTTACCAAATTTTCTGTCAGAGCAACTTCTTCAAAACTCCATTCAGCAAAAGTATATTCAATTTGTAACTAGTGGTGGATTCGCGAATATCAATAAATATGGAAAGAATTTTAAATCATCAAAAGACGATTTCTTAAATTCAAATCACGAAGACGCTGATACTCGTATCTTATTGCACATATTGTCTGCCAAACATTCGGGGCATTTACGCTGCATTATTTAGTGCATCGATACAGATGTTCTAGTCTTATTAATTTATTTTAAGAAGTTTTTGACTAAAGATATATGGTTCAGAACAGGGCGAGGAGACTCAAGGCGATTTCTAGCAGTACTTTTAAGAATGCGTATTTTTTTGGAAATTTGACATCGAGATTTTCACAAATTACTTCAGGAAAATGAGGTTCTATAATTTTTTTCAATTCTTCGGTCGTTGTATTTTTATCAACTGTGCATACATGTAAGGAGCAGACTTTCTAGATGCATTTTGTTTATTTTATTCAAATTTTCAACCAAAAGTGGCATCACAAACTACATACATAGAGTTGCAATATTAGGCCACAAAAGACGTTCTAAATGCATTTTCTCCTATGCAAATTGGCGGTAGGCAAACTAACAGAAGTTTGTCCTTGCGCCATGAACTAATTGTCATTGCACTTATTGCTGTCTGAAGTGGTTGTTTTGTGTACTTACATTTCTCTGTTTTTTTCACGAAACAATCCAACATATGGATGTATTTGTGACAGAGGATCATATACTCGTAGTTGTGGTAATATGGACCGTGGTAGTAGAAAAAGAAATATCACTTCTATCACGCTTTGTGTAGACAATTAAAATGCATTTTGTCCCATGGTGACAATCTAAATGCAGTTTGTCCAACAGTTTTTTTGAGTTTTTCAGGATATAATCAATACTGGATTTTTCGCCTGAAGGTATATTATCAATTTTTTGAGTAATTTATTGCCAAACGCGTAGCAGATTTTCTTTTTTTTGCCAAAATTACAAAAAATGAACAAAATGCATCTAGAAAGTCTGCTTCTTATGTGAAGTTGTTAATCTTGGAACGCCTTTGATGGAAAAGTCATTATTATTTCTAAGAACTTGTTATTTATTTGGTCGTTTTTTAAAATTGGTAACTTTTTCTTTGCATCACTATTTATTTCAGTTGCGGAATTTATTGTGGTAACTGTTGCAGCACTGAATACACTGAGGTATGACTCTCGTGAAATTACATAAGAACGCTTAAGCAAATTTCTGTGACCTTTTAGTCATCGAATTGGGTTCCTTTCGATAACTGGCTTATCACAAACGGACTGGTCAGACTGGGTTTGGTTTTATTTTAGATTTATATGAGGAACGAAATATATTAAATTGGGCTTTGATATGTTGATTGATTTTTTACTCTAAAGGTTCCCGAGTTCGAAATTGTTGTTTTGTAAATAAATGAGTAGAAATAAAATATAACACAACTGTTACTGGAAAAATAAAAAAATCGCATTACAACACATTACACTGGATACTCGACTTCTCAAATTGGTAACGTTGCGGAACCCTAAACAATTGCGATCTGATGTGCGCCAAATGAGATGCGCGAACTCTTCTTGCCAAGGTGAGTTACCCTTCAGTGTGTTCAGTGGTTGCAGTAAGATTCGAGATTTCATGACATTTATTTAGCGTGTTCATATATAATACAAATTTGATTGTACATTTAAAGACACTGCAACTAATGATCCAACACAAATTGTGTTGAAAAAATATGAAGTTGCAATGTGTATTTACTTTTCGGACAAAAAACTTTAGTGCTGCATTATTTCAATTTTAGTTCTGATATAATATCAAAAATTTTGTTAATTTTTGAGTAAGTATTTATTTTTAATAATTTTGTATTTCTATTAAAATAACAATTTGATTTTATAAACGTTGGTTGATTTGCATATTTTGTTTAAAAAATTAGAAAGAGCACACGTGTTGAATACCTACTTTGAATAAGGTAATTAAAATATTTATAATAATAGGAAAATACAATAGGCTGAATGGTTCTTATAATAAAATAAGTACTTATTTATTTACTTTCTTAAAAAATATTACATACTCAAACCAGTAGATTTTTTAAGATAAACGACTTACGTCAATGCTACTCTTCAATTCATTATTTAATAAATAATAACAATGGTTTAATCAAATTTGCCTTTGTTTAGTCTACAAAAATAGATCACGCACTTGCACACTTATTGTTGCAAATATCGAGAAATTTGAAGGGTTTTGTTTATTTGTAAAATGTAATTTGCGTCAATACATGCTGAATATTAAAATAAAATATTTATTTTTTGGCACTCAAGATCAAATTTACCAACAATTAAATATTTTGTGAATTATCTTCTGTGTCATTTAAATTTAAAAATCTTCCAAAATTATTAACCTTAGGTCTTACATTAATGAAAATAGAATAAGGGTACTTTCAAATGGTGCTTATTTAAATAAAAAAAAATAAATAAAAAGAATAAATTCATATTTGAATTTTGAGTATAGATTTGTTTTTTTATAAAGGGTATCCCAACAAGAACTTTTTGATGACAAAGACAATTAAAAACAATTATGCAAATATTTTATTGGATTTTCAAGAGAAAATGTTGCTATTAAACATGAAACAAAATATCTGTCACACCGGGGCACAGGGGCTCCGTTGACAGGTGTCGAGCAAAATCGGCGGGATTTCACGAATATTACGTTCGATTTCTTCCTTCAGTTGTCTAATCGTCTCAGGATGGTTTCCATATACTCTACTTTTTAAATACTTCCAGAGGAAATAGTTTAAGGGCGTCAAATCGCAACATCTCGGCGGCCAGGTTTAGTCTCCAAATCGAGAGATGACACGACCTGGGAACTTTATTTGCAGTAACGCCATTGTTTCGCGTGCGGTGTGGCAGGTCGCGCCGTCCTGTTGAAACCACAAGTTATTTATGTCCATTCCATTTATTGCAGCCAAAGAAAGTCTCTCAGCATGCTACGGTAGCGATCACCATTTACAGTCACGAAGACACCTTCATTAATTTGAAAAAAATAAGGTCCGATGATCCCTTCTGCCCAAATGGTGCACCAAACTGTCACTTTTTGAGAATGCATTGGAAGATCGTGCACAGCATTTGGATGCTCTTCCCCCAAATTAGACAGCTCTGTTTATTCACAAAGCACAAAGCCGTTCAAATGAAAGTACGCCTCATCACTAAAAATAATTTTGTTGTGGAATCCATCGTCAACTCCGTGTTGTCCCAATATCCAATTCGCAAAGTTTCTGCGCTGTCTATGATCAGCTGGCTTCAGTTTTTGCGTCAGCTGTATTTTGTAAGGAAGAAGATGCAAATCCTTTCTCAAAATTCATTGTAATGTACTGCGACTGATTTATTTCTTGGCCGCGATGTTGGATGGAGGTGTTCGAATGTTCGTTAACACTGGCTCTCACGGTGGCGATGTCTTAAGCAGACCTTCCAGGACGACGATGTCTAACACATGTCTCGTCTTTCAATGTAAATGTCCGCTCAAATTTTTTGATCAAATTTTCAATAGTGGGCCGCGACGGACGATTATGTACACCAAAATGTTCACGTAACCTGCGCATTGCATTGAAAAATTTTCTCAATTTCTGTAATGGGGCATTACAGTTAATAAACGTTCTTCAAGAGTGTAATGCGGCATTTTCGTTAATGTCAATGTTTTGGCAGAACACGTGCCTATTATGCCCCACTTGATGTTTGACAGATGGAAATGGCACGCGATTCAAAATTCAAGTTCTTATTAGGACACCCTTTATATAGTTAAATTGCACAACTAAAGCGCTTTTAGTTCCCAAAATAAATTTATTAAATGGTGAAAATCTACTAAACTCTTCAAAGCAGTTTGTTACAGATATCCGAGGGAATTTCCCCGAATATGAAAATGAAGCTAAGACTATGACCAACGATTGTTTTTTTACTGATAAAAACGCAAATACTGCAAACTGATGCGTCATCATCAAATTAAGTAAATATGAAGGGTCGCCAAGAATTCATTACACAAACGGTTTACAGTTAGTGAGATATGCACAGGAAGCAGTCATTTTGCAAACCTGCTATATCGTCCGCAGGTTTTTAAACGGTACCTAAGTAGGACAAACTGAATTGTTTCCCTGCTAGGTTGTCCGAGCCCATACACATTGTATAGCGAAAATGTATACCAGCATGTGCTAAGAACACCAAAATAATAATAATAATAATAATAATAATAATAATAATAATGCGCTAGTTCAGTTTGATGTCATTTTGGTTCCACTGACATTTAATTCTAACCAAACTTTTAACAAAAACATCAATAAATTTGACATATACGTTTTTACTGTTTTTATTTTATTTCAAAATATTGTTTACAGGTCATAAAAAATAGTTTAAAGGTATGGTATTGGTAACTAAATGATTGTATATTTGATACATGCTACCTACTTACTTTAGGAATATATTTATACAAGTGAAAAAAACGATATAATTTAGGTAAACAGAACGAACAAAATGCACTCAAAAAATCTACTGTCACTTTAATTGTCAGTGGAACCATAATTACATCATCACTGAACTAGCATATACTATTAATAATAATAATAATAATAATAATAAGTCTACCGAATACCTTAAGCGCCATAAATTAACGGCCAAAGTAGTTCATCAGCATCTGGCAATTATGTGCAATTTTCAAGAGAAAGCTGAGCAATATTTTAAGTATAAATAATAAAGAAATAAATAAATTATTTTTATTGAGCAACTATAAATACATAAGTGTTTTAAAAGGAATGAATTCGGCTAAGCTTCTTTCAATTCATCCTCATAATATCGAAAAAAAAAAAAATAATTATTTTAAATTTTAAATTTTAAATTAAATCATTATCTTGAAATAAGAACTTGCCTAATAGTCTTAACAAAATTATTAAAATTCAAATTTAATTAATTAAGTTCTGAATTTAATAGTATACGAGGTATGACAATTAAATTTTAAGACTGGCCCTCGTACTAGCAGGTTTGAAATCTCCCAGCCTCGTGCGGTGATGGGACATTGACCTTGATATGTGCTGTATTACCACGCGCAATCTTGTCGCCTTGCCTCTTTTAGTTTGGCTTCAGCAGTGGTTGGAAGCGGATCGTGCTTAGCTCACTTGCCGGAATTATGACAAACGAAAAAAATCGAGCAACGAATTAACTTAAAGTTTTTGATAAAACTCAAAAAAACGGCCACTGAATGCTTTCGAATGCTAAAAGAGGTCTACGGAGAGGTGTGTGTGTCTCGTGCAATGATTTGTATGTGGCATAAAAGGTTTTCTGAGGGTCAGGAAGAAGTTAAAGATGATGAACGAGAAGGGCGCCCCAGCACATCCAAAACAGACGAAAATATTACAAAAATTAGTGAAATTATTAGAAAGGACAAACAGTCAACCAACATTATTATTTAGAAGTATTGAAGAAACTAAGGGAACGTGTAAGGAAAAAACGTCCAGATTTATGGAAGAAAACGCGTGGCTGCTTCACCAGGATAATGCACCGGCTCACAAAGCCATTTCCATTAAGCAGTTTTTAGCTGATAAGAAGATCCCTGTCCTTAACCACCCACCATATTCACCAGACTTGGCCCCTTGCGACTTCTTCTTGTTTCCGAAAGTAAAAGAATCGTTAAAAGGAACCCGTTTTGACACATTAGAAGAGGTCAAGGAAAAAACGGCAAGACTTCTCAACAGCCTCTCTTCCGATGATTTCCAAAATTGCTTTCAACAGTGGAAAAAACGTGTGCAACGCTGTGTCGATAGGGAAGGGGAGTACATTGAAGGGGAGCACCATTAAGTTGTATTATTTTTTAAATAAAGTAGATTTTTTACAACAGTCTTATAATTTTATTGTCATACCTCGTATAACTAAAACAACCTTGGAATTTTGAAGTTCTATGCACTGGGGTTGTAAAAGTGTTGACTCTTAAATTTACTTTGTGTAGAGTTGATCTTCTTCAGGGCCGGCCCTAGACATTTTGGCACTCTGGGCAAAACCTTAATTTTGCGCCCCTTCCCCGTTTTTTTTAAGTAAATCTCACGCGACCATATCAGAAAGTCAAGAAAACATTAAAAAAAAAATTTAAAAAAACGTTTTATTAAAAACTCAATCATCAAATAACAAGATCTAGTAATGCTAACTAAACTAATATCCAATATTATAAATAAATTCTAACTAACCAAAGTAATTAAAATGCCCTTTTTCTAACTTTTCTTTCGGCAAACTCACGAACTAGTGATTTCAAGTCTAATTTGTCACTAATTTGGTGTTCTATCAATCCATTGCATCGTTTTAAGATATTTTTTTTATTATTTTTGCTGTACAAAGCATCGTGAATTGGACCAATTTGAAACCGCAGAGCTTTTAAAGAGTCGACCCCACTTTCCCATCGCATATCACTCAATGGTTTTGGGGTGTAAGTATCAATATATTTCAGTAATATTCCCCAACGAAAAGAAGAGGAAGAAAAAAATGTATATAACTTTTGAACAATATTAAAGAAGTTGGCTGCCTCAAACGAGGATTTTTCCATATCCTTTACAACCAAATTTAGCGAAAGGCTGCTGCATGGAACATAAAATGCTCTGGGGTATATATTTCTGATTCTTGTTTGTAATCCCGATTTTTCTCCTCTCATATTGGAACCATTGTCATACCCTTGACCACGCATGTTTTCTACTTTAAGCCTATTTTTCTCTGGCTCTTCTAGTAAAACCTCCGACAATTCCTTAGCTGTTGATATCTCAATGGATAGAAAACCCAAAAAATGTTCGTTGATATTAACTTGAACTTCAGACTCTAATTCCTGTATGGAGACAAATTTTATTACAAATTTTATCTGTTCTACTTTACTTGCATCGGGAGTACAGTCAAGAATCACGGAATAATACTTGGCCTTTTGAACTTGCACAATGATGTGGTTCTTTATGTTGTCATGCAATAATTCAATTTTTTCATTTTGTATCGTTTTCGCTAGATATGTAACTTTGATTTCTTCTTTATTGAGGACTCTGCGAACGTATTCCTCCATTTTTGGATCAAACTCAGCGAATAACTGAATTAACTTCAAAAAGTTTCCATTATTGTGTTCATACAGTTTATCGCTTTTTCTTTGAAAAGCTAGAGAGCTCTCACCTAGTATTTTAACGACTGATATAATGCGTAAAATAAATAAAAAATCTTCAAATTAGCATAAACTTGAGTTAGTCCTGAAGATTAAATAAATCAAATATTGTAAGTACCTGTTATATATTCAAGTGTGCTTTCAGTTTGCTATATAAATTCACCAAAATGTAAAATATGTCACAGTTGACTTAGTTCAATAAAAATGTTGTGTTTCACCATATTTCTCGTTATAACTGCGATAGTAGCTACAACTGCATCTCCTTTGTATAATGATACAAGGGTGGGAGGTGGTTGTACAATTACTTCTTACTCACAAGTTAGTAACGTAGTAAAAAGTTGTACAAACATAATTGTCAACGGACTTGCCGTGCCACCTGGAAAAACTTTGCAACTCGACCTAAAATCTGGATCTACTTTAACTTTCCAAGGTACTACATCTTTTGGTTATGGTGTAAAATGGGCAGGGCCACTAATAATTATTACTGGAAATAGGATTACTGTGAATGGCGCTTCTGGTTCAAAATTAGATGGTCAAGGACCTCATTACTGGGATGGCAAAGGTGACGCAAATCCAGGAAAACCAAAATTCTTTAAAATTAAAGCAACTGGAGGATCAACTTTCAACAATATTCACTTATTGAATTGTCCTCATCAATGTGTATCTATCCAAAACTCCAACCACCTCACTTTATCAGGATGGAATGTAGATGTTTCCGCTGGTGACAGAAATAAATTAGGACACAATACCGATGGATTTGACCTTTCGAATTCAGACACAGTAACAATAAAAAACTCTGTTGTTAAGAACCAAGATGATTGTGTCGCTGTTAATTCTGGTAAAAATTTACACTTTTCAAACTTGCAATGTTCCGGTGGACACGGTTTAAGCTTGTCTATTGGAATGAGTAAAACTGATGCTTCTAAAAACCAGGTATCCAATGTAACTTTCAGTGATTGTACTGTTACAAATTCCCGCAATGGTATTCATGTTAAAACGCATTCAGATGCTGGTCACGGATCTGTTAATGATATTACCTATAGTAACATACACTTATCTGGAATCACCAACTACGGAATAAATGTACAACAAGATTACAAAGGAGGTAAATCAACTGGAAATCCAACTAATAATATACCAATTAAAGGATTGAAAATGAGTAAGGTAACTGGAACTATGAGCGGATCTAACTCAGTAGCAGTTTATGTAATGTGTGGATCTAGTGGATGTTTCAACTTCAATTGGTCTGGGGTCTCGATTTCTGGTGCAAAAAAAGGAAGTACGTGTAAAAATTACAAACCTTCAGGAATAAGTTGTAAACAAATATAAATAAATGCATATATATTTATTGAATTTTTAATTTATTTTTTCACAATTGAGAAAAACGGCTCTTACTCTTTAATTTTTTTTCAAGATTCACGTCATAGTGATTGTGTAAAATGTGTAGTAAGTCATCACTTGTAAGTCTGTATCACTTGGGACTTCTTAGATAAGTAATTACGTGGATTATAAGATTTTCAAATTAAATTTATAGTAAACTAGCTAACCCGATCCCGCTTCGCTGGAATTTCTCAAATCTCAATTATTAAAAGTGAATAACAGTTTTTGTTACTCGTGAGAAACTTTTTTATGCGATACTTGAAAAAAAAATTATTAATTTAATTTTTATTCGTTTTCATTAGTTTTATTAATTTTTAATAATTTTTATTAATTTTCAATAATTTTTATTAATTTTTATTGATTTTTATTGATTTTTATTGATTTTTAATATTTTTTATTATTTTTTATTAATTTTTATTATTTTTTATTATTTTTTATTATTTTTTAATATTTTTTAATATTTTTTTATTATTTTTTATTAATTTTTATTATTTTTATTAATTTTTATTAATTTTATTTAGTTTCATTTATTATTTATATTTAATTTTATTTATTATTTATATTTATTTTTTATTTATTTTTAATTTTTATTTGTTTATTTTTATTTATTTATTCCCCCCCTCATTAAAATGTGAAAATCCAAAAACCTTTAAATACGTCATTATATGAGTAGCTACAATTCCAACTTTCATGTTCCCACCTTTAAAAAATCGATACTTTCATCCCTCTTCCCCCTTTCCCCTTCTCCCAATTTTTTCACTTTCCCACTTTCCCCCTTTCCCTATTTCCTCTATTTCCCCCTTTCTCCAAACTTTTGCATTTATGTAGTAGTAGGGTTTTTACATGGTATAAAAAATAAAGGGTTTTTATGATACTTCTCATGCCCCCCTCCTTTAAATGCGAAAATCCAAAAACCTTGAAATACGTCATTATTTACATTTATGAGTAGCTGCAATTCCAATTTTCAAGTTCCTATATTTAAAAAGTCTTCACCTTACACCGTCATCTATTAGGAATTCATAGAACTAACCAATAAATACAAAATATTTAGGCATTCCATACAAATGAAACGCGGTGCTAAGGTTTGGTATGTTTAAATAGTTGCGACATACAATGTAGTCTATCTGCATTATATGAAATCATAAATAATGGATGAAATTTAAATATTTTATTTTTTTTTTGAAAGAGTAAAACCAAATTTGGTAGATTTTCACACTTTTATTTTAGAAATAAAAATTTAAAAAAAAAACTAACATGACATATGTTTCGAAGTACAACTTCTTTTTCAAATGTGACTATTTACAATTCGGTATCCAATATATATACGAAATAATTTAACAAAACAAAGTACTTAAGAAAACATCAATAACATTACAAAATAAACTAACTATTTAAAGTAAATAAGGGTACTTAGGTAATTATAATATTCATCAGATAACAATATCCGTTCAGTAGTTTCGGAGTTTCGCGAACATACATCGTGACACGAAATTTATATATAAAGATAATTATATATAAAGATAATTATATATAAAGATAATTACTTGAAACAATATTGTATGGTGCAAATAAAAATAAGTAATTAAGTCATTGACTTTTGTGAAAAATACTACTTGTTAATTTGTATTTTGTAACGAGCGTTCTAACATATATTTCTTTTATTCGTGACGTCATAAATGATTTTTTATTATATTTTGACATGGCTGATTTTTGCACCAAACGATCGGCAATCGTTAAAAATATATATTCACGTATAAAACGCGTTTTGGCTAAAACAAAATGGTTTGTGTATTAGTGTTTTTAATTAATGTGCCACTGACTTATGCAGTGGTGGATGGGCCGACCGGAAAACCGGGAGATTGAACGGTGTGTCGCACAGTGTTACAAACACAGAATCTAGCTGATAAATTTTTTTAAATATGTTAGTTTTATAATGAATAACGTAAATATATAAAAGCACAAACAAAAATAAATAGTAATATTTATAAAGTTATTATTAATCATTATTTGAGTCTTCGGTAGTCGAACCATCACAATCACTTTCCTCAGATTCGGCCAATGAAGATTTACACAAAACTAAACTAAAACTAAAACTAAATCAGTTATAATTTCAGGTAAATCAGTTGTAATTTCCGAATTGTTCGTTATATTTTGAAGATTATCTGTTAGGTTTTGCGAATTATCAATCAAAATTTGCTAATCATCTGTTAAAATTAGCGAACCATCTGTTAAAATTAGCGAATCGTCTGTTAAAATTTGCGAATCGTCTTTGAAAACTGGCGAATTATCAGTTAAATTATTTTCACCAATTTCATCATTAATCTTTGCTAAATTTTCGAACAGAGCTACTGTTGTCATCCATAACTGCGGCCTCTTTCACTATTTTTCTTTAATTTCCTCTTTTAAAGTCGTTTCGGATTTACCTTGTAAAGACCCTGTAGTTCGTCTACCTAGAGGCCACAACGGCGCCGACTTTAAATTTGCCCGATTTCTTTAAATCGACTTCGTTATTGAAAGTCTGTTTCATTATATCTAGGAGAACGTTCTTATCAGACAACGAATCCTCAGTTACATTCGTAGTTTCAATAATTGCATTACTGTATACATATATTTGAATTAGAATCTATTAATCCTAATCTATCTATTGGTCCATTGGAGGCAGTGCTAATACTAGGTTTAATAACTTTATGATCACATTTAGTAGCTTTATTACTTTCAGTACCATACAATGAAGCTATATCAGAAAAGCTGCTATCTGATTCATAACCTGATAATTTTGAACCAGAATCTGAACAAAGCCGTCTTCTTTTCCTAGATTCAAAATCTAAACCCTCTAGAAGACCCATATCCTTAAGTTTTCTTTGTTTGCCGTTTTTTTACATTCTTGCAGGCGAGTCAGATCTGGTGCTGTAAGGGCTAGATCTTCTGCTGAGACCGTCTTGCTTACCTTTGCGCTTAGCCCTAGGGCTTATACTTATGCTCCATTTTTATTCATGAGACCCACTTCCCGTCGCTGTATATAAATATACAGCTCTCTATTTACATAATTATAATTCATAATTGATTAAATTTTTATTAGCCAATGTAAAAATGTCTTTTATTGTATGTAGGATTTAACTTAATACTACACAGAACTAAAAATAAAATGTCACTTTCACCGTGTAATTAAATAACCACAAGTAGTTCAAGCCAACATATCACAAAAGGTCCTGTAAGGGCAGCGCCATATTCGCGAATCAAATTAAGTGATACGCCCTTTGGAGGAAATTTGTAAAAGGTCCCTATAAGTAGGATATCGTTCAGTGTTGCCAGAAGTAGCACAATTTCGCTATGTCGTCGGATTTTAGCTCTTAAGGAAGTGGATAAGACCTTCTATTTAAGAATCAAAATTTGTGTCTAGTTATATGTAATATATTTATTTAAGGATTTTTTTTTATAAAACCAATATATTATGTTGATTTTTTTTAAATTTTTTGTTATACTTTACCGTTGAAATCATAACCTCAACAATTAATGTTCTTGTAAAAATTGTTATTTTCTCATTTTATTAGTGATTACTGATTACTGTTTACAGTGCTAATTCTAGATTATGTTAACCATTATTTGCACTTAAAATTTAAAGCAATTTTATATATTTGATCGAAAGTGCAGTTGGTTCCTTATTGCAAATTTTATGTGCTCAAAAGTGAAGGTTGGTTTCTTATTGCAATATTACATTTTTACAGGGTTTACAGATTGTTGGGAACATAAGCCCACAAATTTCTACTAAAAGCACTGGTAAACTAGAGACCGAAGCCAACACAGTAAGTGTATCTTTCTTAACTAGTATATAGTTAAGTTATGTGCAAACAAAGTCAGTAGCGCCCCCCATTTTTTACTTGATGAAATGTATGGATACTAAATACTGCAACTTAGTAGAAGGGGGTTTTTGTTCTGTCAGTTTGCTAATAATTCAATATCAGTGAAGGTATACTTAGGACTGTTAACTCTTAGTTGTTTTATGTTTTTACAGGGCTTAGAAGAGTGCGTCCCAAATAGTAGTACAGATAATGAACACCGAAGTTCCGAATTAAAGAAACCTTTTGAAAACTTTAACGATATTAAAAAGTTAAATCACAATTTTGAAGTTAATGCTACTGAATGCTTTGAAGACTCCGACGATGATTCTATCAAGGACAAGGATTATCAGCCAAACTCTTCTGATGAACTCTCTGATGAATCCTCTAAGAATTATCAACAAAAAGTGTCATCAGTAGAAAATACAGAGGAAAAAACAAACCACAGCATCGCTGCAGTCGCAGAATATAAGGGACGCCCAAAAAAGGAAGGAAAAGAAAGTGTGAGGGACAAGACCGGACAACGATGAAGAGACTCACAAACAGCAATAAAGAATATTATTCAGCTAGAGGAAAACTTGTTCAGCCAAAACAATTTATTGATTACAAATGCTCCTGTGCCACGAAATGCGACCAAAAGGTATCTGTTGATAAGAGAAAGGATTTTTTCGACCGTTCAAACAACCTACTTATCGACATGCGTTAGGGAGGAAAGTGTAAAAAGGAAAAGTACGGCTGCCAGAAAAGCGACAGTTTTCCAGACAGTACTTTATTAAAAAGCATCTGGTTTGTAGGGATATGTTTGTTAAAACGCTACAGATATCAACTACTTAAACGTGCTAACACATCACTCTGTAAAGTTAGACAGTTATCAACACTTGATCGCCAAGGTATTGCTGGTGGTCACAACAAAATTACTGATGAGCAAAGAAGCGCGATTATCAATCATATTAATAAATTTCCCCGTTATAAATCTCACTACTGTAGAGCAAGGAAAAACAAACAGGAATACTTAGCAGAAGGAACATCACTTACGATTATGTATAAACTTTACAAAGATGAAAATGCAAATACACTCAGCTTCTCCTCCTATAAGAAAATTTTTTAAATGACTTCAATTTAAAAATGAAGCAACCGAAGAAGGACAGCTGTAACAAGTGTGATACTTTCGCTATAAAGATTAAAAACTTACCAGAAGGAGAGGAGAAAGATAGGATCAGCTTAGAACATAGCATGCATTTGACAGAAGCAGAGAAAGCCAGAGACAAAATGAACAGTGATTAAGAAAGCAACCGAAAGTAATGAAATAGAAACATTGACTTTTGATATGGAGAAGACACTCCCACTACCACGTCTTAATTCAAACATTATATTTTATAAAAGGCATTTATGGCTCTAAAACTGCGGGATATATGCAGGAAAAGAAGCAAAATCTACTTTCAACTTGTGGCTTGAAGGACAGACGGGTCGCGGTGCCCAAGAGGTGGGCTCTTGTTTGCTGCTATATATTGCAAAATATGTCTCAAAAACCGGTAAAAAACTAATATTATGGAGTGACTCCTGTGGGGGACAAAATCGAAACATTAAAATGGTCCTTCTGCTGAAATATGCTCTTGAATTATCCACACACCTCGAAAGTATAGAGTTACGGTTTTTACAAAAATCCTGTAGAAGGAAGCACTCCATTGAGGTAGTATCCATGAAAAAGGAAGCCTTTGTTAGTATCCTGAAGCTTGAAAAAGAAATATGTAATAGAAGAAAATCCCGCGGGGAAGAAAAGATAAATTGGTTAAAGATTAAAGAAATAAAAATTTTAAAAGAAAAACCCTATAGTATATTTATCAAAACGACCTACGAAGACACCAACACCGATTATAAAGAAATTGATATTAAAAAGGGAAGGGGTAAACCACAAAAAACACCATTCTCTCAGCATTATCTGCAACCTCTTTGGCCCAATGGAAAGCCTGTAGCGGAAGCTAAACTGAAGGATATCGAGAGCTATCTGCACCTAATTCCTCTGGCCGACCATGCCTTTTATGTCTATCTTATTATTGATAATACAATAGAGGAGGACCTACAGGGATACAATGGGGAGCTAGATTTCGAGATTGAAGAAGAAAAAGTAATACTGCAACAGGGAACCACGTGTTTTTTTCTTATTGTAATGAAAAATGTTAGTTAATTTTTGTGATTCTTGACTTACTAGAGTTGTGAGAAAATAAAATAATAAAAATTAATATTTTTTTTTTCTTTTCAAAGGATTATAATTTAAGGTGATCAGAAAAATCTTATTTTCAATTTTCTTCAGAAACACATTTTTGTTAGTTGGTTTCTTGTTGCATAAAGGGGTCCAATTACAATTCGAGTTTTTTCTTACTTTTAGCTTTAAATTTGTTTATTTCTTATAGTATGTGACAATGTTTATATTAAAAATGAAATCTGCGATAAAGCCTCCAGCAAATTGCAATTTATATGATGTAAATATCAAAATCAAAACTGAAGTATTAAGTTGTAAAATTTTGTTTCTTACGATAAATGGATATCTAAAAATTCACAATACTGAAATTTTGCAACACTTTGTTTAGAATCAAACTGTAATTTGATTTGTGACAGTTTTATTACCTTTTACATGTATACAAAGTACTACACAATTTACTTCATAACATAAGAATAAGGATAGTAAGATTTTAAATAACTTCATCAATAATAAACGTTTGGTACCGGAAATGTCCTTTAAACCACATAACATGTCCTGGGTTTAGTAAATACATATTTCTAGATGTTCTTGTAGCAACCAAAAGAGGAATATTTTCAACAAATTAAGTCATACACATGATAAATATTATATTTATGATAAAAGCACGAAAACTAAACTTAAATTAACACTAAATGAAACTCAAAAACACTATTAAAATGAGAATATTATCTAAAACCAGTTAAAAAATCACAAATATAAAATCTGTCCAAAACAAATACATGTAAATAAACAAACATCTTACTTATAGGTGACAAATGACAGGCTGGCACGCGAAAATTTATTTGAATAGCGAATAGCCTTGAAACTCGGAATTTAAGTGGTGTTGCCAGCTCAATATTAAATTTGTATGTGAATAACTTATTAAACAATAATACCGTATTGGTATATTTTTAAGAATATATTTACACATAAATGTTATTAGTTGATTAAATAAATGTTTAAAAGTTATTTTGTGGCGATATTTCGTAGATATAAACTGTTTAAATCATATAATTTAAAAATAAATATATTTTATATTCTTTTGTGTTAAGTATGTCTAATATACTTGGCAACACTACAGATACAAGTCATGTATTAGATTTAATTAGGACTATGGGCCATAAGGCCTCCCCCACCTCGACCTTTTCAGATCTATTGTGAATATCCTTTAATCATTGTTTAGAGTACCTTGTCTAATTCGGTCTTTTGTAGTACACTCCATAGACTGGGAAGTAGTTCTCCGGTATAGCTAGTTGCCCTTGGTTTTTCTTCTCAAAGTGTAAGGAATCTCAGTCTTACTAGACCTTCGCAGTAGCACAATACGTGTTCTGCCGTTTCCTCTTCTTCTTGACAGAATCGGCACAAAGCCTCTTCTGTCAGACCGATATTGAACATATGTTTGTTAAGCCTACAATGCCCTGTTAATAGACCTACTAGTATTCTAGTATTTTTCCTATTAAGGCTTAGTAGATGCTCGGTGAGTTTAGACGATGGTCCTTTTAAGAACTTTTTGGCCTGTCTCTGTCCTGGTGAGTTTTTCCACCACTCCTGAGATTTTTTAAACATCCACTGCTTTGTGCATGTTCTGCATACTGCGCATGCTTCTAGACACACTATTTTGCGATGTCAGGCGCAGAGACGCGTTTTTATGCACAGTAGGTTTCAATTTCTGCTTAAATGTTTTATTTATCTTCTATATTATTTCTATGAATTATTCCATCTAACCACAGTTAGTTTTCAAGTATTTACAAGCATATTTACTGGTTTACGTGATCGTGATAAAGTATTACGCACTCATGGAAATAAGCATACGCCGCGATTCGCGGCTTCTTATCTAATATTTTTTTTGTTTTTGAGAATACACTTCATCATTGATTTAGATCTCTTTAAAAATTTATTTAGGTTACGTGTGATCTTGAGTGCCATTTGAAAGATAAATTTTTTGTAATATACAATACAATAGAATACACAGTTGTTTTTATCATGATAATTTTGTCAAATAGTAAACAATTAGAATTATTGACGTAATCACTTAGTTTAAGTACCTTATATTTTTTAAGATAATAAGCCTATACAATAAAATTAGAATCACTAGAACCAATTCTATTTTTAATTATTTTAATTAATTCTAAGTAATCAGTATTTATGATTCGTATAATCGAATTAAATTACCGGTTTTGAGCTTACATTAAATTGTAATTAGATGAAACAAAATGGATTCTATGTATTTTGAGGTGATCTTTTCGAAAAAAGGCAAAACAAAATGTAGCAGTTTTTCAAAAGTGCCGAAATTTTAGATTTCGTCAATTTTTCAGTTTTGCGCATGCGCATGTCGCAAATAAATCATTATTTTTAAAACGCAGTTTACGACAATTAAAAGCTTAGAAAAATGTTAATTTTTATGTCTCCTAAGAAATTTTGATCGGATGCACCGTTCTCGCGGTATGGACGATTGAAGTTTGTTAAGTATTTTGAGGCGGCGAAGGTCGAAAAATTGAATTTGTTAAATGTTCAAACACTAAATTCTTCATAACTTTGGTAAAAATTAAGA
Source organism: Psylliodes chrysocephalus (assembly GCA_927349885.1). Taxonomy (NCBI): domain Eukaryota; kingdom Metazoa; phylum Arthropoda; class Insecta; order Coleoptera; family Chrysomelidae; genus Psylliodes; species Psylliodes chrysocephalus. The sequence continues at coordinate 15,759,850 of OV651822.1, read as the reverse complement.
TATTTGAAGAAACAAAAATTCGTTTTGAACTTAAGGGATGTGACTATTGATTCCCAGAAGGGGGCAAGAGAAATCCCAAAATTGGGCATATGGCGGAAGGGCAAATTTCATTGTTTGCCTATAACGGCCAAACTATTTAAATTTTTTAATGCCACTTACAGAGCTTACTCTTATATATGAAATCTTAAACGTGTGTAAATTTTACCGAAATCGGATTATAATTGGCCAAGATATCAAACAATTTAACAAATTTTTTTCCCTAAAAAAAAATTTTTTTTTCGAAAGTTTGAAGTGGCACAAAAATGCCAAAAATGCACCCAATGACTCAAAACTTTTTTTTTAAATACTCTATTATGTCTAGAATACGACTACATTACGGAAAATTCCGCAAAAATATTTTATCTATTTTTTTGACCACTGTTCATTGAGTGACGACCAAAAAACACGGTTTTTGAGAAAAGTTGCCTAAAATTAACGATTTTCAGTTTTTTGGTCTGAAAATTAAGCAAACCCAAATCTCATGTCTTCTGAATGTGTATACAAAGTTTAAAGTGTGTATGTTTCTTCTAAGTTGTAGAATTCTCCCGACAAAAGTCTCATTACACGCGCTCCGCGGGATCCAAAACTCATGCATTTCTGTAATTTGATTTTTTTGTAATTTCCAGTTTTAAATTTCTTACATACCTAAATTTATTAGGTCTAAAATTTATTAAATTGTATTTTACTGACTTGTTATAAGACGTGTCTTGAGTTTTGTGCAAAAAATAGAATTACCGCAAAATTAGTCGGACGTCGTATGAACGATAGTCATTGTCTCGCCGTTCGCTATCCGACAAGTTTAAACTTGAAACGGTCATATTATTACGCATTATATCGCTTGATAGTGTATATCGACATAGATTTTTAATAACCGTGTTCAGCAAGCTCTGTGTACACGTGGTTTTTCTTAAATTAAGAAAATTCTATCACAGTGCTATAATTTTTTTGTTTCCAGGTTGCAATGGCAGAGGGTGAACTTACCCCAATTAAACCGATAAGATTGAAAGGTCTGCAGATGGTCAGCAAAGAGAGAGGGGATGATTTTTTTAGTTCTTTAGAACCAGGTTTTATATTGCATGAAAGGTGTCGCAAACATAACGTAGCTCGACGTTACGGAAAAGAGTTTATTTATAAAACCTGGGATAGGCATAAAAGGGCCGCGATTGACAATGCCAAAAAAAGGAGGATGGAGCATCAACCAAGAAGAAAACCAGATGTTAGAGAACAAAAACAAGCTTATCACCAAGTTGGAACTTACACTCAAGTTTAGGATTAATTTTTAAAGTATACCTTTTTGTATATTTTTTTGTGCTCTTTCCGATGGCGTAGTTAGTTTCTTCAAATATATTTTTTGTTAGATGTTTTCGGAAAACCCGGAGAAAATCATATGGGAAAAAATTAAAAAAAATTTACGCCTTCCGGTTTCCTGCGAATTCCCGAAAAATTTTGCAGATTTCGCCGCGGGACTTATTTTATTTGAGAGCCCACAAAAAAATACGCAACTTCTCTCATGGGCACATATGTCTAACATTTATAATTTCGCCACAAATTCATCGCAAATTTCATGTTCATGATTCTGATCAAAGAAACGAAAAAACAACTTTTTGGTAAAAGCACTTCTGGCGGCGAGAAATTCGCCATTAAAACTACCTGTGCAATGAAATTCCGAACTATTTTTGCCTCCTCTTTCGATTGGTGCATTTATTTTTACTATCAGAATGATACTTGCCCAGATAATTAGCATTTTTACCATAGAAAATTCCGGAAAACCCGGTTTTTCCTAATTTAAAAAAAATTGAAAAACTGCTAGATCATTTTTTTCTTTTTTTTCGGAAAGATCACATCAAAATACACAAGGTCCACTTTGTTTCATCCAATTACAAATTAATGTAAGCTCGAAGGGGCTTTTTTCGTTATTTAATTGGACTAGTATGTTAATCTCAGATAGGGTTGCCACCTTTTTGAGAAGCGAAAGACTACGAGACTAGTGAACTTCTAAAAGTAATCCTCCTCGTCTTCCTACCGAGTTTCTAAAAAAAAATATCCTCAACTTATATATTTTTGTACAAACCATGTCCATTCCAAAGAAATTATGTGCTGTAAAAAAAGACATTTGTTGTAAAAAAGGACTTTTTTCTTACATGGTCGTATGGTAAATGCAAAAACCTTTCCAACGAGGGGCCACTCGGCCCCCCTTGCTATTGAAGGTTTTTGAGGTGGGGGCTGATGGGGCCATGGGGTTGATCCGACAAAATCAGATGTGATCTAAAAATGTGTCCCCCTTATGATAAAAATTGACCTGTTTTTGGATTTTACCTAAATCAAGACGAGAACGATGTTATCGAGGGCGGATCCTTTTCAAAAAATCACCCTGTATATAAGGACGTTAAATTAAGCCTAATTTTTACTAATATTAAATCTATAAAATTAAAATCGGGGAAAGAATGCTCTTGTACATTAATATAAGCCTATATACCTATTATACCTATAATATACAATTAAAACAGTATCTAACTTCCACTCTCACTAATCTTTTATATCAAATTCACTAAAAACTTTCTATTGAGTTCAAAATTTTACTAAGATCATTGAAATTTTAAATTCACATAATAACTAAATAAATCTGCTAAGGCATTTCCTACAATAAGGGAAATGCGGTTCGATAACTTGTTCCTGAAAATTTAAAGGTAGGAGTATAAGGGAAGGACTTTGCCTATAAACTAGTTGTCACGGAGCAATAGCTCTTAAAACAAAATATAAAAGTAATTCAATTATTGACTATGTATCTATTTATATCCTTATTTAACAATTAATTCCAGGGGGTTTATAATTTGTACATGAGCTTTCCTTGTGGGCACCAGATATCGATACTCCAGACCAATTGAAGTTGTAACATCCACTAGTTCCACAAAGTACAAAAACTGCTACTGACTTAGATTCCTTCATAGTTCCAGTTATCTCACTCATTTTTAACCCTTTAATTGGAATGTTATTAGCTGGAATTCCAGATGACTTACCTCCTTTATAATCTTGTTGTACATTTATTGCATAGTTGGTGATTTCAGATAAGTGTATGTTACTATAGGTAATATCATTAACAGATCCGTGGGCAGCATCTGAATGTGTTTTAATATGGATACCATTACGGGAATTTTTAACACTACAATCACTGAAAGTTACATTGGATACATGGTTTTTAGAAGCATCAGTTTTACTCATTCCAATAGACAAACTTAAACCGTGTCCACCGGAGCATTGCAAGTTTGAAAAGTGTAAGTTTTTACCAGAATTAACAGCAACACAATCATCTTGATTCATAATAATAGAGTCTTTAATTAAAACTGTATCTGAATCCGTAATGTCAAATCCATCGGTATTGTGGCCTAAGTTATTTTTATCACCAGCAGAAACGTCAATATTCCATCCTGATAAAGTGAGGTGGTTTGATTTTTGGATAGAGACACATTGATGAGGACAATTTAATAAGTGAATATTGGAGAAAGTTGATCCTCCAGTAGCAAACATTCTAAAGAATTTCGGTTTTTTCTTGCTTCCTTTGTCACCTTTGCCATCCCAGTAATGAGATCCTTGACCATCTAATTTTGAACCAGAAGCGCCATTCACAGTAATCTTATTTCCTCTAATAATAATTAATGGCCCTTGCCAAAATGTACCGTAACCAAAAGATGTAGTACCTTCGAAAGTTAGAGTAGTTCCAGACTTTAAGTCGAGTTCCAAAGTTTTTCCAGCAGGCACAGCAAGTCCATTGATAATTATGTTTGTACAACTTTTTACTACATTACTAACTTGTGAGTAAGAAGTAATTGTACAACTAGCGCCAACACTTGTCTCATTGTACACAGGAGATGCAGATGTATATACTATTGTAGCAATAACGAGAATTACGTTGAAACACCACATTTTTATTGAACAAAAATCGTTTAATTATCACATAGTTTCTAACTTGACGAATACTATTTATAGCAAACTGATAGTGCACTTAAAGATATAGCAAGTACTTACGATATAAAATTTGTTTAATGTTTAGTACGGACCTTAGACTATGCAGTTTTTTTTTCTCTAATCTAAAGTTTACTTAGCGATAAGTATAATGCTAGTGGAATTAGATTTTAAATATTTTCATTTTTTATATCATTTTTTCTTTACCATATCTTGACCAAATATATATGGGACCATCCCCCTCAGGTACCTTCTTACTAACAAAAAATGAAATCTAAGGAATCAGAGTAGGTGGTAAGGAATTATCACTGAACATACATAAAAAGTAAAGAGTTTGATGATTTTCTCACGGATTTAATTATTATATTTTGATCAAATTTATATGGAACGACCCCTAAAGTACCCCATTTCTAACAAAAAACGAATCATCGAAATCGAACAACGTGTTAAACAATTATCGCTGAACATAGATAAAAAATATATCCCAACGAATTAAGAACCTCCTCCTTTTTTGAAGTCAGTTAAAAATGTATGAGAATTTTGCCATTAATTTGTAGATCTGTTTTTACTGTCTGTTAATAAAAAGTCAATGTTGTTTTAAAAAATTTTGTGGTTTCCTTATAAAGTATAAAACTTTTACTTAAAAAATTTCTCCCGCATAATTTCGCATAAAGGAAACAAAAATGTTTTAATTTTTTTTTTGGCTTGGGCACTTGCCATTCAGCCAGTCGCGAAATATATTATTACATAAGTTTAAATTGCATTATCACTCCAAACACATACATTCAATCATACACACTTTTGTCCTAAGCAAGAAAAGAAAAAAATTATATAAAAATATCTTACCTTTTGTGGTATTATCCTTGATTATCCACCTTTTTTAAAAGAACAAAAATGCTAAGCACAAGTTGCATTATCCAAAGATTGCAACTGTCTTTAGTTGAAATTAAAAAAATATATAAATGGCTTGGGTACAATATCGTAATTATTGGCTAAACAACAATTTTAATCTAACTCTTATAATCTATGCAATTATTTATCTAAAAAGACCAAATTACAATAGTATTACAACTTAGCCTGACAATTTACTACACAAGTACTATGGCCAAAATTGATTTAAAAATCTTCAGAAACTTTTTTAATCGTTTCTATTTAATGGTACTCATTTAAAATTCTAAAAAAGCTTAATACAAAATAAAATAATAATTCAATCAATGCATATGTATTTATTTATAACCTTATCTAACACTTAATTCCAGGAGGTTTATAATTTTTACACGAGCTTCCCTTTCTGGCACCAGAAATCGATACTCCAGACCAATTGAAGTTAGAACATCCACTAGTTCCACAAAGTACATAAACTGCTACTGAGTTAGATCCACTCATAGTTCCAGTTACCTTACTCATTTTCAACCCTTTAATTGGAATATTATTCGTTGGATTTCCAGTTGATTTACCTCCTTTATAATCTTGTTGTACGTTTATTCCATAGTTGGTGATTCCAGATAACTGTATATTACTATAGGTAATACCACTCACAGATCCTTTAGCAGCATCTGAATGCGTTTTAACATGGATACCATTACGGGAATTTTTAACAGTACAATCACTGAAAGTTACATTGGATACCTGGTTTTTAGAAGCATCAGTTTTACTCATTCCAATAGACAAGCTTAAACCGTGTCCACCCGAACATTGCAAGTTTGAAAAGTGTAAATTTTTACCAGAATTAACAGCAACACAATCATCTTGGTTCTTAACAACGGAGTTTTTAATTGTTACTGTATCTGAATTTGAAAGGTCAAATCCATCGGTATTGTGTCCTAGTTTATTTTTGTCACCAGCGGAAACATCTACATTCCATCCTGATAAAGTAAGTTGGTTGGAGTTTTGGATAGATACACATTGATGAGGACAATTCAGTAAGTGAATATTGGAGAAAGTTGATCCTCCAGTTGCTTTTATTCTAAAGAATTTTGGTTTCTTGCCTCCCTTGTCACCTTTGCCATCCCAGTAATGAGGTCCTTGACCATCTAATTTTGAACCAGAAGCGCCATTCACAGTAATCCTATTTCCAGTAATAAATATTAATGGCCCTTCCCATTGTGTACCATAACCAAAAGATGTAGTACCTTGGAAAGTTAGAGTAGTTCCAGATTTTAGGTCGAGTTGCAAAGTTTTTCCAGCAGGCACAGAAAGTCCGTTGACAATTATTTTTGTACAACTTTGTACTACGTTACTTACTTGTGAATAGGAAGTAATTGTACAGCCACCTTCTACATTTGTTTGATTGTACAACGGAGATGCAGTTATACATACTGTCGCAGTTAAAACGAGAACTAACTTGAAGCACCACATTTTAGTTTAAGAGAAACTGTGCGTAATATGAGATAATTTAGAAATTTACGCATTATTTATAGTGCAGTTTAATAGTCAGTCCACTTGAAAATATAATACATACTTAAATTCACATATCTTACCATCTTAAAAACTATTAGTTAATAAGATTGTGACACTTTATAGTGATTATCTACTCAATAACAATTTTTTTCAGAGAATATTTATGAGACATGTATAAGTGTCACCCATAAGAATAATTCTTAAAAGCAGTATCGGAGATTTTTAAATAAAAATTAAAAATGGATATTAAATTTTATCAATTTGCAGATATCAATTTTTAGAAAAAGATATTGGAAAAGTGGATGAACAAGGAAATGGTCTAATTGCAGTTATTGTTGTCGTTGCATGGTCTAAGCGGTCGTATAAAGTTATTTATATAGCGCTTTATCTGGAGTGGTAAGTTTATATTTGAAATATTATTACATGTGATCCAAAAACAATGTTTCTAAAGTAAGCCATGATCGACAGAATTTTAAAGAATCCGTCATGCGTGATCTTTCCATGGTAAACTTTAGAAACACTTTTATATTTGACATAACATATAAAGGGTTTATTTTTAAATGCACCTATTTTCTACAGGCTTGCACCATTGGGACGAAAACTGGAAAAGTTTTGTATGTTAATTTTAAAAGAAAGTATTGTCCTATCTGTGCTCGAGCTTTGACTAAAACATAAAAGCTCAAAAGAGTTCGGATAATTCGTCGACTTCTATAGAATCGGAACTAATTTTAGAAGGATCCCGTTATAGTATAAAAATGTAATGTAATGTAATGTAATGTAATGTAATGTAATGTAATGTAATGTAATGTAATGTAATGTAATGTAATGTAATGTAATGTAATGTAATGTAATGTAATGTAATGTAATGTAATGTAATGTAATGTAATGTAATGTAATGTAATGTAATGTAATGTAATGTAATGTAATGTAATGTAATGCAATGTAATGTAATGTAATGTAATGTAATGTAATGTAATGTAATGTAATGTAATGTAATGTAATGTAATGTAATGTAATGTAATGTAATGTAATGTAATGTAATGTAATGTAATGTAATGTAATGTAAGGTAATGTAATGTAATGTAATGTAATGTAATGTAATGTAATGTAATGTAATGTAATGTAATGTAATGTAATGTAATGTAATGTAATGTAATGTAATGTAATGTAATGTAATGTAATGTAATGTAATGTAATGTAATGTAATGTAATGTAATGTAATGTAATGTAATGTAATGTAATGTAATGTAATGTAATGTAATGTAATGTAATGTAATGTAATGTAATGTAATGTAATGTAATGTAATGTAATGTAATGTAATGTAATGTAATGTAATGTAATGTAATGTAATGTAATGTAATGTAATGTAATGTAATGTAATGTAATGTAATGTAATGTAATGTAATGTAATGTAATGTAATGTAATGTAATGTAATGTAATGTAATGTAATGTAATGTAATGTAATGTAATGTAATGTAATGTAATGTAATGTAATGTAATGTAATGTAATGTAATGTAATGTAATGTAATGTAATGTAATGTAATGTAATGTAATGTAATGTAATGTAATGTAATGTAATGTAATGTAATGTAATGTAATGTAATGTAATGTAATGTAATAGTATAAAATATGTAAAAATTATTGGCGATGGAGACAGCAGTGTTTACCAAAAAAATGGTAAGAGAGACCCTCTGGAAGAACAATGGTCCGCAAAGTAGAATTCATAAACCAACTTCTCAGGAATTATTACACAAATTTGAGTGATCTTGTGAAAAAAAAAATATAGTTTAAAAACAAAATATTAAGTCCAGGACTTAAAAAAAACTTTAAGTGATAGGATTTTGAGTAGCCAAATTTGTTGAAGAAAAGAAAATTAGTTTTGAAATAAAAGGAGGGTATAATGTTCGGTGTACAGCTGCAGGTATTTATTTTAATAAAAAGGAGAACTATATTCCCATTCTTTATAAAAAGTTGTCAAAAAGTGTTCCTAGTATTCACACACAAAGTTTGGTTACTCAAATGAGCAAACGTAGATGTAGTAGAAAAGCCAGTGACCCTCAATTTAAAAAACGTAAAAATGGCGCATCTAAAGATAGGGACTACGGACTTCGATGATGACGAAGTTTTGGAATAAAAAAACTGCAATTTTTGGATAGTTTACCAAAATTTATAGATGATATTTGTAAAATTGAAGTATCTACTAAAAGTCAGGCTAGTAATGATCTGTGGAAAGAACATCGTAATAATATGCTCACGAATTTAAATTTTGGAACCGTTTGCAAATTACGCAAAAAAACTGTTAATAACATATTATTTTCATCTTATTACGGATCAGATCAGTCGCTACAAAATGAGGACAGGATCATGAATCTATTGCGATAGAAGAATTTAAAAATAAATATGGAAAAACGGTACAAGAACGTGAATTATTTATATATGAAAAACATCCATACGTGGGAGCCAGTCCAGACGACATTATTAATAATAATGAAATAATTGTAATTAAATTTCCATATTCTTGTTCCAAATTGACACCAGAAATGGAAACTTAAAAAAAAAGAATTAAGTATCTTGCCAATACAGATGGCTAAAAAAACGATAATTATTATAAACAAAAGAGTTAGAACTTCACCAGCTGATCCTGAGCTCGAAAATATTAAGCTTCACAGGTCCAATTCCGTGTCAAGTGATAAACGTGACAAACAAACAAACAAACAAACAAACAAACAAACAAACAAACAAACAAACAAACAAACAAACAAACAAACAAACAAACAAACAAACAAACAAACAAACAAACAAACAAACAAACAAACAAACAAACAAACAAACAAACAAACAAACAAACAAACAAACAAACAAACAAACAAACAAACAAACAAACAAACAAACAAACAAACAAACAAACAAACAAACAAACAAACAAACAAACAAACAAACAAACAAACAAACAAACAAACAAACAAACAAACAAACAAACAAACAAACAAACAAACAAACAAACAAACAAACAAACAAACAAACAAACAAACAAACAAACAAACAAACAAACAAACAAACAAACAAACAAACAAACAAACAAACAAACAAACAAACAAACAAACAAACAAACAAACAAACAAACAAACAAACAAACAAACAAACAAACAAACAAACAAACAAACAAACAAACAAACAAACAAACAAACAAACAAACAAACAAACAAACAAACAAACAAACAAACAAACAAACAAACAAACAAACAAACAAACAAACAAACAAACAAACAAACAAACAAACAAACAAACAAACAAACAAACAAACAAACAAACAAACAAACAAACAAACAAACAAACAAACAAACAAACAAACAAACAAACAAACAAACAAACAAACAAACAAACAAACAAACAAACAAACAAACAAACAAACAAACAAACAAACAAACAAACAAACAAACAAACAAACAAACAAACAAACAAACAAACAAACAAACAAACAAACAAACAAACAAACAAACAAACAAACAAACAAACAAACAAACAAACAAACAAACAAACAAACAAACAAACAAACAAACAAACAAACAAACAAACAAACAAACAAACAAACAAACAAACAAACAAACAAACAAACAAACAAACAAACAAACAAACAACAAACAAACAAACAAACAAACAAACAAACAAACAAACAAACAAACAAACAAACAAACAAACAAACAAACAAACAAACAAACAAACAAACAAACAAACAAACAAACAAACAAACAAACAAACAAACAAACAAACAAACAAACAAACAAACAAACAAACAAACAAACAAACAAACAAACAAACAAACAAACAAACAAACAAACAAACAAACAAACAAACAAACAAACAAACAAACAAACAAACAAACAAACAAACAAACAAACAAACAAACAAACAAACAAACAAACAAACAAACAAACAAACAAACAAACAAACAAACAAACAAACAAACAAACAAACAAACAAACAAACAAACAAACAAACAAACAAACAAACAAACAAACAAACAAACAAACAAACAAACAAACAAACAAACAAACAAACAAACAAACAAACAAACAAACAAACAAACAAACAAACAAACAAACAAACAAACAAACAAACAAACAAACAAACAAACAAACAAACAAACAAACAAACAAACAAACAAACAAACAAACAAACAAACAAACAAACAAACAAACAAACAAACAAACAAACAAACAAACAAACAAACAAACAAACAAACAAACAAACAAACAAACAAACAAACAAACAAACAAACAAACAAACAAACAAACAAACAAACAAACAAACAAACAAACAAACAAACAAACAAACAAACAAACAAACAAACAAACAAACAAACAAACAAACAAACAAACAAACAAACAAACAAACAAACAAACAAACAAACAAACAAACAAACAAACAAACAAACAAACAAACAAACAAACAAACAAACAAACAAACAAACAAACAAACAAACAAACAAACAAACAAACAAACAAACAAACAAACAAACAAACAAACAAACAAACAAACAAACAAACAAACAAACAAACAAACAAACAAACAAACAAACAAACAAACAAACAAACAAACAAACAAACAAACAAACAAACAAACAAACAAACAAACAAACAAACAAACAAACAAACAAACAAACAAACAAACAAACCAACAAACAAACAAACAAACAAACAAACAAACAAACAAACAAACAAACAAACAAACAAACAAACAAACAAACAAACAAACAAACAAACAAACAAACAAACAAACAAACAAACAAACAAACAAACAAACAAACAAACAAACAAACAAACAAACAAACAAACAAACAAACAAACAAACAAACAAACAAACAAACAAACAAACAAACAAACAAACAAACAAACAAACAAACAAACAAACAAACAAACAAACAAACAAACAAACAAACAAACAAACAAACAAACAAACAAACAAACAAACAAACAAACAAACAAACAAACAAACAAACAAACAAACAAACAAACAAACAAACAAACAAACAAACAAACAAACAAACAAACAAACAAACAAACAAACAAACAAACAAACAAACAAACAAACAAACAAACAAACAAACAAACAAACAAACAAACAAACAAACAAACAAACAAACAAACAAACAAACAAACAAACAAACAAACAAACAAACAAACAAACAAACAAACAAACAAACAAACAAACAAACAAACAAACAAACAAACAAACAAACAAACAAACAAACAAACAAACAAACAAACAAACAAACAAACAAACAAACAAACAAACAAACAAACAAACAAACAAACAAACAAACAAACAAACAAACAAACAAACAAACAAACAAACAAACAAACAAACAAACAAACAAACAAACAAACAAACAAACAAACAAACAAACAAACAAACAAACAAACAAACAAACAAACAAACAAACAAACAAACAAACAAACAAACAAACAAACAAACAAACAAACAAACAAACAAACAAACAAACAAACAAACAAACAAACAAACAAACAAACAAACAAACAAACAAACAAACAAACAAACAAACAAACAAACAAACAAACAAACAAACAAACAAACAAACAAACAAACAAACAAACAAACAAACAAACAAACAAACAAACAAACAAACAAACAAACAAACAAACAAACAAACAAACAAACAAACAAACAAACAAACAAACAAACAAACAAACAAACAAACAAACAAACAAACAAACAAACAAACAAACAAACAAACAAACAAACAAACAAACAAACAAACAAACAAACAAACAAACAAACAAACAAACAAACAAACAAACAAACAAACAAACAAACAAACAAACAAACAAACAAACAAACAAACAAACAAACAAACAAACAAACAAACAAACAAACAAACAAACAAACAAACAAACAAACAAACAAACAAACAAACAAACAAACAAACAAACAAACAAACAAACAAACAAACAAACAAACAAACAAACAAACAAACAAACAAACAAACAAACAAACAAACAAACAAACAAACAAACAAACAAACAAACAAACAAACAAACAAACAAACAAACAAACAAACAAACAAACAAACAAACAAACAAACAAACAAACAAACAAACAAACAAACAAACAAACAAACAAACAAACAAACAAACAAACAAACAAACAAACAAACAAACAAACAAACAAACAAACAAACAAACAAACAAACAAACAAACAAACAAACAAACAAACAAACAAACAAACAAACAAACAAACAAACAAACAAACAAACAAACAAACAAACAAACAAACAAACAAACAAACAAACAAACAAACAAACAAACAAACAAACAAACAAACAAACAAACAAACAAGAAGTGGTATAATTTCTCCTGAAACCAAAGTTATCCCATCTCTCTACGCGAATATTTTTTTTAGTCTAATTATCTATTTATAAGTAATACAGGTGTAAGCTTTAGTGGAATAAACTAATTTTTCCTACGACCACTTAGGAAAGTGACATATATCACACTATATAGTCCTATGGAAAGTGCCCTATATCACACGTGTATGAATAAGAATTTACTTTCCACCCGAGTGAGAATATGTTACTTTCCGCAGTAGTTGTCACAAAATGTCAAACACCTAATTTCTATTTTGATCTATGTAATGTCCATATTAATACTAAAATCGATATGATTGTTAAATTATTGAAATTTTTGTAAATTAGATCCTAGATATTTATCTTTAACAATTATTATTAAAATAATTTTAAAATAATGTTTGCTCTTTATTCTGGTTAAATACATAACCGATTAGATCATTCAATTGACACAAGGGCTATAGGGACCATGCGTCAGACTTTAACGCCAACTGGTGACAAAAATGTGCACTTTTTGGGGGAGATTTATTAATGTTTTATACGGAATTTATTGTTTAGTAATTATTAATTAAATAAAGTCGAATTATTTTCGTAATATCATTATCGAAAAAACTTGTTACATCCGTGGATGTACAAACATATAGCTTTGGAAACCTGGATTTGATTCGGTAGTAAAGAAATTTTATAAACTTCCATAGAGCACACTTCGTGTCTCACACCCAACGATATACATAATTACATAGATTGCTTATCCATATGTATCTATCGTGTATCACTTTGAGCACTTAGGGTGAGATTACAGAACGTCTGCAACTTTGCAGATCTGCAAATATGGCGGCAAGTTTGCAGATCTGCAAATATGGCGGACTTACAGATGCAGAGACTGGGTGGAAAGAAGACATAAATATATCATAATTGCTGGGGATTTAAATATACATTTTCTAGACCTTAATAATAAATGGTGTACTATGTTTTACTCAGTTATAAACTCATATAATCTAATACAAGTTGTAGACCAACCAACTAGAAGTCCTAATTTACTAGATGTTATTATTTGTTCAGAAATACTTTCTCCTAATGACACAAAAATTTCCAGTTCTACCGTTTCAGATCATTCAATACCCTCACGTAACGTTGGATACGTTAAAAATAAATTGAAACATTTTTTACACAAGTACCGCGATTTTAAAAGATTAAACGTAAATGAATTCAATTATGATTTGAATATGTGTGATTTTTCAGAAATCAACACAACAAACGACATTGACAAAAAAATAAAATTCTAAATAACGATATATTGTATTTATTTCAAAAACATGCCCCTGTACGGCAAATAAAAATAACAAAAAATAAAACACCTTAGCTTACAGACACAATAAAAATAATGATTAAATATAAAAACAGGGCATTAGAGAGATTCAATAATACAAAAGTTCCTAATCATTGGGAGTATTACAAAACTCAAAAAAATCAAGTAAATTAAGAGAGAGAAAAAAGCATTCCTGGAATTTAATTTAAGACAAAAAGTAACACATGAAAAGAATTAAATAATCTGAACATAACAAAATATAAAAAATCTGCTATTCCTAATGAACTAAAAAATCCTGAAATAATAAAGTTATTTTATTGACGGTAGAAACCCCAGACAACTAATGATTGGATTTTTTTAACTAACGATGTATGTTAATTAACAAAAAATAGCATCATCAGTTGATTTCTTCCTAAGTTAAATTGACAATTCCATTCTTTTTTTTATAATTATATTTAAGGACATGAAAAAGTTGATGAACTTAACAAAAAAGGGTTAAAACAACTATTCATAGAATCTGAAACTGTATTTAGGACAATCAAAACCTCTGATTCGCAGGAAGATAACCATCTCAAAATCGCTGGCAACAGATAAGAGGACACGTTAAAAATGCTTTACTTTTTTTAATGTTTTTTTATGTTTTTTTTATTAAAAAAAAAATTCTTAGACATTCATTTTTTTATTAACTAAATAATATTTATCACAATTAAATTTCTAGACTTCAAAGCACCCAGCTTTGTAAAATAAATAAACAATTATATTTATGTTCACATTTCACAACTAACACCAGGGGGTCTGTAATTTTTACAGAAGCTTCCCTTTCTGGCACCAGAAATCGATACTCCAGACCAATTGAAGTTGTAACATCCACTACTTCCACACATTACATAAACTGCTACTGAGTTAGATCCGCTCATAGTTCCAGTTATCTTACTCATTTTTAACCCTTTAATTGGAATATTATTAGTTGGAACTCCACATGACGAACCATCTTTATAATCTTGTTGTACATTTATTCCATAGTTGGTGATTCCATATAATTGTATATTACTATAGGTAATATCATTAACAGATCCGTAAGTAGCATCGGAATGCGTTTTAACATGGATACCATTACGGGAATTTTTAACAGTACAATCACTAAAAGTGACATTAGATACCTGGTTTTTAGAAGAATCAGTTTTACTCATTCCAACAGACAAGCTTAAACCGTGTCCACCATAACATTGCAAGTTTGAAAAGTGTAAATTTTTTCCAGAATTAACAGCAACACAATCATCTTGGTTCATAATAACGGAGTTTTTCACTGTTACTGTATCTGAATTAGAAATGTCAAATCCATCGGTATTGTGTCCTAATTTATTTCTGTCACCAGCTGAATTATCAATATTCCATCCTGATAAAGTGAGGTGGTTGGAGTTTTGAATCGATACACATTGAATAGGACAGTTCAACAAGTGGACATTTGAGAACGTTGATCCACCAGTAGCTTTGATTCTGAAGAATTTTGGTTTTCCTTTATTTGCGCCACCTTTTCCATCCCAGTAATGAGGTCCTTGTCCATCTAATTTTGAACCAGGAGCTCCATTCACAGTAATCCTATTTCCAGTAATAAATATTAGTGGCCCTTCCCATTTCGTACCATAACCAAAAGATGTAGTACCTTGGAAAGTTAAAGTAGTTCCAGATTTTAAGTCAAGTTGCAAAGTTTTTCCTGTAGGTACAGCAAGTCCATTAATAATTATGTTTGTACAACTTTTTACTACGCTATTAACTTGTGAGAAAGAAGTTATTGTGCAACTAGCTCCTACACTTGTCTCATTGTACAAAGGAGACCCAGTTGCATATACTATCGTAGTTAACACGAGGATTAAATTAAAGCACCACATTTTAAATGAATCGAAACTAAGTAAATTGTTAAATAATTTTTTTTTCGGAGCTTTATTTATAGTAAACCAGAGCCCACTTGAGTATATAACAAGTACTTATCAGAAAAAATTATTTAATCATCAAAACGATCATTAGACTATGCAAAATCTTCTGACTAATCTGAAGCGTTCCTGACGTTAAGTGTAAGACTGCTGGCAGTTAATTTTGTTCATTTTCTTTTCTTGTTAAATTTTCTAAATATTTTTCTTCTGTTTTTTTTTATATGTCTTTCCACCTCTTTATTTGCTAATGCGTTTAAAACCCTTGTCCATAGCAATTCTTAATTAAAAAACAATGATTATATTCTAGTTACTTGGGATATTTTTTGCAAAAGAAAACGTGGATAAATAGATAGTTTTAAAAAATTTCCAAACTCTGTATTTTACGTGGAAGTTAACTTTTTATCTAATTTGCTATTTTTAAATATTTCACATATCGTTATCTTAACATATAAACTTTCTAACTCCATGCGTAATAATTTTACAGGATATAAAAAAAATGAATTATATCATTAGGTCTTTATTTAAAGCAACATTCGATGGTTTCAGGTCGCTTAGGTTTGGTAAATTAGTATGTTTTTTTTTTAATTTGAATTAGAATACTAGAAAATTTTGACACGCGCTTTTATATCCTGCTCTATTTTATCCTGCGCTGTATTGTCTTGCGTTAATTTATCCATGTGCTATTTGGTTCTTGCGCTCTTTTGTCATGAGCTATTTTATTTGCGAAATTTTGTCCTGCAAATTTTTTTCCTGTGTTCTTTTACCATGGAGCCGTGACTTACATTGCCCCAGTAATGGCAAGGCACGCAAGCCGCTGGATTTTTGCCAGCTTTGCTCTAGTGCAGCCATACTCAACCTGTGGCCCTTTAAGCTGATTTGTGCAGCTCCAAACACGATTATTAGTAATTGAAATGGTTGACCTACAGTCCTGTCCTTGTGACTTGACTTTTCAAATCTTATTAAAACAAGTAAAACAACATGAAAATATATTTTTTTTTTGTAGAAAGTATATAAACTAAAACAATATGAGGACCTTTTCTTTTAGTATAGAAAATATTTAAAGCGGATCCCTATCGTTACTTATTGTCCTTTATTTCCATTTCAAAAGGGTGGCAACTTTAATTATCACCCAAAAATATTGTGGCCCGTATATTATAGGAAATAGATTTGTGTGGCCCGAAAGAAAAAAGGTTGAGTATAGCTGCTCTAGCCGATGAAGTCCGTTGTCCTACCAGACGACAGAGTCGTACGTTACCATGGGTTAATCACTGTTTAGTGAATCCAGTAGATCAATGGAGGACTAATCCCCCATGCTTTGCCACATATCCTCCTGAGGTTTCAGAGGGATAATCTGGCTTTGTTGATAGTTTTATCCAATATGGGTTCCAGGCGAGTTTCTTATCTAGGATAATCCCCAGATATCTCACTTCCTTCGCAGAATGAATGGTTTCCCCAGCCAAGGTAAGTTGTCAAAACTTGTCGGTTTCTTCTCTTGGTGAAGGAGACTATAGCAGTTTTACAGGGGTTAAAAAGCATCTGCTTCCTCTCGCACCATCTTTTGATCGGGTTTAGGGCTTCTGAATGTCATTGAAGATCATCTTTTTGAATTTTTCCCGAAATATGGTAACCAGGTTGTTCACATAGCAGTGAAAAGTCACTTGCTACTGAGAGAGGTCGTCTAGGAGGTTATTCAAAAGAATGGTCCACAGTAGGTGTGAAAGTATGCCGCCTTGTGGACATCCTCTGACATCCTCTGACATCTTTTCCTGCAGTGATGAAATAATGTTCCGGTTTCCCAGCATGCTTTTGATCCAATAACAGGTCGATTTGTTGATTCCTCTTCTTTTAATAGATACTGAAGATGGGCGATTGTGAACACGCCTTCTATGTCTATGAAGGCACCCAGCCGCAATCATAATGAATTATTTAATGCTGCGAATCTAAGACAGAACTTTAAAGGAAAATTAAAGCCAGTTTGTATTAATATGAATTTTGCAGTTATTCTAGACATCTTACCTTACAAACAGGCATTGGCTTATATTGAAAAATATAATATAAGTATAGTTTGCTAAAAACTGAGTTCTGTGGGTGCACGCTAGCATGTTCTGGTGTGATTAAGTTTAGTTGTACATAGTTTTTGAATATTTTTGTAGCTGTTAATTTTATTTAGATGAGATAGAGTTTAAAATAAACTTTCGCATTTATTCAATATCTTACTTTTCTATGTGCGTTTTGCAAATTAATCTATACTACATTTATTAAAATATAAAACACAAAATGGTTATAACTATTTAACTAAGCATAATTGTTGTTTTATTTAAAAAAAAAGCATTAGATTAACTTGGTTTTCACTGACACTCATCTACTTTGCAATTGGAACAATTTTACTACTTAAAAGTAATTTCTCAACAAAGAGATTCCTGAAGTAACCACTTTAACCGTTATTGACGTAATATACGTAAAGTAGCCTAGAGTTCCTGAAATGAGGACGAAACTTCGACTCACTTCTCAATAAATCTCCATCTGATTGTGAAGCATCTTGGAATTTAATTTGGTTTCAACATTAAGGTAATAAAATCTAGCCTAGACGAAAAGTAGTATTTAGATGAGAATTAGAATACGAAAAACAATTGTTTGAAAGTAAGGGATTGTCAGAATCAATTCGTTTTACGCGTTAAACACATATTTTGCATACTTACAGTCAATTATAATAAGTCTAAATGAATTTAATTTAGTTGTTTTATTTAATTAATGAAGTGTTTATTGACTTTACTAAAAATATTGGGTACTTAAACCCGTATCTAGTCCAAATAAATAACTTGCGTCAATACTTATCTACAATTATTGTTGGTGCGGTAGAAAATTTGGAGGGTTTTATTTATTATTAAAAAGTAATTCACATCAATAAAATATATAGGTTACCTTGGAATTTATTGAGAAAATAATATTAAAAAATCACAAAAAATTTTCAACTAGGTTACTTGAAATTTTTTTTTAACATTAATTTCTTAATAACATCCACAGTGAACTATATATTTTATTGTTAAAAAACAAAACCTAAATATTTCAAAAAGTTTATTTTTAGTTTTTTTTCTACTCCATCTAATCAATAAATAACAGTATAATTCGATAATTGTTGTTGAGATCTTACTTTCTCGTAAGACACTGTACAAATACTCACAAAAAAAAAAAATTCTCAAAAATTTGCACGGTAAAGTTAAAAGTTCACTATTAGATAAATAAGGACATCAACTATTAGAAAAAAATTAATTTTAGTCATAATCTAATATTTTTTATTTAACATTGGTGGCGAAAGGACCTCGTTAAACATTATTATGAAATAATTACTGAAGAATTAAAGATTTCCTGCTTTTAGCTTTACTGAACTCCTTAATAACTTTATAATAATCTAGCTTAGATGCTATATCTGCTTCAATGGATAAAATTACCAAATCTGAGAGTGTTTGCTGGCCAATTGTTTTTTTACAATAATGTTTTATTAAGTTTTAATTTTTAAAAGCTCCTTTCAGCAGAGATGTACTTACTAATACTGGTAACAAAATTCGAATGACAATATAATAGTTTCTCTTTTGAAATATTATAAAACTTTACTAAAAAATTTCTATTTTTAAATAATAGAGGGTGCTTTGTTGGAGCAGAGTCAGCAAAGCACCTCGGTTTATTATTATTTTTATCAGAAAACTAGTTTTGCTACGTTTTTAAGCTATTTTTAGGCTCCTAAAACCATATATAGGTTTTCAAAAAAAATGTATTTTTCAAAAAATACAGGGTGCTTTGCTACCTTCGAACGAATCCAGCAGAGCACCTCGGTTTTTTAAAGCTTTTTTCTAAAAACAACTACACCACATTTTTAGGCTATTTTTAGGCTCTTGAAATATTATAAAACTTTACTAAAAAATTGCTATTTTTAAATAATAGAGGGTTCTTTGTTGGAGAAAAGTCAGCAGAGCACCTCGGTTTATTATTATTTTTTTCAGAAAACTAGTTATGCTACGTTTTTAAGCTATTTTTAGGCTCTTAAAACAATATATAACTTTTCAAAAAAAATGTATTTTTTAAAGAATATTGCTATCTTCGAACGAATCCAGCAGAGCACCTCAGTTTTTTAAAGCTTTTTTCCAAAACCAACGACACCATATTTTTAGGCTATTTTTAGGCTCTTGAAATAATATAAATTATTAAAAAAAAAAAGGTTTCTTTTATTTATTTTCTTTTCGCAATCATGAACATATTTGTGACATAACCAGTTACATAATGTTCAACTTTATGTAACTCAAAGTAGATAGATCATTTGGACACTCGCTGCGATTACAAAAATGTCACTTTGTAAGTCAAATTAAAAGAAAGTAACACATAAATAATTATATTATATTCTGCAAATATATGCAATACACAGACCAATTCGGCCAGTCCGCGCCTCAGCTGTAGTTGAATACCTGTTGAATACCCAGAAAGAGAGCAGTTCCATTAGACTGCGCGGAGAAATAAGAATTATTACACGTACAATTATTGTCTTTACACAAACAAAGAGAGGGTTGCGTACAGAGATATTCTATGAAATGGATGAGGTACCTCTCAACTTCATAACCGAAAGCGGTAGAACAGCCCATAGAAAAATAAAAAGAGAAGGTTTGAATAAATGGCCGGACTTGTTTCCTTGTTGGTAGTTGAACCGTAAGCGCTTAGCGCGCTGCTATCACTAAATTCAAACCCGTTTTACACCCACAAAAAACTATGTTTTCAAAAACAATGACAAAGAAATCAACAATTTTACTGATTTACCACTTTAAATTTCACTTTAATATAATGTGTGATTTAATACATGGATAATCGTTAATAAATGTAAAGTTAAAGCTAAATTTAAATATTATTAGATGGTGTAAATCTGGCTTTAAAAATAAATCAGGTTATGCTGCCATAAATATGTCAGTCTGATAATATTTTTATTTTCAAATATAGGTAATATTTTTTTTAAATGTAGGTGAGTAAATTGTATTAATTTAGTATAAGTTAGATTTAACTAATTTAACTATAGGGAGGTTCTTAAGAATGTCATTAACTTTTGATTCATTTAAATTTTAATTGCAGAAGTAAATATTTTTCTCACAAAACTAACAAGAAATTTTATATTTTTCCTGCTAATATTAATACTCAGAGATAAATGGATCCACATTTTAAACATTTGTGGTCAAAAAAATTAAAGGAGTTGTGAGCGAAATGTGAGCTAATTTACAAACAGATTTTGTAGAACCCGAGATAGAACCTCATCATAGTTTAACTCATAAAGATCATGATGAAAAAAGGCGAATGATTTGTGCTTATTTTTTTTTTCTCGTGGGGTACCCAATAGCGAATTATACTGGAAATTTTTTGACGTTTACAATAACAGACCATTTTTGACAGACTGGTTTTTATTTGTTCACATAATAGGTTTAGTTTTGATACATTTTAGTTACAATGCTAAGGTGTTTTCTATATTCTTCGGCCACTTCTTTTCTTCTTAATGGCGAAAATGCAGGACTTTGGATGCTTTGAATTATGTGTCTATGTCTAATAAAATATATATAATATTTAGACACTAATTTATTTACCTTTTTCCCATTCAGCACTTTGAATTTTGCGTAGTTTAGGTGCAAATATTCGTGGACAATTCGGAACAAATTTTAGTTTTTCAAGTTGGAGCCACAATCCTCTATTAATCCGAGTAAGTAAGTCATGGTGCGATGATTGATCATTACATCAGACAATTTCACGCATATTTTGCATAGCGTATGATTTTCAAATCGATTCATTATTAAACAAATAGGTAATTTTGTTGGTTTTACTTGCTGTTCAATATTCTTTATCGCAACAAAACGCGAGTTATTTAATGTTTTGAACTGTCAAAATACAATGATCACAGCCTCCTACGATTGATGCTTGCTGACGCTGGTTATGAATTTCATACCATTTTAAAGCGCTCATAACGCATGTTAATAAAAACGCAGAAAAACAATTTTCTACCACTTGTAGTTATTCAAAACTTACGTAAAATTAAAGAATATACTATTTTCTATTTTCAAATGGTATTCCCATGCAACTACAATGAGTAGAAATAAGCAATTTGAAGGCCTAAATAATTGCAGCCAAAGCTATGACGCGTTGTGAATCTTCATGCAGGTTTCCGAAAAACCTCTAAAATTATAATTTTCTACCACTTGTAGTAAGCTGATGTAACTATAAAATAAAAGAATATTACATTTTTCGTTCCTAAATGGCACTTTTGAGGTACTACAATCGGTAGAAATCAACAGTTTATAGGGTCCATTGGTGTAAAGACAAACTGAATATTATTATGTACCTAAAAACGATTCCTGTACGTATGTATCTATACAAAAATAATATTTTTTTCGTTTTCTACCACTTGTAGTAGCCCGAAGTAAATAAAAAATCAGAGAATGTAATATATTTCATCATAAAACTGCAGTACTGTGTAACTACAATGAGTAGAAAACAATATACCTTGATTAAAGGGCAGGTTGCGAAACCATTACTGAAATTGCAAAGCACATTAAATTAAATTTGATAAAATTATAACTTTCTAACACTTGTAGTAATCCAAAATTGATATAAAATAGAAAAATATATTATGTTACGCTTTAGGTTGCCATTTTCATGCAACTACAATGAGTAAAAATTTCAGAATTATCGCAGGTTTTTAACCATAGACCTAGAGGATGTTATCGAAATTTGTATTTGCCTAGCTGGGTTTCCAGGAGTTGAAAAATAATATAACAAAATAGAATTTTAGTTTTTTATTTTATAATATGAATACGGTTACAATTGATAACACTTAAATCTAATTATTTATATTATTTGGACTACTGTAATTATTATTTATGTGGAAAACGCAATTATTATAAACTATGGAAGGTTGCTTGGAAGTAGTTGCTGGTTCTTGATTCAGAGATTCTTGAATCGTCTTTGCCGAAGTTGAAGCAGACCTCATTGCATCAATTATTTCCTGATGATGTGCCGAATTTATTTGCAGATATGGTTTTATTGAGTGACTGCTACCATGACCGGTTATTTTAATCAATTGCTGTTCTCCAATTCCAGTTTTGGCTAAAGTTGAAACAGCAGTAGCCCTTGCAGAATGATTAGTTATTTTGATCTTTTTAACATCAATTCCTATCAATGATGCAGCGGATTTGAACCAGGAAGATATTGTATTTTGTCCAACTGGACTGTTTTTGTACCAGCCTTTGGAACTGGGATTCTCCCAGTTTGGATTCGGCGTCAAAAATAGACGCTTCGTTTTGATAGGACCTCGCTTGCTTGTTAGTTTTTTGAACAGTCTCACTGGGCATATTTCTTCGTTGAGTGTATTCGGTACTAACCACTTACTGTCAGCTAATTTCTTTGAACCGCCTTGGGTGGTCTTGGAGAAAACCGGGTTATACTCAATGCGGCCTGTTGGTTCTCCTCTATTGTCAATTTCCTCCACAAAATATTCTAGTTGTGCTGCCGCTCCTTCATTTCCTCTCCAGGCCAATTCATGAGCAACAACGTAAAAAAACTTTTTCTGCAGTCCTTCCGGAGTGTTTTCGTCCCAAATCTCAATGATTTTTTCTCAGCTCGTCTGTTGATAGTGCAGATGAACTTTCCTTTCTCTTGCTTGGATCCATTTGTAGCTTCCGGCGCTTAGCATTTTTTGCAGCTCTTGCGTTCAAAAATTCTATGTCAGAGAATGGATTGAATTTGCGATTATATTTTTCAAAAAAATATTCCTGCAACTGCGTAGCTGTGGAATTCCATAAAACTTTGATGACACTCTCCTTGTAATCTTCAGAATTCTTTTTTCGCATGTTGAACCCATAATCTTCAAGAATAAGCGCCAGTTCTTCCACAGGTATATCCGCTCTATCGAAATTATATGATTTTTCTGCGCAAAAGTTTGTAAACTGCCTTCATACGCTTGACTTCGATTTTCTGGTATTCGCGGGTGTCAACTGCTCAATCTCCTGACGAATATTTTCTTTGCTTTCTTGACCGAAGCGAAACATTTTTTTACGTCGGGCCACTTGACAACTTTAAAACTGAAATTATATTCGAGGTTAGGGTCTCACTTAGTTACCATGACAACTCAACAATCAAGGCGACAACACCTTTTATGTTTCACTGGTGACTTGGAGAAAATAATTTGCATTGTTGAGAAACGAAAAATAAATTTTAAAAATATTTAATTTTCAACCATAATTCGGCGTGGAATTTTCTTACCGAATACCACGCGAGGTCAAATTAATATCAGGAAATTTTTTCTCGCTCATGAATATTTTTAGAAAATTTCCTTCGTCTGCGACTCGGGAAATTTTCAAAATATTCATGAGCTAGAAAAAATTTCCGGAAATAATTTGACCTCTAGTAGTATTACTAGTGAAAACTATATTTGGTTTTTTAATAACAAAAACATTGTCATGTGCTATGCTGGTTATCATATTATATTTTTATTTTTTAGTAGTTTAATGTGCTTGTTATGTTTAAAATATGCAGTTAAAAAAGATAATGAGACACATGTAATCACATGATAATTCTAAATAAATTAAACTTGTTAAAAATGTGTTTTATTTTTCAACTAATTTTATTTTTCAGTTAAAACAAGTAACATTTTTAATTTTTCAACATTTACCTACAACAAAAATTCACTAAATTTATTGTTTGTTTAGTAATTGTAAGTAAAAGTTGTCAAATAGGAAAATGTTACTTTAAATTGCTTAAATTATCTAAATTATGAAGCCTGCCAATTTTTAAATCGCTTTACTTAGTAGTGTCCTACTTTATCGACTGAAACTGACAGGTTTAGTTCAACCGTAAGTGCTTAGCGCGCTACTGTCGAGGTCAACCAAACCTGTTACCAACTATTTACATAGAATCCGACCCCCGTGGAACAGCCTTAAGAGCTGGCTTGCAAAACATTAGCTAAACTAAACCGAGGCGAGAAGCCACTTTTCTTTGGCTTCGTGTCCCCTATCACCGCACAAACAGGCTAAATCTTAAATTATTCAATAAAAAAAAGGTTGTGATTAATTTTATTGTTTATAAACTGATAATCATTCAGTGCTCTACAGAGGGATTTTTTGGCGAGTTACCGTTGATAACCGCTAGTTATCATGCGGTTATACCCCCCACCCACTACCTTGACAGGTAATTCCAAAGTTTCGCGAAAACAAAGCGGTATTAAAAGTGATAATTGAATGACAGTTGGCACTTTTGACAGAATGACAAGCTGAATTTTGATATATGTTGTATGTTTTTATTTTTAAATTTATGTTCATTGTTCTAACAGTTGTTATCTATTATTGTAACAAAATGGACGACGCGCAATGTAATGAGAACGTTGAAATCAATGATGGATCAGTAGTAGAAATATGCCTAAATAATAAAGGACAGGACTACCTGGTTGTAGTCCCCCTACAAACAGCGACTTTATTGCTCAATGGTAAGTAAATAAAATTTAACTTTTTGTTGGTGTATTTATTGAACTGTGTGTATTTTAGATCCGGAAGAAGCAAGCAACTTCATCGAAAATAAATTAAAAGGAGAAAATGAATCTCTAGAGTCTGAGGAATCAGAGGCATCCCAAGCATCCCAAGGTAGAACGGTGGTGGTTTGGACTTCAAAAAAACCTACAGGGCTGGACCACGAAGCCACCCAATATTTTTTGCTGTTACGAGCATCATACTCTAAAAAATTTGAGGACAAAAAAACAATAAAGAGGCAACTGTATGGTATGATAGCTAAAAAAAATGTGGTAGGTTATTATGTGGGAGAAGGCAGGGAAGCTATTGAAAAATGTAGGATGAAATTTGCAAACATGCAGAAGCAGTACTTGCAATACATAGGCCACATGAAGACCACAGGTGCAGAACATAAAGAGCCTCCTTCCTATTTTGACGAGATGCATGAAATTTTAGGTGGTCAAGATAGAGTTGATCCTATCAATCTTCAGGATAGCTTTGAGGATTCTGGAGTGATTAAAGACCAGAATGAGGAAGTGAGAGATCCTGATCAAAGTGGGTCTGCTGGACCAAGTGGGTCTGGCAGACCAAGTGGGTCTGGTAGACCAAGTGGGTCTGGTAGACCAATTGTGTCCAGTGTACCAAGCGGTTCGGCAATTAAATCTAGTGACATATCTAACAGATTCTCAACCATCAAAAGTGTAAAGCCGGTTAGCACTAATGTTATAATGATAGACATTATGAAAGAACAGCAAAAGTCTAGGCAACAGAATTTTGATAAGTTGGAGAACATTTTAGATACACAAAATGAGCAAAGAGAAAGATTTTTGAGTCAATTCCAGTCTCTAATAGAGATACAAAAAAAAAGAAAGAGGATAAATTCTAGTAGTTCGGACAGCTCTTGATTTTTAATGTATTAATATAAGAACAAGAGTATTTAAGTTTAAAAGTTTGTTTATATTTAGTTTAAGTGACAAGAGTTCCGAACAGTCAGAAATCGTGACAATATTGCAAGGGTTCTAAACTTTTGGAATCTATATGGAAAATTTATAATACATATATAGGTGGATTTTTCTTTTCACTGCTCGGTTCATCTCAATTATATTTTTCATCATAGGCTGTCAGCTGGTGGTAGAATTTTGGTGCTAATCGAACCTCATATGCCTTCATGCCTTCAAAAGTAAACAGTACACTTAGTTGTCAATAAATAATAATTATTTAGCTTGAAAAAGATGAAAAAATGTGTTTAATACAATAATAGATTTTTGTGAATACAATTATTATATTATATTCATAAAAAAACTTATTGTATTAAATACATTTTTTCATCGTTTCCAAGTTAAATTGTTATTTTATCAATAACTAAATGTACTACGTGTATTTTTGACTATTTTTAACTCCACTGAAAATTTTAATTCTGAACAACTTTTCTCAATATTATTTTTTTTGTTTATTAAAAAATTAATGTAGTTTATTTTTGACCAGTTAAAAATTAGTTTCTAAATCATCACGTAAACGATTTGACTCATTTTATGTACTTTTTAATTTTAGACAGTATAGCAAAATCCTGAAGATATGTCTTATTCAATTATTTTTTTGACATTTACACATATTCATGTGTCCATCCTTGATAACTATCTGTAGTCTATGAATATTTATTATGAAACTATTGTTTATTTTTAGTTAACAGAATGTTTTTTATTAGAAAGTACAGTCTAGGCAAAAGTTGAATTATAATTCTGATTTGAATCGACTGAATCCGAGACATTGGGAGTGTCACTGTTTTGATATAGGTAACCTATAACTTATTGGTTATCTATATTAAAAGAGCTACATTCCCAGCCTCGGATTCAGTCGATTGAAATCAAAATATGCTATTTAACTTAAGTCCCTGGCTGTAGTCAACTTCTTTTTTTAATGAAAATGTTAACCTTGTTTTTGAAGTTTAAAATAAAAAAATATATATAATGTAACATTTATTTTTTCACAATTAATGCTTACTAATTAACTAAAAATAACAGTGAATTGGAGCAGATTTGGATTGGCAAAAATAGGACATCGTTGCAAATATATATTACAATTTTATTTACAATATGCAGTTTATTTCAAAGTAATGCAAACTTTGACAGTAAGTGCAACAATTACTCGAGGGATATGCTATTTTATTGAATTTCCTACATTAAAACTTGAAATTTGACAATTTAAAAAAAAAATATATCTGTACATGCCTTCAACAAAATTGTCAGTTTGACATCAAACAAACAATGACTGTTAACCAGCTGTATTCTAAATATTAAATATTTTTGAAATCCGTTGGGTTTAAAAGTAGTACTTTGGTAACTAAAATGAAGGCACTTTTAATGTATAAAGTGCAAAAAAAGTTTAAATAGTAAACTTGTAAAAAGAACTGAGAAGTAAACCACCAGTATGAGAAGATAACGAATATAATAATAATAATAATAATAATAATAATGACTTTATTGCTTTCAATACATACAAATTATTATACAAAATTATATAAATATACATAAAAAAAAATACTGAAAGACAAAAGGCGACGTTCGCACTTACTGGCGAGCTCAAAGATTGAGCCAGCAAATAAGCAGCGCTCTTCCACGCAACCCAGAAAAATATAAATAATTAAGTAATGCATACAGATTTTCTATGAAAAAAAGTGAAATTCTAGCTTTCAATAAGAAAGCAAACAAACAATTAATATGGAAACTTAGAAATAATAAAAACAAAGGTCAAATTTTATAAATCCTAGATCTGTGTTGTTATTGTAGTTATTAATCAATAGTGACGAGTAAAAAATAGAAATAACATGAAATATTATTGTTAAACTAAATTTAATTAACAATATAAATTAAAAATTGTAAGTGATATCTCCGTTAAATAAAAGGTTTTTGACTACTTTTCTAAAACTTGAGAGTGATGTGATATTAAATATTTTAGGGGCAAGGTTAAATAATTTGGCTGTGAAATACGAAAAGCAAGATCGGAATAAGGTTGTAGTGTGTTTCGAAAGTGTTAGGAAATTTTTAAATCTTACATTAACATTATGGACTTCAGATCTCCTTTTTATTTTTTCATACAAATAATCAGGTTTTTTTGATAACAATAATTTATGGATCAGGACATAGGCATGTAACAATCTCCTATTATTTAGATTAAGCCATCCCAAACTAGCCAGATGTTGAGATGTACGGGTACGACGACGAACCCCGCAAATAAATCTAACACACGCATTTTGAGTTCGTTGTAAACGCTTTTTATGAAATTGTGTAAGTGCAGGCCCATATACAATGTCACCGTAATTAAACTGAGACAGCACTAAGCTTTCGCAAAGCAACTTTTTGGTATTTCTGTTGAGAAATTCCCGATTAGAATAAATTAACTTTAGATTACAGAAAGATTTTTTTATTATAGAAGAGATATGTTGCGCAAAGGATAAATCTTCATCAATGTATATGCCCAGATTTTTCTCACAAACTGAGAATGTTAAAAATTCATTGTTAATACTTACCCTTAGAATATTTTTAATTCTATTTTTAACTTGTTTACGGCCGAAAAGCATAGCTTTGGATTTTGTAGCGTTAATTGTTAAGCAAAATTTGTTAGATATCTCCGAGATAGTTTGCAGATCTTCGTTGATTTTTGTGATAGCGCCATATCACCCAAAAATTGAACAATAACTTTTTAAGCACAAATCATTCGCCTTTTTTCATCATGATCTTTATGAGTAAAACTATGATGAGGTTCTATCTCGGGTTCTACAAAATCTGTTTGTAAATTGGCTCACATTTCGCTCACAACTCCTTTCATTTTTTTGACCACAAATGTTTAAAATGTGGATCCATTTATCTCTGAGTATTAATATTAGCAGGAAAAATATAAAATTTCTTGTTAGTTTTGTGAGAAAAATATTTACTTCTGCAATTAAAATTTAAATGAATCAAAAGTTAATGAGAACCTCCCTATAGTTAAATTAGTTAAATCTAACTTATACTAAATTAATACAATTTACTCACCTACATTTAAAAAAAATAATACCTATATTTGAAAATAAAAATATTATCAGGCTGACATATTTATGGCAACATAACCGGATTTATTTTTAAAGCCAGATTTACACCATCTCATAATATTTAAATTTAGCTTTAACTTTACATTTATTAACTATTATCCATGTATTTGATCACACATTATATTAAAGGGAAATTTAAAGTGGTAAATCAGTAAAATTGTTGATTTCTTTGTCATTGTTTTTGAAAACGTAGTTTTTTATTGGTGTAAAACGGGTTTGAATTTAGTGATAGCAGCGCGCTAAGCGCATACGGTTCAACTACCAACAAGGAAACAAGTCCGTCCATTTATTCTAACCTTCTCTTTTTATTTTTCTATGGGCTGTTCTACCGCTTTCGGTTAGGTCGAAGTTGAGAGGTGCCTCATCCATTTCATAGAATATCTCTGTACGCAACCCTCTCTTTGTTTGTGTAAAGACAATAATTGTACGTGTAATAATTCTTATTTCTCCGCGCAGTCTAATGGAACTGCTCTCTTTCTGGGTATTCAACAGGTATTCAACTACAGCTGAGGCGCGGACTGGCCGAATTGGTCTGTGTATTGCATATATTTGCAGAATATAATATAATTATTTATGTGTTACTTTCTTTTAATTTGACTTACAAAGTGACATTTTTGTAATCGCAGCGAGTGTCCAAATGATCTATCTACTTTGAGTTACATAAAGTTGAACATTATGTAACTGGTTATGTCACAAATATGTTCATGATTGCGAAAAGAAAATAAATAAAAGAAACCTTTTTTTTGAATAATTTATATTATTTCAAGAGCCTAAAAATAGCCTAAAAATGTGGTGTAGTTGTTTTTAGAAGAAAGCTTTAAAAAACCGAGGTGCTCTGCTGGATTCGTTCTAAGATAGCAAAGCACTCTGTATTCTTTAAAAAATACATTTTTTTGAAAAGTTACATATTGTTTTAAGAGCCTAAAAATAGCTTAAAAACGTAGCATAACTAGTTTTCTGAAAAAAATAATAATAAACCGAGGTGCTCTGCTGACTTTGCTCCAACAAAGCACCCTCTATTATTTGAAAATAGCAATTTTTTAGTAAAGTTTTATAATATTTCAAAAGCCTAAAAATAGCCTAAAAATGTGGTGTAGTTGTTTTTAGAAAAAAGCTTTAAAAAACCGAGGTGCTCTGCTGGATTCATTCGAAGGTAGCAAAGCACCCTGTATTTTTTAAAAATAACAACATTTTTTGAAAATTTTTATAATATTTTAAGGGCCTAAAAATATGGTATCGCTGGTTTTGGAAGAAAGCTTTAAAAAACTGAGGTGCTCTGCTGACTTCGTTCGAAGCTAGCAGAGCACCTTGATTTTTGCAGAAAACGAGGAGCATAAAATTTTTGAATAGGGCATAAAAATAGCCTTAAAATAGCCTAAAAATGAGACATATGTTTCAACTCAAAATTCCCGAGGTGCTTTGCTGCCTTCTTTGGCATTATCATTTTATCAGTTATAAGTATACCAATTAGTACATTTTAAAATGTTTCTATACAGGTACTTCCTGCTTATCATAAATTAGTAATCTGTAATAAATTTGAATTGGTTCTAGGAAAATGATGATATTATGATTTCTAAAAAATACAAATATAAGTAGATTAGATATAAAATATTAATAAAAATCCATCGCATTACATTTTAAATCAATAAAATTCTGATAAACCGAAACTTTGAAATAAAATTATCTGCTGGAAAACGAACGATACATCAATAAATTCAGTTTTTTGAGCTCTTCACAAATAGGTAAAGCAATTTTTCAAAAATGATTTTGAGCCTGAAAGAATTTGTTATTTATTTTTCTAGTCCGGACCTGGATATATTTTGTTAATACCACAGAATACCTAGAATGCCATTGAATACATGTGTTGCTGCGGGACAATGGTGCACATACTGCACATGCCCAATACGCGTTAAAAAGTCGGCAGGGTTGGCTTCAAAATTTTTAAATTGTACATGTGACATACATAATATAATGCTGAATAAATTAATTTCGTAAATCAAAAATAATAAAAGTAAGAGAATGTTAGTGAAAGACTTCACTTCAGTCCTAATTAGTGATAGAAAATAGTAAATTTATTATATAACGATCTTATAATGGTAATTAATAATAATAATAATAATAATAATAATAATAATAATAATAATAATAATAAATAATAAATAATACATATATATGCATAAAGTAAATTTTAAACCAACCGTATTCTGCATACAGAAGTGGCGTTAGGCGTAGGCGACGTGGGCCACCGCCTACGGCATCGCGGCCCTAAGGGCCTCGCATCTGCTAGGTTTAATGCAGCTTTTTTTGACTTATGAAAAATATTTATTTCGTTTGCTTCTCACTTTTGACCTACGTATTATGTGAGCAAATATAAAATAATAGAAGTATACCTTTCAAATAATATAATTTTTCAAAATTGGTAGAATCTTTTAAATAATCTAAACAGATTTTGAAGTGAGAATGAGTGTGGTCTACGGTTTGAAAAAGATAAATGTTAAATTAATAGGCAAATGGGTCCATTTAACTAAAATAAGTAAAAAAAACGTGTTTTGTTTAGAACTTTTAAAAATTTTGTTTGTTAACGTAAAGGAAAACAAACTACTAATTTATTAAAAATAAGGATAAATGTAAAGTTTGAGCTCTTTTTATTTACAAAAACTAAGTATAGGCACTTATAGGTATTGCTATTGTAAACAAAATAACCTAAATTCCATATCTTGTGCAAATGAATAATAAGCACATAAATAATTTATTTAAATAAAAATAGGCCATTTTTCCATTAATTCTATCAATTTAACGCGAAAGAGAGTGAATAGGGGTGCAGAGTGGGAAAAGACAACGTTAATAGTTATATTGTAAAATATTGTTAGGGCAAGAAAAATTATTAGAAATGAATTGCTGTACTTTTGATATCTACAAAATAATTGAATGGTAAATTTTAGTGCTACTTGGCAAGAGTGTATGACATAAAAGTAGCATCTCCGAGCTTTGATTTGAGACAATACGTCGCTAACAAGACGAAGGGGCGTATTTCAAAAAATCCTGGATTTGAGTTAGGTCCAGCAAAAGGCATTTTAAGAATTTATATATATTTATATACGTTACGTATTGGCACTGACACAATGTTTTCTATTATTAGCATTTTTTAGGGAACTTTTAAAGTTTAAAGAATTCAGAATAAAGTTAATAAAAATCTTTAAACTCAAATTACTCAAATCTTGTAATTCTGAGATACGCTTGTTCATCTTGTTATCGACGAATTGTAAAATATTTTTATTTAAAAAAATTAGTTGTGTCGTTATTATTAGTTTGCACAAGAAATGGAACAAAGATTTTTTGTTTATAATAGTGATACATACAAGTACGTATTCTTAGATGTTTCATAAGCGAAAATTATTATTGTATTATTTAACAGAACGTTTCATTTTGATTTGATTTTCTATAATATTTGATTTCAAAATGTATACCTGAGCTGTGAAGTTAATCATTCATAAGTTGCGTTTATTGTATGTTTGATTACGCTCTTTCTTTCATTTTGCCTTTTCTTTTCCTTTCTTTTTTATTTTTATTCTAAGACGTCCCCGTATATATGATTTTTAAATTATTTTTGTATTTGCTCATAAAAGCTACACCTTTAAAATTATTAAGAGTGATTCTGCGAGTGGAAGAGAGCAATGATTTCGAATCGTAGGAATTATATGAAGAATTACATACCATGATTCCAAATTTACCTGAGTTCATTAATGATGTAAAATAGCTGCTCCAATATGCAACAGAAAATATTATATTATGCTTCGAATTTTGTTACCAGTATTAGTAAGTACACCTCTGCTATTATAAAGTTAATAAGGAGTTCAGTAAAGCTAAAAGCAGGAAATCTTTAATTCTTCAGTAATTATTTCATAATAATGTTTAAGGAGGTCCTTTCGCCACCAATGTTAAATAAAAAATATTAGATTATGACTAAAATTAATTTTTTTCTAATAGTTGATGTCCTAATTTATCTAATAGTAAACTTTTAACTTTACTTTACCGTGCAAATTTTTGAGAATTTTTTTTCTTACGAGAAAGTAAGACCTCAACAACAATTCTCGAATTATACTATTATTTATTGATTAGATGGAGTAGAAAAAAACTAAAAATAAGGTTTTTGAAATATTTAGGTTTTGTTTTTTAACAATTAAATATATAGTTCACTGTGGAATTTATTAAGAAATTAATGTTAAAAAAAATTTCAAGTAACCTAGTTGAACATTTTTTGTGATTTTTTAATATTATTTTCTCAATAAATTCCAAAGTAAACTATATATTTTATTATAAAAAACAAAACCTTATTTTTAGTTTTCTTCTACTCCATCTAATCAATAAATAAGAGTATAAATCGAGAATTGTTGTTGAGGTCTTACTTTCTCGTAAGACACTGTACAAATACTCACATTTTTAAAAAAAAAAATTTTTAAAAATTTGCACGGTAAGGTATAGTTAAAAGTTCACTATTAGATAAATAAGGACTTCAACTCTTAGAAAAAAAACATAATTTTAGTCATAATCTAATATTTTTTATTTAACATTGGTGGCTAAAGGACCTCCTTTTTTTATATAAAAAAATCCTTCCTCCTGCGGCACCAAAGGACCTCGTAAAAATGTATCTTTCCCACATCAAATGTAGGTCTTGCTCCGCCACTGTCTGCATATAAATGTTACAAGAGAGTTTCATACTACCTTTGGTAATAGAAACAAGACTAGGAAAATGTTCTGGAACGTTTTCGCCAGCAGGTCTAAATTGATGTCAGTTTGACAAATTTACTTTTTTCTCGCGTGTCTTATTTTAATTGGCACTCAGTATGTAATAGGAATTGATGTAACTAAATTTAGCTACTTGCTTTCGTTACTTGACACGTGTAAATTCGCTGTAAGTTCAAAGTGATTTAATGTGCCATTTAAAATATACTTTTATTTTAATAACACCATATATTGATGCTTTTTAATAATAAATAAAACCCTCCAAATTTTCTACCGCACCAACAATAATTGTAGATAAGTATTGACGCAAGTTATTTATTTGGACTAGATACGGGTTTAAGTACCCAATATTTTGAGTAAACTAAAGGAAACACGGTTACTCGCCAAAAAAATCCTTCAGGTCAGTAATATAAATGATTTTTTTTTATGCAATTGAAGAAAAATGAGTTTTTATTAAAGATGCTGATCCATTTCTTTTTTTGTCTGGTTGCCTTCATCGTGTTATTGGGGATGATGCAGTTTATTTCCGGTCTTAAGCTGTTCCAGAAGATTGGCTTCCTTCCAAGCTTACCAAGATGGTGGTTAATTTTTTCAGACATATGGTAATTTACTTATTTTTGTTCCATTTCGGGTTTTTTACGCGCCTCGCGTTAAACGTTTGTTACTGTGTCTGGAATGGTATTAACAGGGATTCCAAAGGGGCAGCAAATTTAATATAGCTTACGAAGAAAAGCCCAATTCACCCCAGTGTTCGGTTTAACTATGTTTAAGTTAATTTTAAGTGGTATCTAAGGTCATTTCTCTAAGTGTCTCTAGTTCACTTGCAGGAAAAACTTACAGCGTATTTGTTTTGAAGTATGTAATAGGAATTGATGTAACTAAATTTAGCTACTTAATTTATCAACTTGCTTTCGTTACTTGACACGTGTAAATTCGCTTTAAGTGTTTTTATGTGCCATGTAAAATACACTTTCATTTCAATAACAACATTTATCGACGAGACCTACTTTTCAATAATAAATAAAACCATTTAAATTTTCTACCAGTCCAACAATTGTAGACATGTATTGACGCAAATTATTTATTTTGAATAGATACAGTTTTAAGTACCCAAAATTTTTATTAATGTTAATAAACACTTTAATAATTAAATAAAACAACTAAATTAAATCAATGTAGACTTATTTTAAATGACTTTAAGTATGCAAAATATGTGTTTAACGCGTGATACGAATTAATTCTGACTATCCTTCACTATCAAAGAATTCTATTTCGTCTTCTTATTCTTATCTAAATACTACTTTTCGTCTAGGCTAAATTTTATTACCTTGTGTTGAAGTTGAATTAAATTCCAAGATGCTTCACAATCAGATGGAGATTTATTGAGAAGTGAGTTGAAGTTTCGTCCTCAATTCAGGAAATCTAGGCTACTTTACGTATATTACGTCAATAACGGTTAATGCGGTTACTTCAGGAATTTCTTTGTTTGAGATGAGTGTAAGTGAAAACTAAGATAATCTAATATTAGATAAACATGGCCGTTTATAATATAAGAGAAACTTTTTTTTTTAATTAAACAACAATTATGCTGAGTAATATAGTTATAACCATCTCGAAAACGCTGACAGGGCAGCCAAACTAGCCCTCAATAAACATCCTGAAGATATTTCAATACGCGCCGAAGACTTCAGAATTTAATTTAAACAAAAAGTTAATGCCAACTGGCAACATGAATGGGATGCACATCCATTAAAACTGAAAAGGCTCAAAAGGTCGATAAATCTGTGGCTCTACCCATCTTCACTTTCCAGAAGAGAACAAACAGTAATTACTAGAATTCGATTAGGCCACTCACGAATGACTCACTCGCACTTGCTATTAAATGAGGCTCCACCTCTTTGTAGAACATGTAGACTTCCGCTTTCCATCGATCATATTCTTATCCAATGTCCGGCATATACTCAACAAAGGAGAGAGTTATCAATTCCAAATGATATTGAACTCGTCCTAACAAACCACACCTATATAAAAAAATGTATAGAATTCCTAAGGAAAATTAATATATTTAATGAAATATAAATCTTTAATATCACTATTATAGAGAAACCATTATAATTTGTTTCAGTTTTTGTTGTTGTTGTTGTTGTTGTTGTTGTTGTTGTTGTTGTTGTTGTTGTTGTTGTTGTTGTTTTGTTATCATTGCGGTTATGAAAATATCACAACAAAGTGAATCCTTACCTTGATGCGCTAATGACCATTGTAGTTGCGCTAAATCAATAAAAAAATAATTATAATAATAATAATAATATTAATAATAATAATATTAATAATAATAATAAAGAGATCCGGCAACGGGTTACGGAGGTATACTTAAAAAGGGTAAATGATATCCTCAAATCCTCCTTGAATGGAAAAAATGTATTTAAGGCTATAAATACGTTTGCCAATCCAGTATTAACTTATACTTTTGGAGTCGTGAAGTGGACAGAAACGGAGATCGGGGAAATTGAGAGAGAGACACGTAAGTTAATGACAAAAAATCGAATAAATCACTCCAAATCGGCATTAGAACGACTTACTCTTCCCCGCCACAAAGGAGGACGCGGACTGGTCGACATCAGCAGGCTTTGTCAGAAACAGACGCGTAAACTACAAACATATTTCTGTAAACAGGATACCGGCCTCTACAATGCTATAAAAAAGTCAGATAACAGGTACACACCCTTAGACCTGCTACATGATAGTACAGAACTAGTCTCGGATGAAACATATACCCGAGCGAAGAAAGAGGACTGGACTTCAAAACCTCTCCATGGTCGACATGCAAGTATACTCAGCCAGCCTTATGTTGACACAAAGGCATCGAATGGATGGTTAGGACGTGCTGACATATTTGCAGAGACAGATGGATTTATGATAGCCATCCAAAACCAGGTCATAGCTACTAAAAACTACCGTAGGTACATAATGAAAGCTGAAGTGGAAGATGACTTATGTAGAAAGTGCCACCAACAACCTGAGACCATCCAACATATTACAAGTGCTTGCCCAATCATGGTACCGATAGAATATCTGAATAGACACAATCAGGTAGCTAAGATTGTTCATCAAAGCCTGGCACGGATATATAACCTCCTAAGCGAAGAGTTGCCATATTATCAGTACGAACCTAAACCTGTGTTAGAAAACCATACCCACAAGTTGTATTGGGATCGATCAGTACTAACAGACCGCACAATAGTCCACAATAGACCTAACATCATCATCGTCAATAAATTAGAAATTAAAGTTATACTGATCGATGTGGGAATCCCAAATAACCACAATATTACAACCTACTACGCTGAAAAGGAAGCGAAATACCAGCGACTAGGACAGGAAATCCAACAGATGTGGCGACAAGAGAGTGTCTCTGTAGTCCCATTAATACTTTCGTCAACTGGTGTAATACCAAAGTCGCTTACTAAAAACCTAGCGATGTTGGGAATTGCCGACAAAATGGCAGCTATCCAAAAAGAAGTGATACTGTCCACGACCTCAATAGTACGCTCATTTTTAAATGTAACTACATAAACCATATGCAAGCATCTTGCCCAGGCCGATGCTTGCGTTAAACACCTATCTTACAGATAGTGATACCGAAACATAAAAATA
Source organism: Psylliodes chrysocephalus (assembly GCA_927349885.1). Classification (NCBI taxonomy): domain Eukaryota; kingdom Metazoa; phylum Arthropoda; class Insecta; order Coleoptera; family Chrysomelidae; genus Psylliodes; species Psylliodes chrysocephalus. Next base: position 15,721,841 of record OV651822.1, on the reverse strand, counting down.
ATAATAATAATAATAATAATAATAATAATAATAATAATAATAATAATAATAATAATAATAATAATAATAATAATAATAATAATAATAATAATAATAATAATAATAATAATAATAATAATAATAATAATAATAATAATAATAATAATAATAATAATAATAATAATAATAATAATAATAATAATAATAATAATAATAATAATACTTTTACAAGAAAGAAGACCACTCCTCAGTTCACAAATTAGTTATTCAACTTGACAATAACCTATCACCTTTAAATCTTGCTGATAGGGAATACCAATGCGACTCAAACTATTCAGTTGCAAAGTTACAAGAAACTTGGAATGGCAAAGAACTTCACGGCAGACACCCACACGCTCTTAACGCCGAATACACTGACAAAGAAGCTTCTAATGCATGGCTTAGAGGAGGTAGCCTGTTCCCTGAGACCGAAGGATTCCTGTGCGCCATCCAGGATCAGGTCGTTGCCACCAAGTCTTACCTTAAATATATAGTTAAGGACAATACAATAGTAAATACCAAGTGTCGGATGTGCGGTGAAGGAAATGAAAACATAGAGCATCTTATCAGCGGATGCAAAACTATGGCGCCAAAGGAATATACAACTAGACACAACAATGTCGCAAAAATTATTCATGATGAAGTATGCTACAAACTACAACTCTCTGAAGCAAAAACTCCGTATTATAAATATACACCAGATACGATAAAAGAGAATGACGAGTACAAGGTATATTGGGATAGAGAGATACAAACCGATAGGCAGGTGCAACACAACAGACCAGACATTCTCATTAACAACAAAAAAACAAATGAGATACTACTCGTAGATATAGCAATACCAGCACCTTTAAATATGCAAAAAAAAACACAAAGAAAAAGCCGAAAAGTACCTACCCCTAGCTGAGGACATGAAACAAACCTGGAATGCAACGTCAGTCAGAGTTGTACCCATAATCGTAGGAGCAACTGGTGAAATTCCGAAGAACCTAAAGAAACAACTTGAAATAATAAACTTACCAGCAAATACTTACCTAAACCTACAAAAATCTGTTATTCTGTCAACCTGCAATATAATGAGAAAAATATTAAATCAAAAATCAACGCTATAAGAACAATACGCACCTATGAGTCTTGTAATGAAAATTACCGGCTCCTAGTGAAACTCCGTACCTGTACGTGAAAAAAACAAAAAAAAAAAATAATAATAATAATAATAATAATAATAATAATAATAATAATAATAGTCATAAAAAAGTCATAAAAAAGTCATAAAAAGTCAAATTTCATAAAAAGAACCTAAAAAGCTCATAAAAAGATCATAAAAACAATTATAAAAAGTAAATGAAGCAAATTTTAAAATTTTTTGCATGGTTGAATAGAGAATAAACCCCCCTTTTAAATGAGCTATCACTTACCACCTCATGCCATTTAAATTTTTCGAAAGGGTTGCTCCCCTCCAGTAATGGATGAAAAAATGTACATTGTAGACATCAAAAATCGACATGTCTCGGCGATTTTCCTAACAAGACTCCAGTATAGGATGTTATTTAAATAATTAATTAAAATTAGGAAAAATATGAATTTATAGGAATCGTGACAATATGTAGATGGCGCTGCCCTCAATATTTTTTTTTTTGATCGGAAAATCTTTCATATATAGCACTTCTGGTAAAAAAATGTATTTTTAAGCAGATTTTATTTTATCAACTAATTTGATAAATGTAGCCAATATAGCCAATCAAAGTAGTTTCATCCTGTTTTTCGTCATTGATCATTAGATTTTTGGAAAATGTTAAAACGGGTCGATGTTATTCCAAATTAAACACATTTTTACAATACAGACATCTGTCATGTGTCAACCCAGACTTGAAAGGGCCCAGCTGTGCAAAATAAATAAATACATTATCAAAAATATATTTTTAGTATTATTTAACAATTAATTCCAGGTGGTTTAAAATTTGTACAGTTGCTTTGCTTTTTGGCACCAGAAATCGATACTCCAGACCAATTGAAGTCGGAACATCCACTAGTTCCACAAAGTACAAAAACTGCTTCTGAATTAGGTCCGGTCATAGTTCCATTTATATTAGTCATATTTAATCCTTTAATTGGAATATTATTAGTTGGAATTCCAGTTGACGAACCTCTTGCATAATCTTGTTGTACATTTATTCCATAGTTGGTGATTCCAGATAATTGTATATTACTATAGGTAATATCATTAACAGATCCTTGAGTAGCATCAGAATGCGTTTTAACATGGATACCATTACGCGAGTTTGTAACATTACAACCAGTAAAAGTTACATTGGATACCTGGTTTTTAGAAGAATCAGTATTACTGATTCCAATAGACAAGCTTAAACCATGTCCACCGGAACATTGCAAGTTTGAAAAGTGTAAGTTTTTACCAGAATTAACAGCAACACAATCATCTTGGTTCATAATAACAGAGTCTTTAATTGTAACTGTATCTGAATTAGAAATGTCAAATCCATCGGTATTGTGTCCTGAATTATTTTTGTCACCAGCGGAAACATCTACATTCCATTTTGATAAAGTGGTCAGGTTGGAGTTTTGGATAGATACGCATTGAATAGGGCAGTTCAACAAGTTAATGTTAAAGAAAGTTGATCCCCCAGTAGCTTTGATTCTGAAGAATTTTGGTTTTCCTTTATTCGCGCCACCTTTGCCATCCCAGTATTGAGTTCCTTGTCCATCTAATATTGAACCAGTAGCACCTTTCACATGAATATTATTTCCTGTAATTGCTATTAATGGTCCTTCCCATTTTGTGCTAGAACCAAAAGATGTAGTACCTTGGAAAGTTAGATTAGTTCCGGATTTTAAGTCGAGTTCCAAAGTTTTTCCTGCAGGTACGACAAGTCCATTAATAATAATGTTTGTACAATTATTTACTACAGTATTAACTTCTGAGAAGGAAGTTATTGTGCAACCAGCTCCTACATTTGTCTCATCGTACAAGGGAGACGCAGTTGTAGATATAATCGTAGTAAAAACGATGATCAAATTGAAACACCACATTTTAAATGAACCAAAACAAAGTAACTTGTGAAATAATTTCCATTTTGGGACAATATTTAAAGAAAACGAGTACCCACTTGAAGATATAATAGGTATTCAAGAGATTTAATTTATTTAATCATGAGAACGAACATTAGACTATATAGAATCTTCTTTCTAATCTGAAGCTCTCTTACCGGCATGTGTAAGAGTGGTGAAAGTTAATCTTGCTTAATATTTTTTCTTGTACAATTTTGTCTAAACCCAGTCTAGAACCACTCCAAGTTAAAAAAAGGTATTATAGTCTGGCTATTATCGGGACGGTGGTGTAGCGGTCTATCGCGCTTATATTCATTTATAGGCAAGTTTATGAGTCTGAGACTGCTGAGTTTCGAATCCCAGACCAGACCATGTGGATTTTTAATTAAATTGCATGGTTCGGTTTAGGATTTGATGTGTGGCGTATTAATAGAAATTCAATTTCTGTTGATATGACATGCAGATTAAAAAAATTCGCCATACATTACCGTCTCGATGATGGTGGGTGAGGTTTTCCGGGTTTTCCTCACCTGTAAGTCAAATGGCACCATCAATTATCTTTAAGTCGCCCCGGAGCACCACGGCAAATAATAATAGCCGTCCCTTCCCCTACACAAGTCGTTCAGTCGACTTCAGGGGTTGAAATTCACTCGTAAGGGGGTGAATTAGGGAGAGTATTATTATTATTATAATTTTTTTTTTATTAGGGATTTTTTGCGCAAAAAACGTATTAAAATCGTTAGTTTCTAACGAGGGAAACACTTTGCATTTTACGTGGAAGTTAACTATATATCAGCTATTTTTAAATTATTTGACATATTTTTGATAGGTTAGTAAGGGCAAATTCGAGATAATGCCCTATGGAGTGGACAGGGCATGAGCAGAGTCCTGTCAAGTACGAGAGCGAATTTAGTAACATCTCAAACGCGATCTGTCATTTAGAGTAAAAATCATAACCTCAAGGCCAGTTAATTATTATGCACTTCGAGCATATAAGACTAGAGATATCATTTACTTTTGGCCTGAAGGGAGAGGGGTAGGTACTCCATTCTCAATGGCGTACGGTTTGAAAGGGTTCGTATTTATGTTTACCATTTATGCACTGTAATTTCACAATAATTATAATAATTTAGATAATTGATTTGCAATAAGCAAATTTATTAAACAATGTTCTTTTTCTATTTATCTTATTTCGTTATACACTGTATTGTATACATGGTTTACTGGAAATGACTATATGTTATTTTAGGATTGAAAACTATTTTTTATTGTAGATATAGATTTTAAAACTGTATGCTTTCAAATGAATTCGTGATCACTCATTATTTTCGTTTAGAAACTGAAATCTTTTTTTATATAGAGTAAATAAAAGAAAACTAAAAACAAAAAACAATAATTTATTTCTTGTAGTAATAATATTAAATATACATGTTTTATATTAAATTGTTAATTAATGTAAACAAAACATAGTTATTGGTTGTGCCTAGATATAATTTATGTGTGTAGGAGTAAGCTATTTATAAAACAAAACAAAAAATGAAATAAAAACTAATGCTACCGAATTCCAACGAAATTTATTAATTCTTTATTTGTTTAGGTCACCACTTAACAGTTAAAAACCAATTACCTACAGAATGGGATGAATACAGAAAAAATACATTTTATTCGTGAGATATATCATACAAATTTTCAGGCAAAAAATGTTCAGTTTTATTTTACTGTCTATATTAGAGCACAAAACATTTTACTATTATTACACAAATACTTACATACTAATAATATATACACAATAGATACTATATACACATACAAGAGATAATATAAAATAGAGTAGGTACCTATAACTATTCGTAATAGACATATTTATTTACTTAACAAGCAGAACAGAATAGGTTATTTTGCTTTAACTGCCAACATCAACCCATCCAATATATTTTTGGCCAGTCTATTAATTCCACCCTTTGCATAATTGCTACTTCATCCATCACAAGATTCAAAAAACCTTTTTTATAACCTTTTGACTTTCTCTGCCTTTAAATTTCAATGCTCTTTAGTGGAACCATGCCATCAACAGCCTAATACCACTTTGATAAAGTACTGGGATGCGGAAGAAAATTGTTAAATTTGTCTCTCACATATGTATAAGCCTTTATACTGTAAAAGCCTAAAGTTAGTGCAAACGCTCTTAATTCAGGAGAGTATTTTATTCTGGAATAATCTTTAAATGTTCTCTTGACCAATTCCTTAGATTCACTTGCAAGAGAAGCCTAAAAAATAAATTAATTTGTTCCAAAATAACATATATTTAAATAAATTGTTTCCTCATCATTAAAAACATTTATGAAAATTACTGGAATTAATTCTTACATCCACAAGTATATCTGTACTCTGTAAAAAACTTAGGAGAAATATATTTTACAAAGTAGATTGAAATCTACTTTGTAAAATATATTTCTCCTAAATTTTTAAATTATATTTTTTTTTGGCACAGAATCTTCTTTTGGGTAAGAGCTAATTTTCTATCAAAAAATAATTGTTAAAATTTTTCTCTTAAGCATTGCTCTCCTGAAATCATAATAATACTTAATTATACGAGAAAATATCTTATTTAAATTCAACAAACTTTTGTTTTTCATTTTTAAGTTGTCTTTCCCTTTCAGAAGCAGTTAGTGTAGATGAATGGGAGCTTACAGATATTGTAGTTTTAGGTGATGAGTTTATCAAATTTTAAACAATTTTTTGTCTTCTAAACAGAGTTAAAGATTGAAGTTCCATGTCTTGCATATTTTCGTCCCTACAAATGAAATGTACATAAAATGTATTCTGCAGATTTTTAATGATATACATTTAATTACATTTCAAAAGTTCCGAAGGCTGTTATTACCAGTATCTGTTTGGTTTTTAAAAATATAAGAGCTAATCATACCTTTTTATTAGCCTTCTATCTTTCTTTTCCAATTTCGAAATATCCAATGTTGGGAACTGCAGATAAGGGCATATATTCTTTACTGTCGTTATTTTTAAGACTGCTAACAATAATGTGATAATAATAATAATATATGTTTAGTTTTTAACCAGATAAGCTAACAAGTGTGTTTCAAAAGTTATGAGTATCTTACTCATTTCTAAAGCAAAGTACAGGTGCAGCTTTTGGTATAGATCCTTTTATTAATCTATTGCTACCTTTATAATAATGTACAGTTAAAAATGGTCTGCTGTTAATGCTCAAACTAAATACTTCAAAGTTTGGTTATGAGATCAGCGGGAAATCTGAAATGAGTAAAAAAAAATTTAAAATAATAATGACAGTTGAATAAATATGTACAATACAAAAATATATCTAATCCATTTAATATTATACAAAAAAACATAAATTAAGCATTATCGCAAAGAAACCAACTATTTTCTGTCGAACTCAACCAGTTGCGGTGATGCTCAAATGCTCAAATTTAAAGTTACGTTTATGGAATATAGAATACTTACTTATAAAACGTCAACCAGGACCCTTTTAAGAATTTACTACAAGCTTTCGGCATGATTAGCACTTATTTTATAATAAAAATACACTTACAACGTTTATCAAAGAGATACCTCGTCCAAATTGTCTTTGGAAGCCACAAAAAATTATCTTTTTAAAACCGAAAAGACGTCAAATGACATGTTATTTATCACAATTACGCGCGATATTTAAATTGGCCAATCATAATTCGTCGTGTTCCTAACTCGCCAATCATAATGCGTCGTGTACCTAACACCAAAGGGGTTACCCCCCTCATTATATAACAAACCATTTGAGTAACACCTCTAGTCTTATATGCTCTAAGATTATGCATTACAATAGAATAACATGAAATAAACTTTCAGAATTTACTTATAATAATCTACCATGAGTTAATAGTTATTTATGGTACTAGTGTGTTATATTGAAAATAGGTCAGGCGAGAAAGATTTATACCACGAGGCCAAGTGGTATATATTCTCAAGGGACTTAGGAAACATAATACACGAGTGGCATACAATGTTTTATCTAACAAACAAGTAGAAAAAAATTGTTTTTTTATGAGATAATTAATAAGTTTTATGATCAAATCAAAGATACTTGCGTCTCAGTATCCTAGAAATGTCAGAATGACTTGACAGTGACTTTTTTACATTTTAGTCAAAGTAAGGAATTTGTTTGGTTGCCACGGGCATGATACATTGTTATAAATAAATTTTGACATTTGTCAGTTTCAACAACGTATAGAAAATGGAGGAAACCGATGAAAATTAAGTTCCTCAGGATAACCTTATGGAAGCAGCGATGCAGATTTTGCCAGAAAAGTCCCGATATGTTTACGACAAGGAGTTCAAAATGTTTGAGTCTTGGATGAATTTACAGAAAATAAAAAGTATCGATAAAAATGTTCTATTGGCTTATTTTTTACATTTGCAAAAAAATCTCATGTGTCCAACACATGACTTTCCTATCTAGTTATTATAGGATTTTTCTGGTTATTTTGTACTATCTATTGCAGCACCTCTATAAATGTTTAGAGGATAAACTAAATATATACATTTTCCACATACATCTACCTCGAAACATTTTTATATAGATATCTGATCGTCAATTTGGTTTCAGGGAGGGTCGATCAACTGAGGATGCCATTTATAAACTAACATCAACAATTTATAACTCTTTGGATAAAAAGTACCCATTTTATGTATATTTCTAGATCTCTCCAAAGCCTTCGACACTGTGTGTCATGTGAAATTATTAGAAAAATTGCAAAAGTATGGAGTTAGGGGTAAATCATATAACATTTTTGAAAGTTATTTATCAAATAGGCAGCAGCTTGTTCAAATTTGAGATACTAGAAGTGATTCACAAACAGTAACTGTTGGAGTTCCTCAGGGAACCGTGTTAGGCCCGATCCTTTTTTCTGTATACATAAATAGCCTTCTCAATTTGGAATCACTTAGCCAAATTTTTAGCTTGGCGGATGATACGGCTGTCATATACACTTCGTCTTCTTGGGATAACCTAAAACAAAAAGTTGAAAGTGACTTTCCAAGAATAGCAAATTGGCTTCAATATAATAAACTTACAATAAACTATACAAAAACAAACTACTTACCGTTTAGCTCCTATACTAGTGGTCTTCCTTCCATGGGATCTTTAAAAGTAGGCCTAGGTATAGAAATCCCTGAATCCTCTTCAGTTAAATATCTTGGAATTCTTATAGATAGGCATATGAGGTGGGATTTACATACCAAGCAACTTATTAAAAAAATAAGAGGATTATTGCCCAAATTCAGGTATTTAAAAGATTTTTTAAATGTTCATGCTCTAAAAACAATGTATTTCTCTTTGGTACAGTCGTTATTAGTCTATGGTATTATAGGTTGGGGAGGAATACACGATAACTTTCTGAATGATGTTCATGTGGTGCAAAAAGGGATTTTGCGTATTATCTATAACAAAGATATTCAATATTCTAGTAACTCCTTGTACAACGAATTAAAAGTTTTTGATCTAAGACAATTATATTTTTTTAAAATTCTTCAATTTATAAAAACAAAAAAAATTGTTTTGACATCACATGAACATCAGTATAATACACGACGAGTAGAATCTGTTCATTTTCCTCGTAGTGAAAAATCTATAGGACAACGTACATGCAATTATCTTGCACCAAGAATGTATATTTTAGTCCCAGTAGAGATACGAAATATACCGTCTTATAATGTATTCAAAAAACATCTAAGAAACTGGATTCTTCAAGAAGACCGAGAAGAATTTACTAATGTTATAAATAATTACCTATCGTAAACTATTATATTCATTATCCATACTTTTAATAACTGCACTGATTTTCCGATTAATTTCTTTAATTTCCTAAAATTTGTAATTTACTCACCCAATAATAGGACTTGTTCTTCTGATTACGACCTATTTCTCGATTATGTCCTCTATCTCGATTATGTCCTCTATCTCGATTATATCCTCTATCTCGATTACGACCTTTCTCTTGAGTGTAACTAATTCCCGATTTTGACCCTTTTCCAAGTATTACATTATATAAATAATTTAATTTAATTTTTAACATTTTGTCTAAGATACAAAGAAACTGATCCATTGGGCTTATTCATTATTTATTAGGTCATATTATTATAGAATTAATTTTTGATTAAATTTTTTAGTAATACCTACCACGTACAAGCTGTCCATAACAGCTTCTGTGTAGTTCATGTTTATTTTGCTTATCTTTAAATGATATTTTTTATACATTATATTTGTTTTATGTGAATAAACAACATTATTTATTCATTGAAAACGAAAATACTGAAAAATTTAAATTTAACATTTTTCCTACAATTTTTCCAGTACGGTTCATTTTAGGAAAATCATGTATAAACAAAAATAATAGAGATCGATATCGCAAACAATTTTCATAAAAATCAGAATTTTGCACATTTTGTCAAATTTCTCGAATACGGACCATTTCAGGAAATTTTGACAGAATGCAAGAATTATAGATAATAATATTAGAAGTAACTTTTATTTGAACAATTTTCTTCTCCAAACATAAATAACAGATATATTCCATAAAATATAAAAACGGCCTCCCATAAAGTACCCCCCAGATGTTCCGACTTTGTCCAAAATCTAATCATTTTACGTCAGGCCGAAATAAAAATTTAATGTTTTTTTCTTTATCCGTTTTTGAGTTTTCTCAAATATCTCAAATACGGTCCATTTAAAAGAAATTATGTATGGGATAAAAATTATAGAAATTTATATTACAAACAACTTTTATTTAAAGAATTTTTATAAAAAAAATATTTTTTTTACATTTTGTCAAATTTCGCGAATACGGACCATTTTAGGAAATTTTTGTATAAAACAAACATTAGAGATAATAATATAAGAAGTAACTTTTATTTGAAGAATTTTCTTCTCTAAACGTAAATAATAGATATATTCCATAAAATATAAAAATGACCACCCATCAACCCGAAAATAGTCAAAACGGATTAAGGGGACCCCAAAACGTAAATATCTATCAAAAAATGGAGGTCGATAAAAATCATGATTCCTATACTTTCCTTATCTGTATACAGATAGGAAAGTAAAAACATTAAAAATAATATCGCAACTAATAATGAAAATTCCGCTGCCTTAACTAAACATGCATTAGAAAATTTGCACTATTTCGATTTTGAAAATCTAAGAATTCTCTAAAATGAACAAAATCTCAACAAAAGAATAATCCTTGAGGTGATTCATATTAAAAAAAATAACAACTCTATAAATAATAAAACGGACATAAAAGATTTGTCAAACGCTTATTTTAATATTATTAAATAATTGTAAGCTTTCTTATCCTTAACTGTAACGCCACTGGTAATTTTTAACTTTGTAAAAACTCATCTTTTTGTTTCCCTACTTTATCGTTTTAAACAAAATTATTTCGAATACACCCTCACACGATGACACAGAAAGATGTTATTTTAAAAATATTTTAAATTTTTTTTTAATTTGTTTGCAATCGTCCCCTTGTTTTATTAATTTATGACTGCACCCGAAAATGGAACAGTTTTCCGAAATTATTCTTATTCAAATTAATTTTGTAAGGTGTTGTGGTTTATAACTTAAATGTAGTTTTCTTAAATAACATTCTTGATAAAATGAAATTAGTTTAAGATATTTTCTGTGCTAATTCTGGACCAATTTTGATCCATCTGCAATATACTACCTTAAAGTTTTATTTTCTATGACTTGCAATATGTTTACAGCGTTTTTGATCAGATGTTCATTTTATGCATAAAGGATTTTAATATAGTTATGTACATTTAAAACTAATTTTTCCTAGTAACAAATGCATTTCAAAACTTTCTAAAGTCCTTAACTATTCCGACGATTAGACAACATTGCAAGGCCGTTACATCATAAATGATATCTGATGTGCATTGGGATTTGTATTAAAAATAATATGTGATACTTAGCCGAAGAAACCTTGTTGAGTTCGCGCATGACGTATTGTAGTGTGGATATGCTTATCTGATTGGCCATGAGCCGATTAAAATTTATTTTCGCGCGCTGTTTTAGATTAGCTAATGCGCCAAATTCGTAAAAGCCACGTCTTCCACCACGTTTCGTCACTGTGACGTATATTATCAATCTGAGTGGTAAAATACATTCTTTTTATAGTATTATAATTTTCGTTCTCCTTTCAGTTTTTAACCTATCAAAAATAATATATCAAATAAATTAAAAATAGCTGATATATAGTTAACTTGCACGTAAAATGAAAGTGTTTCTCTCGCTAGAAACTAATTTTTACACATTTTTTGCGCAAAAAATCCGTTATAGCCAAATTATTCTACTTTTTTTAACTTCTAGTGGTTCTGGACAAGGGTTTTAAACGCAGCAATAAATTTACGAGTTATTACGATTAACGTAATATAAGAAAAAACGAAAGAAAACTAATTTGACAAAATTATACAAGAGAAGATAATAAACAAGATTAAGTTTCACCAGTCTTGCACATAACGGTAAGAAAGCTTTAGATTAAAAATAAGATTTTACAAAGTCTAATGTTCGTTCTGATGATTAAATAAATTAAATGCCTTAAGTACTTATTATATCTTCAAGTGGGAACGGGTTTACTTTAAATAGTGTTCCAAAACTGAAATTATTTGACAAGTTACTTTGTTTCAGTTCATTTAAGATGTGGTGTTTCAATTTGATCATCGTTATAACTACGATAGTATATACAACATCGTCTCCCCTGTACGATGAGACAAATCTAGGAGCTGGTTGCACAATTACTTCTTACTCAGAAGTTAATACCGTAGTAAATAGTTGTACAAACATAATTATTAATGGACTTGCTGTACCTCCAGGGAAAACTTTGGAACTCGACTTAAAATCTGGAACTAATCTAACTTTTCAAGGTACTACATCTTTTGGTTCTAGTACGAAATGGGAAGGACCACTAATAACAATTACAGGAAATAATATTCATGTGAATGGTGCTACTGGTTCAAAATTAGATGGGCAAGGAACCAATTACTGGGACGGCAAAGGTGACGTAAACCCAGGAAAGCCAAAATTCTTCAGAATCAAAGCTACTGGGGGATCAACTTTCTCCAATATTCACTTGTTGAACTGCCCTAAACAATGCGTATCCATCCAAAACTCAAACCAGATCATTTTATCAAAATGGACTGTAGATGTTTCCGCTGGTGATAAAAATAATTTGGGACACAATACCGATGGATTTGACATTTCTGATTCAGAAGCAGTTACAATTAAAGACTCTGTTATCATGAACCAAGATGATTGTGTTGCTGTTAATTCTGGAAAACACTTACACTTTTCAAACTTGCTATGTTCCGGTGGACACGGGTTAAGCTTGTCCGTTGGAATGAGTAAAACAGATTCGTCTAAAAACCAGTTATCCGATGTAACCTTTACTGATTGTAATGTTACCAACTCACGTAATGGTATCCATGTTAAAACGCATTCCGATGCTACTCAAGGATCTGTTAATAATATTACTTATAAAAATATACACTTAAATGGAATCACCAACTATGGAATAAATGTACAACAAGATTATGCAGGAGGTTCGTCAAATGGAACTCCAACTAATAATATTCCAATTAAAGGACTAACTATGAATAATATAATTGGAACTATGACCGGACCTAATTCAGAAGCAGTTTTTGTACTTTGTGGAACTAGTGGATGTTCCGGGTTCGATTGGTCTGGAGTATCGATTACTGGTGCCAACAAGGCAAGCAACTGTACAAATTTTAAACCACCTGGAATTAATTGTTAAATAATATTATAAATATATTTTTAATATAGTACATTATATACCTAGGGTGAGAAGTGAGCTATTATTTACCGAGCACTTTTATATCCTGAGGCGCGAAGCGCCGAGGGATATAATGTGCGAGGTAAATAATAGCTTTCTCAGCCGAGGTATATATAGAATTTTTTTACTACTAACATTAATATATTAGCAATTTTAATTTTGACATAAGTAATTTCCTAACAATTTGTTAAATATTTCGAAATATCAAGCAGAGTGGAGCGTGTTTCTAATCACACTGGCTTTATTTATGTAAAAATTTGGCATGTGTCAAATTTTGATATTATTCTAGGAAATATCCCATTGCATTTTTGATATTTTAGTAACATGGATTTATTGGTATTAATTAATAATTTTTGAAGCCTCTTACCGTTGTTGAAATTCCTAGTTAATATATATTTTTACTATTAACACTGATATATATTATCATATTTGATTTGATTAGATTTTAATAAATCCAGCTTTAGTTATTTCCTACTTATTTTTCAAATATTTCAAAATATCAAGTAGTCTGGGTGTTTAGTTGTCAAATTAACAAAATGAAACTAATGAAATTTAGTTTCATTATTTACCTAGGTATTTTTTTATTATCATTATTTACCTAGGGAGAGAAATATTACTTCTCATTAGAGGAATGGAGTAAATAATGGTGATTTCTCATGTTAGTAGTGAAAAAAATTATTTATTTTACAAAGCTGTTTTTTTTTTTTTAAATGGATGTCGTGTAGGTTTGATAGGATTATTGGTTGTCCGTTGGGAATAAGATTGAGTAAATAAGAAAGGGCTTATTAGTGTTTTAGTACTATAGTTTGAATTATAAAGATTATTGTAAACACAGAGTATTGTTTACTAAATAAATTAAATACATTTTAAAATTTTATTTATGGTCGTCCTCTAAAACCGTGAAAGTAAAGTTTGAGGTGGTGATTATACTTCGTTTTTATTCTTCAGTATATTCTTATATTACTCTTTAATTTGCATTATCAATTAATAAAACTTAACTTATTATACAGGGTGTTTCATAATATATGCGCAGGACTTCAGGACGTGATAGCTCATCCAAAAAGTATAAAAAAACTATTTCATTAATTTACCCTCTAAAATGCACCATTTTCGAGATACAGGGTGTTGAATTTGAAAAAAAAAATTCTACGCCACTGGCAAAAGTACGGTTTTAAGACGCCCATTTGAATGTTTTCTACACAAAAAAAGTACTTTTGGTTATACGCTCTATGTGTTGGCGGCCTGTGATCTTTTCAGAAAGACAGACTACCATTTAGGTGAGGTGGCCGACACTAACGTACTAGTGCGCCTCTAAAGGCCACCCAGGACTTCGCTGGGGCCTCCATTAATTACTCGTGGGACGAAACATAAATAAAAACTCACTCTTCCTCTATGCGTATTTATTCACGCTTAAAACGATGGTGCCATGCAGGCAAAACAAATGGATTACATATTATAATGGCAAACTGCCGAAGAACTATATACTTAAACTTACTTAAATTACAATTAAAACAAACATGGTTCTATGAGATAAAACAATTTTTTACATCTTGTCGATGGAGAGTCTGCAGACTAACTGGTTGTGTCCACAGAACACTTACTCTTAGAACGGTATCTCCCATGTTAAAAAAGGATGATAGAGTTTTTAGCGGCACCTGGTGGACGTGGTTGATTTTTTTTCAATTAAGTCCTTGTCTGGTAAGAGGCCATATGAAAGAAGAGAAAATAATAAAAAGAAGAAAAGCGCGGGTCTATTCAAATTTGACAGTAAAAAATATCCGCATTAAAAACTGTTAGCCAAATTAAGATTTGTTCACACAAATTGCATTTTTGCTTTATTATAGCGAATATCGCTATAATAAAGCAAAAATGCAGTTTATGTGAACAAATCTTAATTTGGCTAACAGTTTTTAGATAAAAAAAACAAGAATATTCAAAAAATAAATTTATTAAAGAATATATATAATACAAATCCAATATTTAAAAAATGTAATGTATATGAAAATTGTATTATGTATGAAGTAGCTGGATGGCTGCTACATATTCCAGGATACAACACTGTCCATCATTTTGTGAAGAACTTTAGCTGTGAAAAAAGAAAGACAGTATAAGTACAATCTCATTAAAATAAATGTATTAATAAAAAATTATAAGTCCGAGGAATACTTTATTTTTTAATAAGTCCAACATCTACGATACAGCTTTGCAACCCCAAACGTCATGAAACAGAAATTTCACAGTATATGCCGCGTTTGAGAATCCACATCGGATGCAACTGAGATGTAGTAAAACTTTGATCATGTGATTCAGTTTACGTAAATGTAATGGGACAGATGTGTCCGATTTAAAATAAACTATTTGAGGCGCTGCTCTCCACATCTCGGCAAATGGGCTAAAATAATAATTTATAATACTCTTAATATTACCTTATTTTAATTATTGTGCCACTATACTGTATTTGCTTAACCAGAATGAGTTGCAATAATTGCAAAAGTTGCAGAATAGAGGTCTGAGGATAATACTGAGCTGTTCTAGACTGGAACCAATCAGTTCCATGTTGAATGTGCTTCAGTGGTTGCCTGTTAAAAAATATTTGCTATTCTATTCCCTGCTTTTTATATTTAAAATTAAATCATGAATCTCCGGAGTATATTTACAAAATATTTTAAGTTATAATCAGGATGTTCATGAACCTAAACAGGTAATAAGAAAAATGTACACAAAATTCAGTGTTTTTTAAAGGTGTACAGGCTTTTAATAATTTGCCTGAGGATATTAAATGTTCTTCAAATGTGGCAATATTTAAAATAAAACTGCGTGAATACCTGTTCACCTATTGACGTTTTTTTTCCTCTTTCTTGTTCTTTTATTGTTTTGTATAGTTGACATGTAAGTGTACTGTATCTTATGTATTTTTAATTGCATTTTAAATGTATGTTGATTCTATATTTATGTATTTTTTATATTTTAAACGTGAAGATGTATTGACATGTAAAAAATAGTTTTTTTGACTAAATACACGTTTTATATATAGGTATGTGGATAAAAAAACGCTCGATATGTAAAAAATGCATCTGATGTGGATTCTCAAACACAGCAATAAGTATAAAATAAATAAGTAGAGTACTCACTTTCCTTCTCGAAAAGAAGTCCAACATATATTATTAGTCTGCTTCTTCTTCGAACCTTTACTTCAAGTAGGTGTTTGATCAACATATTCAATTTCTACGTTATTTGAGGAAAGTCCATCCGCTACTCTTCCAGGAACTGCTGGTAGAAATAGCGTTGGAAATGCTTCAGGTGTTAGACCTCGACGAGAGCCAAGTACTTTATACTTCTCTTCAAAATGTTTATGACATACTATACAAAGGTGGAATAAATTTGTAGTCTTGTTTTATTATTAAATCTTGGACAACGAACAGCAAGTGCACAAATATCAAATAAATCGGGTGAATTCGTAGGCTGAGGCAGGCGATGCATCTTGTTGTCCACAACAAGGCAATTCGGTACACATTTTCTATAATTACGCATCTTTATGAAAAACCACAAAATAACAGCGAAAAAAGCACAAACTTATAATGGAAAAACAAGCTTATTAACAGTGGTCAACTAAAATCAATTAAGCAAATTGGAAATGAAAACAACTGAATACAACAGTCACCAATATAAATAAACAAAGTTCACGTTTGGTTTAAGCCAAGACGCCATGACACCCCCACAAAAATCAATATTTACCTGTCATTTACACTCCCACCACCTACCCCACCACCCGACTGCAGCGCCACGCGGACGTGGTTGATTGATCCCAGGCCTGCGCATACCAGTTTCCCACCCCTGGTTGTGTCTCTTTACAAAAACTTAGAGCGCACTTCCGTGATATGGAAATGGTAAGCTTACGTCATGTATTTTATTTCTGATTGGTTACACATTTATTAATTTTTATTTCGTGAGGCGTGGCTTCGCTAGTGAGATTGTTAGAGGTGTGACTTTATTTTTATGTGTAAAGGTGGTGTTATGTATGAGATAATTGTTGTGTTGTCGCATGCTGCGTGAGTGTTCAAATGTAATTTGAACACTATGCCTTCTGCTTGGTCTTTCTAATTTTAGTACTTATACAAGAAATGCATCAGCTATGTAACAATCGAGTTCTCGCACAATTTAGATAAAAAAAACCCTTTTTTTATGATGAGCCATGGAGATTGTAAATAATCAACCATTGTATCACAATGTTTGAGACATTCATCACTAGATTTAGATGTAAATAGGAAATCATTAAGGTTATTTCCAAAAGCCTTAGTTGATGCACTACCGGTTTTAAAGTGTTTGCAAAAACATATGGATCAAATGGTCAAACCAAATGTAAGACACTCAAATTCGTAAGTTTTTTTTTTTCAAATACTTTTCTTATTTTTTATGTATTGAGATGAGATAAGAGGCATCCTTTTATTTAATTTTTGACAAAATTGTCCTGTAACAAAATATTCTGGGCAGACCTGAGATCTTCCAGTTTTAAATGCGGGAATCTATATATTTGTTAAAGATGAATCTAGATGAATCATTTCATTTGGATCTTAAAAAATATGAGAACCAAACTAATTTTCTTTAGCAAGCAAACCCTGTTGTATTCTTTAGTACTTTTTTTTTTGTTACATGAAGTGTGTAGGTTAGTTTTTCTCTAAGAGAAAGCATCCTTTGGTGAAAGCTCTTTTGTGTTTTAAAGATTAATTTAAAACCTTTAACATATCTTAGGACCTTCTTATCATTAGTTAAGTTAGCCCACATGTTTTACAAATTTATTTAGTCTACCAGCAATCTCTCTTACCTTTATTTCCTTCCTTAATAACTCATTTTCCCCTCTCTGTTTTTCTGAATACTTGTTGTTTCGTCCTTTGGGTTTTTTTCCCTGCTCTTTCTCTGGCCTGGTTTTCTTCAGTCACTATTTAAAAGTAGGCGCCTAAAATTTAAAGACTGATTGAAATTATTGTTTGCTTTTAGTTGGTGTCTTTAAATTTAATAAATGTATGCTAGTTTTTTCAAATGCTTTGTCTAACTTCCATATCTCTACAAGATTCTTTCCAAAATGTAAAACCATCGATATCTGCTTTTTCTATCATATTTTTCACGTTTGCGTTTAAAGACGGATATATAAGGTGCCTAGATGTCTGATAATACTTTTGTTACGTTTGCATTTGTTTTGGTGCGTCTATTTCTGTTCCATCCAAGCCTAGCTTACAGAAGTTCAGCTAAACTTCCCATCACCTTTCAAGTTGGTCTTGCAGCATATATAAATAGCTGTCGGTTTTATTTGATGACGTGACTAGTGGTTCGGAGTTTAGGCGAAAGTATTCCAGATTTTGATTTCGCAAAGAAACTTTGATAATTTGCCATTCTCCAAACCTTCTTGCAAATATTTTCCCAACTTTTTACCTTTTCTTCGTTGATTGGTTTTCCGAGAGAAATGTTGCTATTAGGATCCGCTCCCAGAATATCTTGATACTGAATTTGATCCTTACTATTCGAACGACTGTTCTGGTGAAGATGACGGGTTTAATGTATATACCTCTCAGATTCTGATTCTGAATCAACTTAAATCTATATTTAATCAATGGCTAATTCATGTGCACATAAAGGGGCATTTTTTTCAAGGTGCAGGATTTACCCATACAGTATTATAATCAATGAGCTTTGCGTAGCATTTTTGTATTCTTGCATTTTATACGCATAATACCAGAGTTACCAGACATTTATTTGTCTATAATACAGAATTTACGTAGTACCTACGGTGAAACAATTGACACGTTAATATATAGACATGTATCACAAACAGGGGTGGTTAGACCTAAACATTTTAATAAATAAAACTACCAAAGTTTTACTGTGCAATAAAATATCATTCATTTAAGTTGGACGTTCTTGGTAATGTTCAAAATGATCTACTAATCCAATGGAAAATGAATATTGACTCTTACTTAAGTTACAATCCTGCTAACCATCCAAACTCTACCTTTGACCCTTCTTACATCTAACATTCAAAACACCGAAACTTACAATATTTCCCATTCAGGGGTTAAGATATGTAGGTTGGTTGGTTGATGAGATAAGGAGGATGCGCAATGGTGCCGATGAGACCCAAGTGCTATTGAGGGGCAACCCCCTTCCCTAGTTACAAGCCTATAATATAATTTGATTTTTTTTTGAAATTTTTAAGTGCTGATGCGGACAATAATTAACTTCACCAATCGATAAGTATGAAATCTGTATTACCGGTAATAACAATATCAGACCTTTGAGTCTTAAACATTTTAATACTTATAACCCCGTTAAACTTTAACACCTCTTACCTAAGTTGCAAACCCCCCAAACTCTAGACTTTTTATTAATTGTGTAAAAATAGTTTTAATCTTTGACGCTTCTTATCTTATATCCTTACAACCTGTTTATTTGATGAAAATTTCTTACACCTAACATCCAGTAATAATTATAACAAGGATTTTTCTCTTTAAAATTAATCTAAACCAATGTCGTTTTCCTTGTTTAATTCCGACTATAAATAATCAAAATACATGCTTAGGTCCTTCCGGCTTTGCACGATTTTTTTCCTTAGCCTTAATAGAGATTTAATTTCCCAACACTCCCCCGTTTTCCCCTTTTGAATCTGACCAATAATAGCGGAGATATACGTTAATACCCTTTTGACTACTTTCAGTCTACCGGAAATTATTAATCCAGATTATTTAAAAAAAATGTGTGAGAATTTTAAACATCATTTAGATTCTAGAGTAATAGTTATTAACAATGCCCCCCCCCCCCCCCCATAGTGTACTCGGTGACGACATCTAGCTCTGTGTGTATACGTTACCATCATCTGAACTCTTCTTGAACCCTTGTTAAGCCTGCTCCTCCCAATATATCATGTTGCGCCATCTACCTGCCATTATCTGAATTAATAGAAAGCCTTGGTCTAGTACGGTGTCCGTCATCTTGGAAAAGCCTAGCAATTTTACACGTTAATTTACATAAGGAAATGGAGGATTAACGGGGTTGCTCCTTTACTAGTTAAAATGAATTTTTTTCAGTAACATAAACAAATACATAACCTTAAAGTTTCAAAACTTTCTAAATTCTTCAACTATTCTGACGATTAGATAACATTGCAAGGCCGTTACATCATAAATGATACCTGACGTGCATTGGGATTTGTGTCAAAAATACTATGTAATACTTAGCCGACGAAATCTTGTTGAGTTCGCGCATGACGTATTTTAGTGTGGAATATGGTTATCTGATTGGCCATGAGCCGTTTAAAATTTATTTTCGCGAGCTGTTTTAGATCAGCTAATACGTCAAATTCGTAAAAGACACGCCTTCCACCACATTTCGTCACGGTGACGTATAGTGTTAATCTGCGTAGTATCATACATTTTTTTATAGTATTATAATTTTCATTTCCCTCTCAGTTTCTAACCTATCAAAAATATATCAAATAATTTAAAAATAGCTGACATATAGTTAATTTTCATGTAAAATGCTAAGTGTTTCTCTCGTTAGAAACTAACGATTTTTACACATTTTTTACGCAAAAAATCCGTTATAGGCAAATTATACTACTTTATTTTTAACTTGTAGTGGTTCTGGACTGGAGTTTTAAACGCAGCAATAAATAAAAAGGTATTACGTTTAACATAATATAAGAAAAAACAAATAAAAAATAATAAGACAAAAATTAAAAAAAAAAAATAATAAACAAGATTAACTTTCACCAGTCTTACACATAACGGTAAGAAGGCTTTAGATTAGAAATAATTAAATTCTACATAGTTTAATGTTCGTTTTGATGATTAAATAAATTAAATGTCTTAAGTACCTATTATATCTTCAAGTGGGCACCAGTTTACTTTAAATAGTGTCCTAAAATAGAAATTATTTGACAAGTTATTTCGTTTCAGTCCATTTAAGATGTGGTGTTTTAATTTGTTCCTCGTTATAACTACGATAGTATATACAACTGCGTCTCCCCTGTACGATGAGACAAGTCTAGGAGCTGGTTGCACAATTACTTCTTATTCACAAGTTAATACCATAGTAAATAGTTGTAAAACGATAATTATTAATGGACTTACGGTACCTCCAGGAAAAACTTTGGAACTTGACTTAAAATCTGGAACTAAACTAACTTTTCAAGGTACTACATCTTTTGATTCTAGTACGAAATGGGAAGGACCACTAATAACAATTACAGGAAATAATATTCATGTGAATGGTGCTACTGGTTCAAAATTAGATGGGCAAGGAACTGATTACTGGGATGGCAAAGGTGACGGAAAACCAGGAAAACCAAAATTCTTCAGAATCAAAGCTACTGGAGGATCAACTTTCTCCAATATTCACTTGTTGAACTGCCCTAAACAATGCGTATCCATCCAAAACTCAAACCAGATCATTTTATCAAAATGGACTGTAGATGTTTCCGCTGGTGATAAAAATAATTTGGGACACAATACCGATGGATTTGACATTTCTGATTCAGAAGCAGTTACAATTAAAGACTCTGTTATCATGAACCAAGATGATTGTGTTGCTGTTAATTCTGGAAAACACTTACACTTTTCAAACTTGCTATGTTCCGGTGGACACGGGTTAAGCTTGTCCGTTGGAATGAGTAAAACAGATTCGTCTAAAAACCAGTTATCCGATGTAACCTTTACTGATTGTAATGTTACCAACTCACGTAATGGTATCCATGTTAAAACGCATTCCGATGCTACTCAAGGATTTGTTAATAATATTACTTATAAAAATATACACTTAAATAGAATCACCAACTATGGAATAAATGTACAACAAGATTATGAACGAGGTTCGTCAACTGGAACTCCAACTAATAATATTCCAATTAAAGGACTAACTATGAATAATATAATTGGATCTATGACCGGACCTAATTCAGAAGCAGTTTTTGTACTTTGTGGAACTAGTGGATGTTCCGGGTTCGATTGGTCTGGAGTATCGATTACTGGTGCCAACAAGGCAAGCAACTGTACACATTTTAAACCACCTGGAATTAATTGTTAAATAATATTATAAATACGTTTTTAATAAATTATTTATTATGCAAAGCTGGGTGCTTTTTTTAAAAAAATGGATTATTGGTTGTCAGTTGGGAATAAGATTGAGTAAATAAGAAAGGGCTTATTAATGTTTTAGTACTATAGTTTAAATTATAAAGATTATTAAAAATTATTGTAAACACAGAGTATTGTTTACTAAATAAATTTTAAAATAGTTACCCACCTAAACAAATTGTATTTATGGCCGTCCTCTAAAACTGTGAAAGTAAAGTTTGAGGTGGTGGTTATACTTCGTTTTTATTATTCAGTATATTCTCACATTACTCTTTAATTTGCATTATCAGTTAATAAAACTTATTATATAGTATACTGCGAGCCATTTATAAGTAAAAATTGATCCAAGAAGCTGTAAGTACAACTACATTTCTTTTATATTAATATGGATACTCTAAACCGAAAAACCTCGACAAAGGGAGAGGAAGAACTGCACAACTTGCATACAATAGTCAAGACCCTGGTTACTACATTGTATACCTCAGATGAATTCATATCTACATTGATTAAAACAAAAACCGAGGGTCTTATTGAAAAATTTTTAAAGTTTAAAAGATGAAAATAAACAATAAGTGAAAAAATTACAAAATCAGGATCAATCAATAAAAAACCTAATCAACAGACAAGAGATATGGGATCGTACTATTAGAAACCGCAATCTTATATTTTATGGTATAAAGGGAAACGAAGGGGAGCGATGTACCGACGTTCTAATGGATTTTTTCATGAATAAAGTGAAGTTAAAATTAGAAAATTCTTGTATTGAGAGATGTTTTCGATTAGGAAGAAAAGTAGATAATAAAGATAGACCAGTGATGGTAAAATGTTCTAAGGATTTAATTTTTAAAAACAAAAAACTTTTAAAACAAACCAAAATTGTAATTAGAGAAGATTTGTCTAAAGAACAACAAAATATAACAAAAAAGACTCTTAAGAAGGTGGGAAACAGAGGAAAAGTGTAGACAATGTCAGGGAATATTTTTCTAAAACTCAATGATAAAGAACACATTATCAAAATCAATGAATTGGAAGATACTGAACTTTTTAATTACTACAAACTATTGTTTTTTGCTTTCTTGTTGAAACACAATTTATGTTTAGTTATGTGAATAGTTATAAATTAAAACTTTTTGAATTATTTTTTAATTTTTGCAGGTTAAAACAATTAAATTATTTAGATTATTTTTCGCAGTACATGTGCAATTGTGTCGCACCTCTCAGGTGTTTTATTTCTTAACACTAGTAAATAAAGTTGATTTTGCGTTCTGTTAGATTTAAAGAGATAGTTTTTAATTTATTATTTTTATTTTATATCAAATACAGATTTAATAGTATAAATGAAATATTTAAAAATTTGTTGTGCAAATGTTAGATCTTTACTACAAGTATAACTTAGAGCTGATAGAAATGCTAGGGGAAAGGGTTTATGCACGTATATTAGAAACGGACTTCGCTACGAGGTAATGGTTAGTAGACCAAACTGTATTTGGGAACAGCTGTGGATAAAATTGGTTGTTAATAAAAATGTATTGGCAGTGGGGGTTATTTATAAGCCTCATGAGCAAAATACTCTCTTTTATACATGAATTTGAAGACCGTCTTACCTCTATTTTGCCAATTGTTGATGAGATAGTAGGGTAAATGTGCACAAGAGCGCGCACCTACATAAGAGTGCGCACGGCTAATATTGCATACTTCTGCCATCTCTATATTATTCTTCAAAGCTAGGAATTACAGGACGGCAAACCTAATGTAGAAAACATTAACAGAATGCAATTAATAACCTCAACTTAGTCTCAGTTTGCAAATCAAAGTTCGATGGTTAGCACATGTAATTTTAAGCAGTTGAATTTCAAGTGATATATTGGGGTAAGTAACGAAATAATGTGTTTCTTTTACTGCCAAACAAAAATATGTATCTTTAAGCGAATATCGAACTATAAGTAATTACATACAATTAAAAAATTAAACGAATTTGAGTATTTTTAGGTATTATGTATGACCGTACAAGAGCGCGCAATGCGGTTTTTACAAGAGCGCGCGCTGCGTACTCTTGTGCGGGTTTGCGTACTCTTGTACAGCCGATTTGTAATACAATTCTATTTTCTGTTACAATGCAGTCGATAACTATCCCACTTAATAATGAACAGATATAAGAGAAAACGTAATAGAAAACTCATTTTCACGGAAGAAAATTTGACTGAGGCAAAACGCAGAATTTCTGACGGTACGAGTAGCATTAGAAATGGGTATAGCAGAATCAACTTTAAGAAAAAGACTGAAGAGCGGAACTGTTCCAACGTCATTAGGGCGTTATAAAACTACTTTCTCAAAAGAACAAGAACAAGAACTAGCCCAACAAATTGGAGACTTGGACAAAATGTTTTATGGACTAACAAAAAAAGGATTGCAAATTGCGGCATATAAGTTTTCTGTTTTAAATAATATACCAAACACTTTTAATAAAAGTTATGAAGGGAATCCAACCTCTCAAATGTGGCCATCTTCAATACCATTCCGCGGTCATCCAAAAGCCCAATCTGTGGAAACCTCAAAAACAATTTGAATGGATCACCCCACTCTGGGGCGACTACCATCTCTTCAATTTTTCAATTTCTTCTATTCCTCTCCCACATACATTTAAATAATTATAGCAATAATTTTTTAAAAAATTCTTACTTAGTGTAACTTTTAATCCCATTTTAAACATTACTCTTTAATATCAACTGTACCTCTTGCACCTCATATGTTAAGTTAAATTTTATATAGTAGATTTAGTGTATCTACAATTGTATTTCACCTTTAGAAACCAGCTAAGATCTTAGGTATGTATAATGTCTAGCTAATATTACCAACTTTGTTAAAATATCACTCAACTTGTTATAGGCTTGAAAATGGCATTGTAGCCGAAACCGGTCGCCTTGATTAATTAATATATTTATATGTGGGATTGATTTGGAGTTGTTTTATTTTCTCACTTTTAATAAAGACAAACAGATGGCCGGTGAAACATGGATTGTTGGATTTTGTCGACGACACAACATTACTTTAAGACAGCTTGAAAAGTGCTCAATGGGTCGGGTTATGGGCTTCAACAAGACACAGGTGCAACGATTTTTTGAGAACTTAAAAGTATTGTATGAAAAAAGAAAATATACACCACAGCGTATATTTAATATGGATGAGACGGACCTTTCCACTGTCCCAAACAAACTACCAAAGGTCTTGACAACTAAGGGCAAAAAACTTGTGAGTAAAGTATCCAGCGGAGAGCGAGGACAACTTATAACCGCGGTTTGTTGTATGAGTGCTTCCGGGATTTACGTTCCCCCAGCTCTAGTATTTCCTAGAAAAAAATCCAGTGAATTGTGTAAGCGATTTAAAAGTGTGCCCGTTAAAAACAATAAACAAACAAAGAAAATTACCGATAAGCATACGCTTCAAGATTTCCAGCAAAGTGATACGATTTGTCATCAGATAATAATTAAGCCGGGCTTTGACATTGACCCACCTAATTGTTAAATAGGACAACTATAAACAAAACTCCGAAAATATAATATGTAGCGCGATTGTTTATTCTGACTTTGTATAATGATGAGTCTTCACATATAGTATAGAATAAGGTATTCAGAGACTATTTATTTATTATTTTATATTGGCCGAAAATGGGTTATTCCTTAAAAAAAAAAAATACATCACTTGACGTGAATTTTGGTAACATAGAGAAAAGTCACATAACATTTTAGACACATAGTATATTAATCATGCAGGTTCTTTAGTGAACTCTACTGGTTGTATTCAAATATTAGTTATAATCGATGCATTCTCAAAATATTGAAAGCTAGAAACAATTTCTAAAGATTCCATATGTTTGTCTAATATCAATTATTAAAGAAATGAGAAAACCAATATGAATTATTATAGCTGCTGCATTTAATTCAATAACTTACAAAAACTTTCTTAGCAAAGCAGATTGATTATATAGTAACCGAAGTGCCACGTGGAAATGGTAGAATGTGTAATGATTAACTCTCTTTAAATTTTTATGAGCAACACTCTTAGCAGAAAAAGAAAACCAGTGAATAGCAGTAGAAGAGGCCGTCGTAGTATCACAAAAATTGATGACCGTCAAACCAAGGTTAACGATTTAATGAAACTAGGCGTCGAGCCACATTATCTAAGCCAGGCGATATCGTGGCAATTGAAGATTCACAGCTCGCAGGTGGATGAAAATTAAGGCCAAAATAAAAAGAGCCTTACACAGTTGGAGAGGTATTACCACATGAAATATATCAACTTCACAAAAAGCAACAGCGAATAACTGTAGCCGCTCAAGATTAGTTGCTATGGTCATCGAAGTAATTATAAAAAAAGGTTAGTGGAAATCCCACAATATTAAATTAAAATAATTGTTTTTGTTGATTTATGGTGGAAATACCACCAAATTTAACTAAATAAATTATGATAATAAATTAACACTAGGGTTTAGTGTTGTAACACTAGTGTTTAGTGTTAGGGTGGCAATCCCACCAGATGTTCCTAAATAAATCATGATAATAAATTAACACTAGGGTTTAGTGTTGTTGCACTAGTGTTTAGTGTTAGGGTGGCAATCCCACCAGATGTTCCTAAATAAATCATAATAATAAATTAACACTAGGGTTTAGCGTTGTTGCACTAGTGTTTAGTGTTAGGGTGGCAATCCCACCAGATGTTCCTGAATAAATCATGATAAATTAACACTAGGGTTTGGTGTTGTAGCACTAGTGTTTAGTGTTAGGGTGGCAATCCCACCAGATGTTCCTGAATAAATCATGATAAATTAACACTAGGGTTTAGTGTTGTAGCACTAGTGTTTAGTGTTAGGGTGGCAATTCTACCAAATGTTCCTGAATAAATTATGATAATAAAGTAATACTAGAGTTTAGTTTTATAACACTAGCGTTTAGTGTTAGGGTGGCAATCTCACCAACAATAAATAAAAATAAAGGTAGTTAGTGGCAATCCCACCAAGGTTAATTGAAATGATAGTTAGTGGTAATCCCACTATGTTTACTGTAATGGTGGCAGTCCCACCAAGGTTAATTAAAAAGGTAGTTAGTGGCAATAGCACCAAGGTTAATTAGAAAGGTAGTTAGTCGCAATCCCACTATGTTTACTGCAATGGTGGCAATCACACCAACATTAATTGAAAGAATAATTAATGGCAACCCCACTAATGTGTTTTGTAATTGTTACAATCCCACCAACATTTATTGAAAGAGTATTAAGTGGCAATTCCACTAATGTTTATGGTAAAGGTGGCCATTCCACCAACGTTGATTGAAAGAATAACTAGTTGCGATCCCACTATGTTTATTGTAATCGTAACAATTTCACCAACATTAATAGAAAGAGTAATTAATCATTTAGCGTCTAAAAATAACATTAGTGATAATGTTCATAAGTCGTAACAGTAGTTCTGTTTTCGTATTTTGTTCCAGATATATGTCGCGCGAGGACGCACCAATTGCAGGATGGCCGTGTTAGCGGTATTTCTCTATACTCCTCACCATACATCCTTGAAGTCCATACACATGCGTGTCAGGATGGACGAGCGGGAGAAGACAGACCAGCGCAGTGGGTAGTACGCTAATAGTGGCAATACCACAGCAACATTGTAATTGAGAATACTTGATCGTGA
The DNA here is from genome assembly GCA_927349885.1 of Psylliodes chrysocephalus. Taxonomy (NCBI): domain Eukaryota; kingdom Metazoa; phylum Arthropoda; class Insecta; order Coleoptera; family Chrysomelidae; genus Psylliodes; species Psylliodes chrysocephalus. Next base: position 15,694,083 of record OV651822.1, on the reverse strand, counting down.
AATAAACCATTGAAAAAGCAGTTTAGACATTTTTATTAGGGATGATACATCCTTCATGTTTATATATGTATAAAAATCCTTTACAATTTCACCGTAGAATATAAATAAAATCAATTTAAATGTAGTTAATTATTTATTTAAAAAATAATTTCACTAGATGAAGAAAGAAAACTTTCAAATCCGTCGTCAAAGTAATAAATAAAAATATTATCTGCAAAGAAATTATTATCAATAAAATAGTTACAATATACCGACAAATTTGGCCAGTCCGCGTTTCAGTTGGAGATGAATACCGAGAAAGATAGGCGTCTGAACGAAGAAAGATAAAATTATTACACGTACAATTGTCTTTACATAAAGAAAGAGATTGTTGCGTGCAGAGGTATTCTATGAAATAGATGAGGTACCTCTCAACTTCAACCAAATGGAAAGCAGTAGAACATCCTTAATAATATTATTATTACGATATTGCAGCATATAACACCAATATAAATATCTCCATTATGCACTTGCAACAAAATAAAGTTAGCAATAATGTTAAAAACAACGCATGCCTAATTTTCAAAAACTTTAGACTTAACTAACACGATATTCAGTTTGTAATAATTTTTTTAGAATTATTGGTGTTTCTGGATACGATTTTTGACTATAATTGTAAATACGATGATCGGGTCTGCGCTTTTCGAAAACCACATAATAAATAGCTCAAGCCACATAAAGATAAATATTAGATGATTTTGGAATCACCAGCGGCATTTCTAGAATGGAGAAATTCTGGAAAGGATAAATATTTTATGAACTCTGCCCTATCAGAGAGACATTCTGGAATATTTATTATTATAAGAATTTACAAGGGCCTTCAATTTCCAATAATAACAGGAAGTGGTTTGGAGCGATAGGAAACTTTGGTGCAATATCTTAGAGATTTGTAGTACACGGTTTGTTCGTTTAATATTTGCACTATAACCGAATTGATTTTTCAATAATATTGTATAGTTATATAGTGTAGAATAAACGACAAATCTCACTCAGTTTGTGTGTCAAACTAAATGATATTCCATAATATCAGTAAGACCATCGAACTACTTCAAATTTAGAATACATTTACTGGCAAGAGGAGATTAAAAAATCTGTCACAATAATTAGTGCTCTCTTATCTATGTGAAATCTAAATTGTGGTATACTAAATAAAAAAAAAGTTAACGTCTGGCTTTTTTAACGATTATTTTTAAAATCTTTGAGTTTATATTTTTAAGTATCCAAGCCCTCTTTCAGTTTTGTAGCTCTTGTCTTTTTAAAAGATTTCCAAGCAATCTTCCTGATGTGATCCATACGATAATCTTCTGATCGTATTGAACCAGCTTCAGAGGACTGGGTTTCTCGTAGGCATTGTTTATTTTGCTTTGGATAGTGTTCGAGGTTCCCGGAAAATTAGTCTTAAGAAAAGGTCTAAAACAATTGATCAAATATCAAATGATTTAAGCAAAGATGATCTAAAATACATCTGGTTTAAATACATCTGATCTAAAACACATTTAATTTAAATTTTTTTATCTAATTGCAACGGCTTTAAAATACATTTGTTCTACAACGTTAGAAAAATAATTCAGAACTGTTGAGCATACGGTTGTATACCGATTATTGCTAACTCTTCGATGTTGTAATGAAAACAAATTTAGCCAAATTAACATTATAAACTAATCAAAATAATCATAAAAAATCATCAATTTAATATAAAAAATACATGGTTTTGAACTGGTATAAAAGGGCACCTAGTATAGTAAAAATATATAAATACTGTCAAATTAGCAGTCATCGTAGTTACATGAAATTTGGGTTTGCTCAATTTTCAGACCCAAAAACTGAAAATCGTCAATTTTAGGCAACTTTTCTCAAAAACCGTGTTTTTTTGGTTGTCACTCAATGAACAGTGGTCAAAAAAATAGATAAAATATTTTTGCAGAATGTTCCGCAATGTAATCTTATTCTAGACACACTAAAGTACTCAAAAAAAAAAGTTTTGAGTTATTGGCATTTTTGGCATTTTTGTGCCACTTCAAACTTTCGAAAAAAAAAAAATTTAGTTTTTTTTTAAGGAAAAAAAATTTGTTTAATTGTTTAATATCTTGGCCAATTAAAATCCAATTTCGGTGAAATTCACACACACACACATAAGATTTCATATTCAAAAGTAATATCTGTAAGTGGCATTAAAAAAATTTAAACAGTTTGGCCGTTATAGGCAAACAATGAAATTAGGCCCGCGGTTCACTTTGCCCTTCCGCCATATGCCCAATTTTGAGATTTCTCTTGCCCGCTTTAGGGAATCAATAGTCACATCCCTTGAGTTCAAAACACATTTTTGTTTTTTCTAATATCTTAATTTTTACAAAAGTTATTAAGAATTTAGTGTTTGAACATTTAACAAATTCAGTTTTTCGACCTTCGCCGCCTCAAAATACTAAACAAATTTCAATCGTCTATACCGCGAGAACGGTGCATCGGATCAAAATTTTTCAATAGACATGAAAATTAGCATTTTTCCTAATCTTTCAAATGTCTTAAACTGCGTTTTGAAAATATTGATTTATTTCCGACATGCGCCTGCGCAAAATTGAAAAATTGACAAAATCCAAAATTTCGGCACTTTCGAAAAACAGCTACATTCTGTTTTGCCTTTTTTCGAAAAAATCACCTTAAAATAAATAGAATTCATTTTGTTTCATCTAATTACAATTTAATGTAAGCTCAAAACCCGTAATTTAATTCGATTATTGTTGTCGATATTGTCTATTATATTCAGCATGCACTTCAGCATGGAATAAATTCTCCATAAAATTGAACTTTTTACAACTTTTGATTTCTGCATCAAATAAGCCAATAAAATGTTTTTAGACATCGTCTTAACAGTCTGTTTGTTACACCAATCTTTAAACTCGCCGTAACATTTTTCGTACTGCAGTTTAGATTTTTCGGGTATTAAAACGGAAATCGCCGAATTTACAACGCTTTTGAGTTCAGGAGGAGTGGAAGGTACTGAAATATCGCTATCAATATCAGACATTTTGCGTTTCGTCAAGAACTGTCAAAATATTTTGTATATATTGAAACATATCATTTCCATAGCACACGGTGACATTGTTAAATAAATTGAACTGCTGTTGATTTTAGAGCAATAATATATTTATTTACAATTATCTATTTTAATAATTTTAACGACTGCACGAAAAATAGTGTGTATGCCATGGCCGCGAAACTTTTTAACGACCTCAAGATTATCTTGCCTCGGCCGCAAGCGGCCTCGGCGATAACTGTTCTTTAGGTGCGTTAAAAAGGTATTTCGCGGCCTAAGCTACAAATAACTATTATTTTAATTTTATAAAATACCTAACAAACTTTTCCTATTTTGAAGAAAATTTTATTTATAAAACTAGGTAAAAATATTTGTATTTTATTTTTAATTTCGAAATATTGAATTACGTGTTCTAGATAAATATTATTTTATACACGCGTTATTTAAAACAGACTTATTTGTTTTCAAACAATACACTTCATATTCCGCCTATCTCTCAAGTAGAAAATTCAAAGTTTATGAATATTTATTCTACATTAATAAATAATCAACCAAATTGTGTTAAGCGTTTAAGCGAAAGAGAGATAATTGACTTATGATAGATAATAAATAATTTAAAATAAATGCCTAAACATTTACTGAATTCTTTCTTTATTTTCCTATGATACTCTCCTGATTTTTGCATCCAATCATAATTCCACCATCTTTTATTTGTTTCACATGGGACACCTGTATATTAAGAAGATGAGGATCTATGTTTTTTATGATATTCGATTTAGTTTGCGTATTTGATTGATCAGTAGCAATGGGCTTATTGACCACCATAGATATACTGCTAATAATTTGCGAAAAAGATTGATTCTCAGTTTTTATTCAACCATTGCAAGACTTTTAGACTTTAATTTATCAAACATATTAACACATTCAGAAATCATTTGAGACAACTTCGATTCAAACAAATTCTTTAAAATAGCTAATCAAATTTTAGGAAAAAAAGTTGAAATTATTAATCCATCTCAGAAAAAATATCCGGCAGTATAAACCAAAAAAATGAAAATAAATAATAACATATGCTATAAAATTGTTAAAAAATATTTAAAATGTTAACTATGAAAAAAATAAATAAATTATTGAAGAATTAAAGAACGAAATAAAAAAAATCGTAGAACATTTTATTCAAGATTCAAATAAAGAAGAAAAGTATTTTGAGAAATTAAACTAAAATAACAATAATATATAAATAGATACAGTAGGATGAAAGCAAAATTATAAAAAGAAATAAAGGGAAAAAATAAAAGTGAAATTAAAACAGATCCAAAAGGAGTAAGAAAGAAATATTAGAATATATACAGGGTGTTTCCGAACTTGGCGTCTAAATTTGTAGGGGTGGTAGTTCGCATAATTTAAAACCGATTCGCAGATTTTATTTTTCCAAAATATTTAAAATCAAAATAATTAAAAATTAATTAAAAATATTAAATTAGGTGTTCTAGATAAATATTATTGTATACACGTGTTATTCAAAACATATTTATTTGTTTTTAAGCAATACACTTCATACTCTGCTTATCTCTCAAGTAGAAAATTTAAATTTTGTAATATTCTACACTAATTAATAATCAACCAAATTGGGTCAAGCGATTAAGTAAAAGAGATTTAGTTGACCTACGATAGACTCCTGTATAGAAAAAAGATGTCCCATTTGAATTAAAAATCTACCTGTTACATCATCTTTTTTTTTTAATTATTCTCTTTAGTGGCTCTAAATTTGTATCAGAGCTAATATACAAGTAATGGTAAGTAAGCGTTCATCAAATAAAAAACAGAGGTAAATTGGGTATGTAGACTTTATCGTTAATACACTTTCCTTTAAATATTATAAACATAAATTAGCGAGGATATAAAAGTTTAGACTTAGAAACAATGCACTTAGGAAGCAAACTCAAAGCTCGCGCCGTACCTAGAACGAGGCGGAATAATAAATAGACGGGCAATTACTAAAGGAAAAATATTCCTATTCTCAAATTTGGTCAATTTAAAAATAAATCATGAAGAAAAAGTAGACAATCTTAAATACCGTGTCATACAAACGACAACCGACCATTTCTCCCTTGAAAACAACTACTTGCTTGTCTTATTCCGCAACAGACGTTGTATTATATCAAAAGATGAAAAACAGAGATCGAAAATCATTTTCAGTACTTTACATGGCGTTATCATTTTTGACTCGTTTATTACCTATTCGTTCTTAACCATCTTTCATGCATACGAGTAAAGGTAACACATAGGCAGAAAATCATTAGAGACTAAAGTCGAGATCGTCTAGTTCTTGCTAATAAGGATGAAACTGATCCAAGAATGACTTACTCCTTTGGAAACAAACTCAAAGTTAGAGTAAAAATTTAATAAATAACAAACACATCTTCAACAAGTAGTTGTCCTACACGTTAACCTGATTTGTCACCTCTTGTCCCTTTGTTTGGTAGAACAGTATAAGATATGGTTTACCAAACGAAACAGCACAATGAAGACAAAACATAAGACGATAATGTCGCAGAATTATTTCTAAAATGATTCAATCAATCTGTACCCAGGCAGCACACATTAGTATAACTTACGTATTTTATACGTAATACTCGTTTAATTTTGGTATTGGTTGATTCCGTATACGTTTACAGTTTACTATTATTATACATACCGTGTTTTAAACGATATATTATACGTTTTTTATATACAGCCTATGGTATATAAGTGTACATTTTTCTACGTTTAAATATAGTTAACAATATACGACTAATTTTAGTTTTCGATAAACTATTTATATACAGTGGGCCTAAATATACGTTTAGGTTTATTTAAATTAAATTCGTATAAATTTACATAATATAACAATATGTGTTCTTCGTTTATAATTCCCGTTTAAATTTCGTCTTTGTTGACTTTTTAAACGTTTACCATCTACCATTTTTATACTTAACGTTTTTTAACAGATAAATTAAACGCTTTTGTTTGTCGATACTAGTTAATATACCTATATTATTCTACGTTTAAATGTAAGTCACCTTAAACGAATAATACCAGTTTACGATGAACTAGTAGACACAAGAAAATAATATGTATATATTTAGGTTCATTTAAATTAAAAGATTATAGATATATTTATTTACATTATATTCATATTTTTTTAATTATAACCTGTAATATTTATAACAAATTCCCTGTCCACACGGAACTATTTTTAGATGGCGGATGAAGGATGACGTTCTAGTGGTACGGTCTTTTCTCATTTCTAGATACTCATGCGTATGTGTAGTATTATTGTTCAGTGTTATGTAGGGAATGGTTTGTAGCAGTACCAGGCTCGTCCATTTTCATTTGTGTACACGTTTTGTTGCATTGCTGGCGTCGTGGCTTTTACGATATTGATTAAAAGCATAGGTAAGTTTCTATTAATGTTTTAATTTAACTACTCCTTTAACAATTGTTGCATTTTACAACAACTACTGTTTTATAGCTAGGTACAATGGGTAAATGATTATAGAAACTCCAAAATATAACCTTACTTTTGTTTCTTTTATTTTTATACGTATTTTCAGGCTACTTATTTTCCTTTGTTTTTGGTTAGTTGTTTTTTATTTAATAAAATGTCTAAAATAACCCTGTCTCGGCGTCATCTGCGTAGAAAAATAGCACAAAATGTTTAAGATGCTTTAAAATCAAATCAATTTTTTTTAGTCCCAATGAAGATAACATTAATAAAGCTTCGGAAATTAATATATCATCTGATTCTATTATTTATAATAATTTCCAAGAAAATAATACAAATTTAACTTCGGAGCTTTTAGAAAATATTTCACCTGAAATTGAAATACATTTTGGTTATAGGAATGGGGATGAACCAAGCGACTTAACCGATCGAACGATTAGTTGTGCCATGCAAGATTGTCGTAAGTTAGCTAAGATTTTAATTTTCATATATATTTTTTGTTATTTAAAGAAAAGTTCCGTTTAGTTTGTTATTCAGTATTTTAGTGTTTATTTTTTTTTAACTTATTTATTTTTTAGTATTTTATTGTTTTTTTTTTAATAAAATATTGTTCTGTACATATAACAAGTGATCAAAACATTTCCTAAATATTTAGGCCAATTACAACTAAAATAGAAACACGAGTAATGCCTATTTCTGGTATACACACCTGCTATGGAAGAAATCCAAACTGTCATTTAAGAAATGTTAACATTTTTCCATGGCCTCTTTTAGAAATTTTGTTTTGATCACTTTATTTAATTTGTGTTTGAAAAACATTTAAAACTAAATCAGGTAACGCATTTTACATATTAATAAAAATCATACAAATATATAAGGTAAATCTAATATAGACGTGTAGTAAAACAGGATAACTAAAGGTAGATAAAGTAGTAATGTTAGACGTATAAAAAAAATATACGTTTATAGGGTGGACAGTTTCACTTATATATTGGGTAGCATATCAACGGTATCCATACGTAGATTGTAGTACATAAAAAAACGTATTTTATACGAAAGTGGATTCGTATAAATATACTACAACTATAAATCTAATATAGACGTATAGTAAAAACGTTTAATTATAGGTGGATAAATTCTTAGTAATCGACGTTTATATATGACAAATAATATATGTTTATAAGGCGGACATTTTCACGGATATATTTGGTAGTACATCAACCGTATTCATACGTATGGTAATAGCTAAAAAAATACGTAATTTATACCAAAGTGTGCTGCCTGGGTATTAGAGTGAATATTAAATGAGAAAGGTTTTTTTTGGCATAGGCACATTGCCATTCAGTCAGACACAGATTAGTCCATAATTAGAACTACCCAATGAGAAAAGTTTGAAATAGAAACTAAAAGCTATACAACTTGATTAAAAAGTGTAGTTTTGTTTATAACAAAAAGTAATACGTAGATCCTAAAAAAAAAACAAAACAACAATAATTAAATATTATACATTGTTAAAATCAACTCATTGTGGGGATTATAAAAATGTTAAATTATACATTTATAATAAACAAGTTTCGCGTCACTTTCGGTAGCGCCTGTCTATTCAGAATATTTTAGATCTATAGATCCCATAAATCTTACGAATAGCTCCATTCAATTATCAATATATAATAGCTTGAATAAATTAGTCTGGGACAACCTGTATGTTATTTTTGAATTAATCTAATTTCTTAGAGTAACTCCAGTAAACAGAATACTTTAAATTAGTGTACTGTTTTTCCAGAAGATTAAATAAATTAAACATGTAAATATCTTCAAGTGGGCCCAAAATATACTATAAATAATTTGGCAAAATATAAGATATATGACAATTAATCTACTTTTTGTTCAATCAAAATGTGGTGTTTCAATTTAATTTTCGTTATAACTTTAATAGTATGTACAACAGCATCTCCTCTTTATAACGAGACAAGTTACGGCGATAGTTGTACAATTACTTCTTTCTCGCAAGTTAGTAACGTAGTAAAAAGTTGTACAAACATAATTATTAATGGACTTGCCGTACCTGCAGGAAAAACTTTGCAACTTGACTTAAAATCTGGAACTACTTTAACTTTCCAAGGTACTACATCTTTTGGTTATGGTACGAAATGGGCAGGGCCACTAATTTTTATTACAGGAAATAGGATTAATGTGATTGGAGCTCCTGGTTCAAAATTAGATGGACAAGGACCTCATTACTGGGATGGTCAAGGTGGCAAAATACCAGGAAAACCAAAATTCTTCAGAATCAAAGCTACTGGAGGATCAACGTTCTCAAATATCTACTTGCTGAACTGTCCTATTCAATGTGTATCGATCCAAAACTCCAACCAACTCACTTTATCAGGATGGAATATTGATGTTTCCGCTGGTGACAGAAATAAATTAGGACACAATACCGATGGAATTGACACTTCCAATTCAGATACTGTTACAGTTAAAAACTCAGTTATTAAGAACCAAGATGATTGTGTTGCTGTTAATTCTGGAAAAAATTTACACTTTTCGAACTTGCAATGTTCCGGTGGACACGGTTTAAGCTTGTCTGTTGGAATGGGTAAAACTGATCCTTCTAAAAACCAGGTATCCAATATAACTTTCAGTGATTGTACTGTTACAAATTCCCGTAATGGTATCCATATTAAAACGCACTCCGATGCTGCTCGCGGATCTGTTAATGATGTAACTTATAGTAACATAAAATTATATGGAATCTCCCGCTATGGAATAAACGTACAACAAGATTATGAAAATGGCGGTTCAACTGGAACTGCATCAAATAATATTCCAATTAAAGGGTTAAATATGAATAGAATAACTGGAACTGTGACCGGATCTAATTCATTAGCAATTTACGTACTTTGTGGAAATGGTGCATGCTCTAACTTCTATTGGTCTGGAGTATCTATTTCTGGTGCCAGCAAAAAAAGTTATTGTAATTACAAACCATCTGGAGTTCAATGTTAAATATGGGTATAAATATATTATAAGGATATAAATAAGGACGAGAATGAGTACACGAATATTTTTTTTTATATATAAATAAATATCTATACTTTGAATTTTTTTTTATTTTCCTACAATAAATTTTTAATTACAGATTTATTTAAAAAAATATTTTAAAAAAGTTAGAGTTTTCTATCTACAGTTATCGAATCGCTGCACATACACGCATACTGATATATAAAATCTTCAGGTAGTGAAATTGCATAACAAAATTTAGATGTTACTGTCAATATTTAGAAATTAATTTAGCAAAGCTAGTTAGTATGAATTCTAGAAAATCAATTGAAAACCATATCAAATTTAATAAAAAAAATATTATTACGGGGATTATTTAAGCAGTCAAGCCTTCGATCACGTCAAATATGGGTGATTGTGAGACTTAGCCGACTTATTTGCTTAGCCCTCAAGTATTCAGGCGTTTTTAGGAAAAACAAATGTGATTTTTTAACCATCATATATATAAAAACAAAATGTTTAAAAAAGAAATCAAAATTCCTTAATTTTAATTTAAAAATTGTAAGGCACTGTTTTAAAAATATGTTTGGTTTCGATTGTTTACTACCATGATATGCTTTGAGTGATGTTGCCGCTATATAAACTTTGAATATTGCTATGTTAGCGAAATTAGGTATCGGAATGAAGAGAGTTAGTCAATCTTTGTAATAATTGATAGAATTAGCATCTCGGTGTTGCTCTGTATTTTAAGTATTAAAACTCGTTGTTTTTGAGCTTAAAACATTTGTTTTCTTGAATATTCTTACAAAATGCATATACAGCCTGGATTAAAATGTTGTCTTTGTTATACAACACAGATATGCCGTATGTGCTTAAGTGAGGCCCAGAATGGCTCGACAAAAGTGTTTAAAATATATATTTTGTGAAAATTATAAATAAAACAATCAGTTTTCATTTAAATGTACATTATTAGATTACATATAGTCAAGCTGGTAAATACTTGAGGTTCCCTATCCAGAAGTTCCATATTATAAGAATTCGCTCTTACTTCCTTTATTTCTTGGAAATTATCTTTGACCGAATAATTTAGATCAGTCAAAAGATAACCATCTTTAGTTACAACTTCGACATTTTGTTGATTATTAGGGATTGCCAAAGTCTCGTTACCGGACATGTTGGTACCAATGAAAGAATTTTCTTAGATCTACTTGAAATTTTTCTGAAAATATTAAATTGGTATCACTAAAAAATAATTAATTTTCGCACAAAATTAACAAATTTTGTTATTACCAATAATGAATAATTATTAAATTAATATTTAGTAGGTAATTTTAATTTTGTTAAAAAGCTTAGTCGGCAGTTTAGTAAGATGAGACATTGAAGAAAATCGACTTACTTTTTACATTACATATGAAAGGACATTTCAAAGTCATTTAATGTTGTTTTTAGTGTAAAAATAAAATTCTATATACATATAGTTCTGCCTATAATAAATTAACTTATAAATATACATACATTTAATAATGCAAATATCACGAAAAAATAACAAATATTAACGCTTTATCAACTAATACACTTGAGTCTTGGAATACACTGGACAAATAAACACAAATCGCCGGTAAATCTTAAATTATGGCGCGCTACTAACAGCAAACACCATACATGACTGGTCCTAACTGGAAAAGCCGTATCTTCACAGAAGCGGCAGTAGATACGGCATTTATAATTGGTACTATGCACATACGGCGTATTTTCTTGGGACAGAATACTAACTTTGCAGATACGACTAATTATTATGTTGGATTTTTTGTATTTTGGAGTCATATACGGCATTTCGGCTTGGTAAAAAGTTAATTTAGCTTGCCACGAACCCGTTGATGCAAAAATTTCAAAATCCGATTTTCTTGTAGATACGGCATCGGTTTTTAGGACGGCAGAATTATCCTCTTTATCTTCAGTGCTTTTTATTGATTAGTTTTAGTTATTTTTTATTTAACAAAGTTACTGATTAGTTTTAGTTATTTTTTTATTTGATAAGTTGACATTACTTTTTCTTTCCCTATATATAGCATGTTTTAACATAATGAAACGTGAAAAGAGGAGTTGCTTTTAGAGTCTGCAAAGTATTTGCCTCACTTTGCGGTTTTTAATATCAATAAGCCATGAAAGCTGAAAATGGTTTTCGACGCCGCAGCCAAATCGCATGGAATTAGCCTTAATGACATGCAATTAGCAGGTCCTGACTTATTGACACATCTAGTCAAAGTACTTTGGACTTTCAGACAGCGAAAGATAGCGTTTTGTGGAGACATAGCAGAGATGTTCCATCAAGTCAAAATTTTCAAAGATGACCAAAATGCCAAAGGCATCCTATGGCGAGGGCGGGATATATTTAGAGAACCATTCATATATAAAATGCAGGTCATGACATTTGAAGCTACCTGCGCGCCAACATTAGCCCAATATGTTAAATATAAGAATGCTTCTTAATTTCAATTAGCATTTCCAGATGCATTTTATGCTATTCTAAATAAGCATTATGTCGATGATTACTTAGATTTTTGTGATTCAGAAGATATAGCCATAAAACTAATTTTTGACATCATTCGCGTACATAGTCAGGGTGGGTTTCATATTAGAAATTGGGTGTCAAATTCTAAAAAAGTACTTTCTAGCTTGCCAACAAAAACTTTAAATACTTTAATTCAGATTCTAAATTGCCAACAAAAAGTATTTTGGGGATTCAGTGGGACCCAGAAAATGATGTTTTTAGATTTAAATTAAATTTAGAAAAAATACCAGACACATTCTTAGATTCAAATTTTATTCCTACAAAGCAAGAAGTTTTGAAAATAGTTATGAGTGTTTTTGATCCTTTAGGGCTTTTAAACAATATTACAGTTAGAAGTCCAATTATTTTGCAAGAAATATGGCGAGAAAAGACTGAGTGGGATAGTCAAATCTCACCTAATTTAAATTTCAAATGGCAACAATGGCTCCAAGTGTTAAAACTCATTACTAACATTCAAATACCACGTTGGTATTCTTTAAATTCTCTTTAAAATTGCTTTATTCAATTGCATGCTTTCTCCTAAAGACCATGCTTGTGTACAGGGTTTTTCATTATATTTTGTCCACTACTTATTTTCATTATTCTTGTGAACACAAAAAAGTTCCAAGTAAATCTTTTTTGTTTTACCTCAACTTTTTCGGCCACAGTATAACTTATTACAAGCAATCAACTGACAACTTTTAATAAACAAACAACTGTTTCACTTGGAAACATCATTTTCATAGCCATCTATGTGTTACGCTTTCATAGTATAATAAGTCACTAAATAATTAAAATATTATATATTTGTAATCAGGAAATAAAAGTTTTCTTAAAATGACAAAAATATATAGGGTGTCCCATTAAAAAAATGAAATTATATTTTGTTGGAGGTATATACAATTCTGCCAGTTATTTTATTTTTAATCGGTACGGGTAAAACAACAAAGCTTATACTTAAAACTTTTTTTGTATTCGCAATAATAATGAAAATAAGTAGCAGTCAAAATATAATGAAAAACCCTGTACCTTACGTAAGAATAGAAAGAGAACGAGGTGTAGAAGTAGCATTTTCGTCGTCAAAGTGTAAGGTTGTTCCTTTAAAAGAAATAGCGATACCAAGGCTAGAGTTAGAGGCAACCCTCTTAAGTAGTAAACTTGCAGATCGCATTCAACGATGTCTAGAGGTGAAAATCAATAACACATTCTTTTGGACAGACTCTAAGATTATCATTTTGTGGATTGTCTCATAAAAATAAATTTAAACAATTCGTTTGCAACATAATACAAAAGATTTTAGACCTTACTGACAGAGACATGTGGAAGTGGGTACCAACTGCATTTAATCCCACAGACTGTGCTACCTAATAAAAATTCAAAATGGCTTTCAGGGCCAGATAGCCTTTTGAAATCATATGAGCATTGGCCCCAAGGTTATATTGAGTGTCTGAAAGAACTGTCAGAGATAACAAACATTTATAGGAATAACTATAAATGTTACAACACTTTCCGTTGTTTTACCTGATTGTAATAGCTTTTCATCATGGCAACGGTTATTAATGTCATCTGCTTGGGTTTTAAGATGAATTAATCGGTGTCGCAAAGATCACTTCCACTCACAGAACTGAACTGTGGAGGAATTGCATATTGCAGAACAAGTATGGTGGAAAGTGTTGCAGTCAATATCATTTTATGATGAAATTCAGTCAGTAAAAACTAATGGTTCCGTAGGTAAAAACAGCAAACCTTTAAATTATATTCTTACTTGGACGAATTTGAGATCATGAGGAGTCGAATTAGTACGAATCTTCCTGGATTTAAAGATATTCCTGTTATACTTCCTTCAAAAAATCGTTTTACTGTACTACTTATTAATTTATATTACAAAAATTTAAGCATCAGGGTCGTAAAACACAATTTAATGAAATTAGACAGTTATATTGGATACTGAGACTAAATAGTTTGGTAAAAAAGATAGCTAATTCCCTTACATCCGATTCCGTCATTATGGCCATCCAGAGATTGTGCTTAAGAAGAGGCTACCCATTAGAGCTTTTTAGTGACAATGACACTAATTTCAGAGGAGCTGATCAGGAACTCCAGCTAGCTCTAATAGAATTTGATCAAGAAAAACTATCTGTCAACCTTTTGGTTAAAGGTATCAAGTGAATTTCAATCGATTAACAGCAAGTCATACGGGTGGAGTTTGGGAGCGGATGATACGACCTGTTAAGTCAACTCTCAATATTATATTGAAAGAACAAGGTCCCCATGAAGAAGTTTTGCATACCATGGTGTTAGAACTTACAATAAATTCTAGACCGCTGAATGATATTACCTTAGATTACCAAGACGAAATCATTTCCTTTTGGGACCGAAGTATAATGCCAGTCAAATATATCTTCCTAAAATTTTACTATAGGAAACTTCAGCTCGCAAAAACAATGGATGTATGTTCAAGACCTTGCCAACAAATTTCGGAAACCATTTATAGATGAGTAGTTACCCACTCTTCGTTTGCGATCCAAGAGGCATCAAGAGAAAAACATTGATGTCAATGATGTGGGTATTGTTGTGGACGATTGGTCGCCAAGGAATACAGGGCCTAAAGGAATAGTCACGGCAACTGAAGGCGATTTGGAGAATATTGGACAAAAATATCAAAATGCGCTTACATGTGAAAAAGACCAACAGACTGGTTATGGAAACGTGAAAATATACCGAATAACTAAAACTAACCAGTAACAGTCAGAGCTGGGGAGGATTCGAATCATATAGGAATTGAATCCTGAGATTCGAATCCTTTTTAAGGATCTGCGAGCGGTATTCGAATAATTAAGAAAAGAAGGATCCGTGGTCCGGATTCGTCGAAGAAATTCTTAAGGATTCGTATTTTAATCACCAATATTAGTGTCGGATCCATTTAGAGACCAAACTGCGCCAGCGCAAACGGTCTACTCACACCCTGACTTGTTCCGAAGTGTAAACTGAAACAAACTGAGACTGAAGACCGATTGTTGATATTTAGAAGATAAACGTAAGAATCTACAAATTGATTCAAAGAAGGCAGTAGAGCACCTACGCAATTTTGAATTAAAACCTGTGCCACATTTTTAGGCTATTTTAAGGCTATTTTTAAACCCCGTTAAAAAAATTTATGATCCTCGTTTTTTTACAAAAATCAAGGTTCTATTCTAGCTTCGAACGAAGACAGCAGAGCACCTCGCTTTTTTAATGCTTTTTTCTAAAACCAACCACATTGCTAGTTTTAGGCTCCTAAAATATTATAAAATTTTACTAAAAAATTGCTATTTATAAATAATACAGGGTGCTTTGTTCGAACAAAGTCAGCAGAGTACCTCGGTTTTTTAAAGCTTTTTTTTTTCTAAAAACAACCACATCGCATTTTTAGACTATTTTTAGGCACTTGAAAACTGTACTAAAAATTGCTATTTTTAAAAATACAGGATGCTTAGCTGGAACAGTAGCTGAATTAAATACACGCATACTGTCTCGATATTAGAACCACAATCGAATGCATTTTGCTTTGACTATAATAGAGTCGACACCTGACTTTTTCAAACGTCGTCACTTATGTCCAGCTGTTCACGCCAGAACAATGTTTAATTAACACATATATTATATAAATTGATCGAATTAACCATCTAAAAATACTGCATGCACAGAAATGGTTAACAAAAGTCCCACTAAAACTATTTAAATTACACCTTATATATTTTTAGAATAATTGTTCAGAGATTCTATGACCTCAGTGAAATATTGTTTTTACTAGACTGAAACTATGGGTTATAGCGAATCCACATAAAAAAACAAAATTGTACAAGAAGATATAAGCACGTCAGCTTGCCTTATTGATGAAGACAAACCTAGGTTAAACTAAAATCTCGGGTAATGTTCCGTGAATTAATTAAACGATTATCAAAATAAGTAATTTTAGATTATACTGTGGAACTTGGGTCATAGGTTTATCAAAACAAACTTAATAAAAATAAACTTTCTTCTATGATGAAGGAAGAGGTATTACAATATTGGCAAAAAACGAGTAATTAAAAGCATCGTCAAAATTACAGACAGTCCATCGTCCAATACATTAAGCAAAGAGTCAGAATCTTGTAAGCTCCGATTAACAAATTCAATTAGTGAACCACAAGTGTTACTACAGTAAAACCTGAAGAAATTTAACGCATATACCGACCACTAGAGATTGGTAACGAGAATGTCTATTCCTTGCTGATGACTCCTAACTAGCTTAAAATGGGTTCACGAATGACATTTTCCTTGATAAGAAAAATAAAAGTTAGAAAGTTAAAATTAATTTTGTTTCTGCTGTTTGTGTTTTGATATAAATCAATGATTTGAATTCAATTTTCTTTATTTCACATCTTGATTACATTTAAGTTAGTTTGAAAATACCCTTTTTTTTTTAATATTTTAATAATATTTCTTGTTATACTAGTGAGAAGAATTATTATTATTTTTTTAATTAAAATGTATTTTATTTTTAATTTCGAAATATTGAATTAGGTGTTCTAGATAAATACTATTTTTATACACGTGTTATTCAAAACAAACTTATTTGTTTTTAGGCAATAAACCGTTTATCTCTCAAGTAGAAAATCCAAAGTTTGTGAATATTATTTTACATTAATAAATAATCAACCAAATTGGGTTAAGCGTTTAAGTGAAAGAGATGTTATTGACTTATGATAGATATCTGTATTGGAAAAATATGTTAAAATTAAAATAAATTCTAAAACATTTAATGAATTCTTTCTTTTTTTTCCTGTGATACATTTTTAAATACAGATTCATTAAAAATATACCAAAAGAAAGTCGATCAGAGCTTTCTTTTTAGAGTTATTGAATCACCATACATACACTTATGTAAAAACTCCTGGTGAAATTACATATATGGTCTATACGCTAGTTGATATACTGTGTTTTTAAATGGTCCCCGATATATTTTTGTGGCATTATGTTGTCCAAGGTGTATATATTGAAGATCTCTTGGTTACTAGTCTTAAAAATTGCCAGTTTAGTTTTAATAGTGATAGTTTAGTGATATGATTGGGACTATACACACATATGATAGAGTGTTCCACATACACTTGTGTTTTTTTCTACTTAATATAACAGCTTTTTTTTTTCATTTGGTCACTGTTCAATAAAACTCAAAATAAGTCTGTATACTAGTTGTTGTTTAGATTATACAGGGTGATCCAAAATATCAGCATGCAACAAAAAATTTAGAGGCAGAAAAACACGGATATATTTCGAATCTCTTAAAACATACAATTTTTACATAAAGAAATTATTGCACTGGTTTGTCTGACACTTACAGAAGGACCAACACTCACCCAGCGATTCTACAATCACAACTATTTTCTCGATAATATTTCAAACAATTACAGCTTAGTACAATCTCTTTGGTTGGAGGAAAAAGATTTTGTACACGCATGGGCCACAAGGTAACCGTTTTTTTATTGTAACCAAATTGGAGAGAATCGAAAAGATTTTATGTTCTCTCCAAACAGTGATTTTGAATATATACAATATAAAAAGTTCTTAGAATATGGAATCTTATGTTTAAAGTTGTTGGTGGCAATTTTTCTAAATAGATACACTTTTGGTGATAATACATCCAATACCTTAGCTCATTAAACGTTTTGAATGAAGTGATTTTTTTTTAATAATCTAGCTCTATAAGAAAATGAAATCTATTGATTCTGAAAAAAAAAAAAAAAATTAAAAAAATGGGGGTTAAGTGGATTTAAAATACTAAAAAAACGAACAATAATGTCAACTTGAAATTTTTGACAAAAACAAGCTCTATGAGCGGAAAAAGCCTATTCATTTAAAAAAAAAATATAAACAAAATCGGGGGCAAGGGTGTTAAAATATAAGAAAAATCCTAACTCAGGAACAATAAACGAAAATAAATTGAAATCTTTACGTAGGGGTAGAGGTGTTATCTCTGGGTAGAGGTCACTCGGTGCAGTGCAAATTTTAGCATATACGGGTTCGGTTGTTACCGACATAGCATGAGAGGGGGCCGCCAGAATAACGCGAGGGTAGAGTGTTGAATATGTAATTTTTTTGCGTGAACTAATTCATAAGGTGCAGCGCTGAAAATTTGCAGAGTAATCGGAGGTGGTACGAGTAAGTATACAAAAAATGCCAAAAGTCTAGGTGAAAGATAAAGACCCGCCAGAAGGCGCTAATGTTGCGAAAACATTTGCAATAATTATGTGACTCGGTGCACTTCTGGCAATTTGTATACTTATAATCTGATTCAAAACTGGATTTTCTGCAAAACGCCAGTAGGCTAAGTGGAAGAATAGCAGAGATATTAGCGACACTATGTGCGTCGGCGGCTCACTGGATGTACCATTATTTTTGTATTTTATCTCATTAGTTGCACTTCTGGCGATTTGTCACTATATTTTATGGCACCATTAGACAAATGCCAGAAGTCAATTAAAAAGCCATGCAATTAAAAAGTTTTAATATTTGTCGAATACAAATACAGTATTACCCCGGACTTTCGCGATAGGTGGGACCAAGCGATACGTATAAAGTGTATGTAATCGGAAACAGAGTTTAAAGAAAACAATAATTTAGAAGAAACATGTTTAATAAAATGTTAGATAATTAAAACAATTTACATTACTATGAATAAAATAACATAAACCGAAATATTTTGATTATTAAAGACTTCTTATATTTTAACAATGTCGCCTTACGTGTTAAGTTTTCTTCTTCTCATGTAAATTTTCCTCGTAGCATGCTAGTAATTTTTTTATTTCCCGTTTTGTAGTAGAAACGCGTTCTTTATTGAAATCTAAAATTTGTAGCCCCTTTTCAATTGTACTGAGGCCTTCTGTTAAGTGTAAAATCGTCATTTTATTTTTCGATTTAGTTTGTTTAATGTTATGATCATGCTAACGCATTTCTATAAGCTCGTCAATTGTTAGCTCTTGATTGTGTGAATCCAGAAATTATTGGAAGTCATCATCATCGACCTCTAAATGTAATTGTTTGATAATATCGACCACTTCTTTAATTATACCATCGATTTATTCAGGATCTGAAGCTGATTCTCTTTGGGTTTCTGTGGGATAAAAAAGAGACACAGATTTTTCCACAAGCCATTCAAAGTTTTTTGTGAAATCTCATTCCAAGATTATCCAATTCTTACAGCATCTGAAACAATAAATTGCTTTTAAAAAAAACTTTGACAGAAAGCTATTTTATCTCATAGCTTCATTAGATGTACACCGTATAGTACAAGTATTTGGGATGATATTTATTTCATTAACAGTACAATGAAATAAATTGATTTTCCTTGGCTGAAGAACCAAGAAACCAAGAAACTTCCGGCTAGAAGAGCTATGGTATCCCAAGTCGTAAGTCGATCACACAATCAGGTGTAGTTTAATTATTTAGCAAGTGTTTAAGTCCTTTCAAATGGTTTCGGACACCAACCGATTTAATTTTTATTTTTATAATTTAAATTAAAAAAAAAAAACAAGTGGGTAAACAAAAATTTATCACGAGAAGAAAATTCTAATTGATTTCTGAAATAGATAAGATATACTTCAAATGAAATTAATTAATAAATTAACACTATATACGAAATAAAAAAATAAAGTATAATAAAATTGTTTATTGTTACATATAGCAGGAGTATATAGTATACCACAGTTTACAATTCAACAGTTTACAATATAATACGGTTATCCTCAAGTTAGATAAGGTAAAAGAAAGGAAAAATTATGCTTGGTAGAACGTTACTTGTATCCAACTTCTCTGTCCTCCGTCTCATTTCGTGTCTTAGCAGATGATAGGTCTCTTAACAAGAGCACTGACAATCTCTTAATTATCAGCTGAAGATAGGCCTTTTAACAAGAGCGCTGCTGGTTTCAGTCCTCAGAGCCACTCCGGAACATGTAAGAATGATAAAAAATTAGCTTTAGTATTTGACCAATACAGATATATACTCTTATAAAACTAGAGCAGTTGATAGTAACTCTCGTCTACGATTTATATGGTTATATGAGTGTTCGAAGCAACTTTCTATTAGTAAATTACTAAAAAAATTAATCGACAGCTAATCCTGACTATGGTAAAGTGAAATGAACTGCCAGGAAAAAGTTAAAGAAGAAATAGTCAATGAACAATTTAAATTAGAAAAAAAAAATATTTTAACTTATACTAAAATTCACACAGTTTACTAATACTAAGGATATATAAACAATGGTACAAGAAAGAAAGTATTTGTTTAGGATATGCAGAAACTTTTGACAAGTAAAAAAATCTACTAGAAAAACAAAATGCAATAATGATTGAAGAAAGAACTAAGAACCGATTAAATATTAAAAGAGTATAGGTATTATAAAGATAGTATTTCACGAACTATTAGCGATCAGTATTTGAAATAGTTATTGTTTTCCACTAAGAAAAAAAATTTAAAAAAAATTGTAACTAGGCAAAAAGAAAAAAATTCAAAATATTCAATTCTTTATAGCACTGCAATGGATTAAGTATTTAGCCAAATAAGAAAATACAAAATTTTATTCTAGTGAAATTATTAACCTAAAATTGTTAAGTTCTCCGAAAATAAAACAAAAATCTAGAAACTGCTAAGTGTTTAAACCTTTGGTAATATTTCTTTTTATAAAATATTTCTAAAGACAACTCGAGTTAAAAATAAAAAAAAATTAAAAGGTGAAACAAAAAAAAATGAATGAGAAACAAATGACTCGATAAGCAAAAGCACTAAGTTTAAAATGTTAACACAGTATCAAATTACTATTTCAAAAATCTGTTTACTGTAAAAACTGATGGATAATAAAAAATAAATGCGAATGTCGATTCAAAGTCACTGGAACTGAAAAATTCATATTTAAGTGAATAAATCCGAATTTTCAAGTTTTCTCACGAAAAGAGAAATATTTATTAAATTAACAAAATTTAGTTTGTTTGAAATCTCCTCAAATATTTTACTGATTCTATCAATAGTATGCAAAATACTAAATCAAAAAATTCCCCATATCCCTTACAAATTTGAGGAAATTAGATTACATTGGTACAGATGACTAAACCCGAAAAAAATATTCCAATCGCAGTTATGCGAGTGTATAAATGCGGAATCAATCCGTAAAAAACAAAATCTCTTAAACCCTCGTGACGAGGTCAAGAAAAAATTTATAATTTTTATTTGCGTTTTAGGAAAATAACAGAAACCACACTGGTCATAAATATACGTTAAATATATATCAAAAAATTAACCGGTGGGAGTAGAATTCAGCGACCCCTTGAACCCAAGGTAAGTTGACCCGAATCTCTCGCTGCTTTGTAGAATTTTCCTTTACTTACCCAATAATAAACAAATAAATAACAATAAATTATCAGAATCAAAATTCTCTCAACGCAACGAGATATTCATATCTTACAAGCAAAAAGCCACTTACCTTTCATTCAAACAGCCTCTGGGAACCACTGACAGTTCCATCCGATCTATCGTCGAAGGTAAACCCAAAATGGGGCATGTTCAAAAATTTTTAAAAATTTTTTTATGAGTTCAAAATAAAGCTACATTTAAATTTTTTTTATCTATTCATTTGCCGAGTTATTAGTTTTTAAATTTATGACGTCACCGGGAATAGACCAATAGGAACTAGCCACACAACGTTGCCAGTTAGATAGTATACGAAAAGTAATATACGTTCGTTTGTGTGCACCGTCTTACTTTAAGACTTCTAAAATATCGTTAAACAAATATCTTTTAAATATAAAATATCAAATGTTTTTAAAAGTATTATTTATGTTAAAACTTTCACCATATTTATAGTTTCATTGTTTTTAAAACGACAACTGATAAACAAGAAAATGTAAATGCGGCAGCACTGCATGTGTCATCTGTGAATCAGAAATTTTTGTGTTGTCAATCGATAATTATGCAAGTTTGATGTTTTTATAAATATTATAAGTATGAAAAAAGGGTTTCCTCCCAAGATGTGATAATGATTTATATTTCACATTCATTATTAAATAGTATATTACATTACGAGTGTGGAAAGTGACATTTTTCACACGAGTGGAAAATATTGTCGCACGAAGCACAAACCGAGTGCGACTATCACACGAGTGTGGAAAATCACTTTTCACACAAGTGATGTACAATATTTTTCCTACGAACACAAAATAATTTCATCAAAAAATGTAAAACCCGGTTATTAATATAATAATTAAAATGTATTTAAAAAAATAATTAACAATAATTTTCATATTTTTTAAACAAAAAAAAAAACAAAAAAAACAATTCTGCCACGCAAGGATTTGAACGCGGTCGCTAGCCAGGTCTCAAATGGCAAAGTTGATAAGTCTAACATCCTAACCATCTGAGCTAGTAGGCCTTACGTTAATTGAATGATCTAATCGGTTATGTGTTTAACCGGAATAAAAAGCAATCATATCTTAGTTATTTTAAAATTATTTTAATAATAATTGTTAAAGATAAATATCTATGATCTAATTTACAACAATTTCAATAATTTAACAATCATATCGATTTTAGTATTAATATGGACATTACATAGATCAAAATAGAAATGATGTGTTTGACATTTTGTGACAGCTGCTGCGGAAAGTAGCATATTCGTACACAGGTGAAAAGTAAATTCTTATTCATACGCATGTGATATAGGGCACTTTCCATAGGACTATATAGTGTGATATGTGTCACTTTCCTAAGTGGTCGTAGAAAAAATATTTATTAGTGTTGCTAGAAATATGAAATGACGAAAAATATTATCATTACATAGAAAGGCTTCAAGAAACAGCTAAATTATTTTGTTGAGGTTTGTATCTATACTCTTTAATAAAATAAAAATGTTTTATTGTAATTTAATTGTTCAATTATCTACCATTGTAGTAACGATGATTTTTTCTTTTTTTTAGATACCAGATGATTTTGAAAACTGTTCATTTTTTAAATGATGGATAAACCTTTACATATAAGAAGTGGGTAGTACCACACAAATGTCTCCACAATTCTTGTTATTCACCACATAAGAGCCAGCTCACTGATTCTACCAAAAAAAGAAAAACAAAAAACAAAAAAGTGTTGACGAAAATAACCTTCTACTAGAGGCATTTTTCATCTCTATTTAATAAACATACACCGGATCTTCAAGATTGCCCCCTTCGGTTAATTTAAAATGAGCCTACTATAAGTTCGAAGGTGTATATCCTAAAACCCCTTCTGCAAGAACCTGCCTCGAAACCTCCTGAAAGTTTTAAAGATAGTGAAGTTTTGTCTGAATCGGAAGAAACATCTTTAATATCTGATTCAAAGGGACTTAATAATGAGCAGGATCTTTAAAACCAATGATCTCTCAAAATTGAAAATAAACCGAAGGTATATTAAGGATTGCCCAACAGTGTTTTTAAAATCCTCAATATTTATAAGAAGAAAAGTATAGCTTACATAAACCTTTTACATTTCTGTGTGAATTAGTGGTATTTATAACTTAAAAGAACTCATTTTGTAAGACTAAATACCAAATAATTTAATAAACTGTCTGTTTTTTTCTTTTTGGTTAATTTATCACATTTCAGAGATTATAATAATTGTATATAAACAAAAATATAAAATCTGTGAAAATTTTATTTATTAACCTATTATTAAAATATAAAAATAACTGAATAAGATAAACGAAGTAAAAAACACTTATTTACAAATATTAAAAAATATATACACAAGCCCTAACAATAATAGAGATGTCAAATTAAAATGTACTCTAAAAATTCATTATCAAATTCAACTTGTTATCGACTTCATTATTTACTTCAACTGTGTAAAAAACAATGCAAAATACTTTATGTTCATGTGTGATTATTCCGTTTACTGGGCAAATATCTCCTTTTCTCAAGTTATTCTGGGAACTCGCATTATCTCCATATACAGGGTCCGGCAGTGAAACGGAAAGATTTGCAAAATAATTTTATTGTTTCATTGTTTTCTAATACATTAATAGAAAATGAGAAAGTAGCCATTTGGTTTACAATATAAAAAAAATATTTTTTGAACACTACATCCGCCAAATGTCCTCCGTTACAATTTATGCATTCTTGGAGTCCTGCCTGAAAGTTTTGCTAACTTATATTTAACAGAAATTCGTACCACTAAAGGCGAATCTTGTACGTGGGACTTATAGAAATATATTCTACATAGCATTTCTTTTTTTTACTATTTTTTTTTAATTTATTATAGATACAAATTAGCTACAGCATTGAATATTTTATAAATAATTATCATATACATAAATAATTGGATAATTGCAAATAAGTAAAGTTCTTTTTAGTTAAATGATTTTAGATTTAAGTTATATTAAAATTAATAAAATCTTAAAATGTTTGTCCTTGTTTAGTTAATATCCATTGCTGCAATTTAGATCTATAAAGACCTATCGAATTTAGGTTTTTAAATTCCACCGGAAGTGCGTTAAATATTTTAGGACCGACATAAAACAGTATTAAATTTAAAAGCAAATATAATTAGTACCACAGTATAACACTAACAGTGATTCGTATCCGTGATCCGAAAAAAAGGATTCGAATCACGTGATTCAAATCTTTTTTGTTTTTTTTTATTGAATAAGGATTCGTGAATCGAATCCATTTTTCGAGGATTCGTCCCAGCTCTGAAAGTTAGACATTGTAATAAAACTAGAAAAAAATTTCATTAGTAAAATTCGTAGCCAATTAATATTATCATTAATGAAATTACGACGTAAAATATGTATGTTTTTCTAATTGACTTTTTGAATTTTTGTAAAGGTATGATGACATATTCTTAATTATGATGACAAATCTCCAGAAATGCACCTAATGAGATAAAATATAAATAAATTGATACATCAAGTGGGCCGCCGACGCGACGCACATAGTATCGCTAATATTTTTGCTATTTTTCTACTTAACCTTCTAGCGTTTTGCAGGTAATTCAGTTTTGAATAAGAGAATAAGTATGCAAATTGCCAGACGTGCACCGTGTCACATAATTATTGCAAATTTTTTCTCAACATTAGCGCCTTCTGGCGGGTCATTATCTTCCACCTAGAATTTTGGCAATATTTATCTACATACTTGTATCACCTATGATTACTCTGCAAATTTTCAGCACTGCACCTTATGAATTAGTTCACGCAAAAAATTACATAACCCTCTATCTTCGTCTTATTCTTCTAGGGCAGCGTTACTCAAAGTGTAGTACGCGGTGTCCTGGGGTTTCGCAAAGCCTTGGGCTCCGCAAAGAAAATAATTGTCTTAATAAACAAAAAGCAAAAGTCACTAAGAGGAAGGAGGATATGATTTAACTTGAGGACTTTTTTTGGAGAACCACTGTTCCAGGGTGCCTTCTGGCTGCTCGCCTCATGCTATGTCGGTAACAACTGAACCTGCTAAAATTTGATACTTTGTAACAATATTAACTAAAAAAAAAATTATTTTTTAATCCAGTAACATAAAATTAGGTGTTCTAGATAAATATTATTTTATACACGTGTATTCAAAACAAACTTATTTGTTTTTAAGCAATACACTTCATACTTAGCTTATCTCTCAGGAAGAAAATTTAAATTTTGTATTATTCTACACTAAAAAATAATCAATCAAATTGGGTTAAGCGCTTATGTAAAAGAGAGGTAGGTGACCCATGATAGACTTCTGTATCAGAAAAAGATGTCCTATTTGATTTAAAAATCTATCTGTTACATAATTTTTTCCAAAAATTTGTATCAGGGCTGATGTACAAGTGACGGTAAGTAAGTGTTCATCAAATAAAAAACAAAACTAAATTTGGCATGTAGAATTTATAATAAATATAATTTCCTTAACATTTTACAGACATAAATTCTCGAGGATAAGGAGGTTTAGACATAAAAACAATGTACTTAGGAAGCCAAATCAAAGCTCGTCGTATACCTAGTTCCCTAGAACGAGGCAAAATAATAAATAGACGGGCAATTACTGAAGGAAAAATATTCCTATTCTTAAATGTGGTCAATTTAAAAGTAAATCATAAAGAAAAAGGAAAGAATCTTAATTACCCTGTCACATAAACGATAACCGACCATTTTCCTCTTGAAAATAACTACTTCCTTGGCTAATTCCGCAACAAAAGTTGTATTTATTTAAGGGTGAATAACAGAAAGAAAATAATTTTCAATAGTTTACATGGCTATATCATTTGTCACCTCTTGTCCCTTAGTTTGGTGGAGCAGTAAAAGATATAGCCCACCAAACAAAACAGTACAATCAAGACAAAACATAAGAGAAGCATGTCGCAAAATTATTCCTAAAATGAATCAATCAATCAATCTGTACCAAATTGAATATTGAATTCGAGAGATGCTAAAATGGTGGTACCCACCTGATCAAGACTGAGGCCCACAAAGGTAAACTCGTAGCGTAAAAAAAACGAGAAAGGATTTAGCTTGGAAGGAAAGACCGAAAGCCGATAGTAGTATTGGGACGTTGAGTTTTTTTGGTTTGTAAAGCATTGGCATTACTTAAGTTAAACCATGTGATGATTTTCACAAGCCTTGATTTTTAAAACCATTTTATATTGCCTTTTGAGTGTTTACAAACTTGTTCGAGCAATTTTTCCAATAATAATTGGACCCTTTACCTCTTAAGCCTGCTCATGTAAAATATTTGGGCTCCTTACTTTGCCTATTTATATAATAATAATAAAGGACAAAAGGATGAGTATTGCAACTATGTTAAAATAAATAAATCTGCGTTCAGTTCAGAATTATGTTCAGTACATGACTAATATTTATTTATAAAATAAAAATGACAGTACCATTGCATCAGATCTACTAAAAAAATTCAATATAATTCGAAATATCACAACTATAATACAAGTCAATCTGACTTTTATGTACGGCAAGTCATCATTAAAAGTTCCCAAAATAAAATTTTTATTAAAGGTTTGCAAAAATTTAATAGACTTTCTACACAAATTAAAAAAAAACAATAAGTGTTTTCAAAAGTAACCTCAAAAAATACTTGATAAATAAACAGAACAGATATACCTACTTTCTTGTGATAATACTCTTTAAACCTGCCCTTTTTAAGTATTTCCTTAATTTATTGTTATTTTACCCCTCGTTTTACCCGTATTTATTATAAATTATTTCTGTTTTGTACCTTATTTTAAAAAATTTCTTGATGTTATATTAATACTACCTACCATGTTTAAATTATTAATAGTTTTGTGACTATAGTTATGTTATAGAAACTTATAGCCACAAAACTATTTTTGTGTTAGAGTAGATCTATAGAGATCAATAAAGGCCTTCTTTCAACATACAAATAACTGATAACTTTATAATTAAAATGAAAAACACAACAAAATACCTCGGTATCATAATGGATCAAAATTTGAAATGGGTTGATCACATTACGTCAATAACAACCAAAGTTAAAATATTTATTTTTAAATTCTATGAATTGTGGAAATTTACGACTAATTATTATTTACAATTCGCTAGTTGATATTTAGCGATATGGTATAATGTGGACTATATGATATTGCACTTCAACCCCTCAATGTAATTTAATCGTATAATTAAAACCAGCATTTTAAAAAAGAGTATAATAAAAAAAGTGCTTCGTATAAGAACATTATATAATCTGTTTTGCTGTACCTTTATTTATGGAAAGCCTGAATTAAGATACACTACAAATTATTTGCAATAAATATCAAAAGAAGCACACAAATAATTTGAAATTTAAGAGTCATTCACGCATCACAGTTGATAGCTGTTGTCTGACAGGTCGTTGGATAATGTTTACAATGTATGGAATATAAAGAATGTTAGGAATGTCAAACGTTATAAATAATTGAAATTCCTAAAATTAGTCATACAGGGTGTCCCAAAATTCCGTGTACATAGATCTACTGTATGTTGGTGAGATCAAAATAAGTCGATTGAGCCAAAATTACCTGTATCATAAAGTCCATCGTTTGTCTGTGAGGAAGCTTCAAGGTTTTAAGAAAATTTTCAATTTTTTTAATAACACAAAAACGTTTCGTTAGATTTTTATAAAATTTAGTGTGTAGCTATTTTAATTTAAGAGCCATTGTTCAAAGCAAAAATTACACCAACTGAAATTAAGGAAGGGTAAAAACCACCCTAATCCTACCATAAATGACATCGTATTTTTTTTAGGGCCGCCCCTGTTCCCTAATTTTTTTTTGTGGAGAGCTGTTTTCATTCGTAGCATTTTTTCTTTCTTACAAAAAACATGTATCTCTCATGGTATTTGAGTAAAAAAAAAATTATGGACTGATGGTTAGTCACTTAAAATTTTCAAGAAAACTAAGTTGGCGGTTACTACTGCAACCCGAACACGCTTTTAACGTTATTACAATAAAACAATCATTAACAGGCATAGGTATCTATTAAAAAATAACAATTTAAAAAGAAGGATAAATTTTTTTACAATAAATGTTCAATATGGCCATCTTCTTCGTTCATGCAGATTTCAATTCGGCGCAAGAAATTGAAATGTACCCTTCTCAAAATGCCTAGATCATTTCGGATAGAGTTCACAGCAGTTTGAATCCTACTCCATAATTGTTTAATGTTGTCGATAGGAACTTCATAAACTTTGGTTTTCAAGTGACCCCAGATAAAATAATCACAAGGATTACAGTCCGGTGATCGAGGTGGCCATTGAATAGGAGCATCCCGACCTCTGCCAATCCATCTTCCATGGTATTGTTCGTTTAAATAATCTCTCACAATGCGGGAAAAATGAGGTGGTGCACCATCGTGCATAAAAAACATGTCACGACGTAAATTGAGCGGTAAATCTTCTAACAGTTAAGGCAAATCTTGACGTAGAAAATGCAAGTAACTGTCACCGTTAGGACGATCTGGTAATCTAAATGGACCAATCAAGTAGGTGTCAATAATATTCACTTACACATTAATTTTAAACTCTCGTTGAAAGTGTTTCTCTTTAATGGCATGTGGATTTTCATCTGCGTAAACATGTTCGTTATGTGAATTTATTATACCACGTCGTGTAAAGCATGCCTCGTCTGTAAACAAAATATTTCTGTGAAAAACTTGATCGGCCGCTCTATGCTCTTGAATAACTTGTACAAAATGCAAACGAGACTCATAATCAGGAGGTAGGAGTTCCTGGACACTTTGAATGTGAAAGGGATACATAAGTTGTTCTCTAATTATTCTGTTGGATGTGCTTTTTGAAATTCTAGTTTGGCATGCCAGTCATCGGGTACTAATTTCAGGATTATTTTCAACTATTTCAAGTATTCCCTCCTCTGCAGCAGGAGTTCTAACATGACGAGGTCTTTTAGCATTATTTCTGTTCGGTTTCAGTTGACCAATTTCTCGAAGTCACCTCTCGATAGAAGTAAAAGTCTGGCGATTCGGAATCTGTCGATTTAAAAATCTTTCATGGTATACCCGAACACTCTCACGGCAGTTGCCATTACAGAAACCAAGCACTAGCAACATATCAGTTTGTTCATTGAATGTGTCTCCATACCAACCACAAAATGTTTGAAATAATTTCTTCACAAAAACTTTAAATCGAAACAGAAAAAATACAATACATACATAAAATGAGTAGTATCGACTTATTTTGATCTCACCAACATACGGTAGATCTATGTACACGGAATTTTAGGACACCCTGTATAAGAAATGCATAGGTGGATTTTAAGAAAATTGATATTAAAGTAGTTAGGATGAACCGAAAATTCTGAAAATCAATAGTTAGAAGTAATTATTCAAGAAAATCAAAATCGTAAGTTATCGTGCCGGCATACATACATACATACAGACGATCAGACCAAATTTTTTTTTGCATTTTCGGTCTCAGAATGATCGGAAACATGAAAAAAAGTTTAAAAAAGTGGGGGTTAGAAATTTTTTTCGTCTACACGAATGCAATACTGAGGCCCCATAGGAAGGGCCTCAGTAATGAGGGAGGTTTAAAACAGAAACTAAAAGCTATACAACTTGATTGAAAACTGTAGTTTCTATTCAGAATGTTTTGGATCTATAGATCATATAAATCTAACGAATATCTCTATTTAATTATTAGATACAGTAGCTTGGATGAATTAGTCTGGGACAACCTGTGTAGTATTTTTGTAATAATCACATTACTAAGAGTAACCCCAGTAAACAGAAGGTTTCAAATTAGTCCATTGTTTGTCCAGAAGATTAAATAAATTAAACAAGTCATAAGTACCTGTAAATAACTTCAAGTGGGCTCAAAATATACTATAAATAATTTCGGAAAACATAAAGTATATGACATATAATCTAGTTTCCATTCAATCAAAATGTGGTGTTTTAATTTTATCTTCGTTATAACTTTAATAGTATGTACAACAGCATCTCCTCTGTTTAACGAGACAAGTTACGCCGGTGGTTGTACAATTACTTCTTACTCGCAAGTTAGTACAGTAGTAAAAAGTTGTACAAACATAATTATTAATGGACTTGCCGTACCTGCAGGAAAAACTTTGCAACTTGACTTAAAATCTGGAACTACTTTAACTTTCCAAGGTACTACATCTTTTGGTTATGGTACGAAATGGGAAGGGCCACTAATCTTTATTACAGGAAATAGGATTAATGTGATTGGAGCTCCTGGTTCAAAATTAGATGGACAAGGACCTCATTACTGGGATGGCAAAGGTGGCGCAAATCCAGGAAAACCAAAATTCTTCAGAATTAAAGCTACTGGAGGATCAACGTTCTCAAATATCCACTTGCTGAACTGTCCTATTCAATGTGTATCGATCCAAAACTCCAACCAACTCACTTTATCAGGATGGAATATTGATGTTTCCGCTGGTGACAGAAATAAATTAGGACACAATACCGATGGATTTGACACTTCCAATTCAGATACTGTTACAGTTAGAAACTCAGTTATTAAGAACCAAGATGATTGTGTTGCTGTTAATTCTGGAAAAAACTTACACTTTTCAAACTTGCAATGTTTTGGTGGACACGGTCTAAGCTTGTCTATTGGAATGAGTAAAACTGATCCTTCTAAAAACCAGGTATCCAATATAACTTTCAGTGATTGTACTGTTACAAATTCCCGTAATGGTATCCATGTTAAAACGCATTCAGATGCTGCTCGCGGATCTGTTAATGATATTACTTATAGTAACATAAAATTATCTGGAATCACCTACTATGGAATCAACGTACAACAAGATTATGCAAATGGCGGTTCAACTGGACATGCATCAAATAATATTCCAATTAAAGGGTTAAAAATGAATAGGATAACTGGAACTATGACTGGATCTAAATCATCAGCAATTTACGT
Organism: Psylliodes chrysocephalus; assembly: GCA_927349885.1. Lineage (NCBI taxonomy): Eukaryota > Metazoa > Arthropoda > Insecta > Coleoptera > Chrysomelidae > Psylliodes > Psylliodes chrysocephalus. Next base: position 15,662,544 of record OV651822.1, on the reverse strand, counting down.
ACTTTGTGGAAGTGGTGCATGCTATAACTTCAATTGGTCTGGAGTATCCATTTCTGGTGCCAGCAAGGGTAGTTATTGTAATTACAAACCACCTGGAGTTCAATGTTAAATATGGGTATAAATATATTATAAGGATATAAATAACGATGAGAATAAGGATACGAATATTTTTTTTTTAAATAAATAGTAAACATTTAGAGAATTCTTTTTTATTTTTCTACGATAAATTTTTAAAAACAGATTAATTTAAAAAATATCCAAAAACTGGATTAGAGCTTTCTTTCTACAGTTATCGAATCGCCACACGCATACTGATATATTAAATCTCCAGGTAGTGAAATTGCATAACAAAATTTAATTTTCCTTGTCAATATTCAGAAATTAATTTAGCAAAGCTAGTTGTTTGAATTCTAGAAAATCAATTAAAAACCATATCAATTTAAAAAAACCAAAAAAGGTTGACAGCTGTGTGCACGTAGTTTAGATTCAAAAAGGAAAAACTTGTATTTCGTGCAAAACTTTTTTATTAATCAATGCAAAGCGCTTTCGGCTTATTTGCCATCATCAGTGCTCATCTACAAAAATTGTGGATGTAAACTTACAATTTAAAAAGATTTAAAAAAATTATAAAATCTGAATTAGACTTTTAAGTCAAAAGTTAAAATAGTATATATACAATTGTTTGAACAAATTAAAAATTACAAGAAACAGACAAAGTGACAAAAAACCTGGTATTGGGAATAGTGAGTGTGGGATAAGCCCTTACAAATCAAATCTGATCTCCAAAAGCAAGTTAGCTTTTGTGGAATTAAGGAATCATGCCACCCTCACTATTCACAAAATTGAAAAAAGGTTAACAAATTAGTTAAAATTTAAAGAAATTTACAATTAGAGGGTGACTGTGGAAGATATATTGAAATTTGAATCTATAATGCAATATTTGATATGAAGAAAGTAAAACGCAGAAGGCCAAAGTAAAAAAACTGAAGGTTTTTTTTTTATATGTTTTATATACATTATAATTATGTAATTAGGTAGACTTTTTCATAATTATAATGTATATAAAACATATATAAAAAAAAAACCTTCAGTTTTTTTACTTTGGCCTTCTGCGTTTTACTTTCTTCATATCAAATATTGCATTATAGATTCAAATTTCAATATATCTTCCACAGTCACCCTCTAATTGTAAATTTCTTTAAATTTTAACTAATTTGTTAACCTTTTTTCAATTTTGTGAATACTGAGGGTGGCATGATTCCTTAATTCCACACAAGCTAACTTGCTTTTGGAGATCAGATTTATTCTATAATTTAGCAATGATTCTACAAGAGCAAAGTAAATGATTTTCATTTTATCTAAGGCATTGATAAAATTTGTAAACTAACGAACGCATTTTATTTTTAAGATTATCCGCGTGAGCATCCCATCTAAGGAAGGTATCAACAAGAATATCAAGGTATTTTATGTGTTTTGTAAAATAAAGGATTTCGTCCTTTTCCAAAGTGATACTTCTATAATTAGGAAGAGTACTTTCATTTGTACAGAATGAAATTACTTTAATTTTTTAAATATTTAGGGTTAACAAATTCGATTGAAACCATTTTGTTACTTTTTTCAGATCTTCCTCAATTTTGTTTTTGTCTAACTCTTAATTTTTTCCACAACAAAGAAGGACCGTATCATCAGCAAAAGAGATTATATGACTTGAATTTTTAATAGCAAGTAAGTCATTCAAATATTTAATGAAAAGGATAGGTCCAAGAGTAGTGCCTTGTGGAACTCCGCAAGATACTGTGATACCCTTTTACTATCCTTGGTGGATAATTAAGCGGTAATCTCGAGGGTTCCGTAAGAATTTGTCTGATGACTTGATGAAATTAATAAAACTGCAGCGTGTACTTGAAGTAGTGTATTGATTTTGGGGTGTTAACAATGGACATTATAATAGTGGTGTTAGGGTGGCTTGTTTTTAAATGATTATGCCACAAAGTGCTACAAAAATAATAAGGTGCGGTCTTACCGCTCCAATATGTATATATACAGATTGTTTACATTTAAAATGTCTTACAACTAAACATTTGGTGTTTCTTCGCGATCAATCGCCTTCGAAACTAGTGAATGAAACTAAGCTATTGTAAATGTTATTATACGTAATAGACAAGTGATTTTTATTTTGAGTGAATAATTCAAAAGTGAATAGCGATATGGTTTATCTCCAAAAGTCAATCCTATATTTAATCAAAATTTAACGTTCGAGGGAAGTTTCGGAACTGAACCTTAAAACTATAACTAAAGTTCAAATGATTTGAAACTATGTTCGAAACGGTTTTTCGTGAACAATCACTTAAGTCTCAAAGGATATGGAAAGAGCTTACTTGTCTTTCCTGCGATGCTCTCGTCTATGGTAGGAGCTGTCTCAGGGTGGAAACTACCCTCGGTAGGTACACCCCTTTTATATTTTTATTCAGTTATTAGTGGTTCCTTATTCCCTGTTGTAGATAGCCTCAGCAAGATTCCGCGCCGACGAGATGGTAGAAACTTGACTGGTGCAACCCTTATGCCGGTAGCGAGGACGAGAAAAGAAGGGCGGTTATGAAAACCCTAAACTATGATGATATGGCGTTATATTCGAGCTCAAAGGAAGGAGGCCTAAAATAATAAAGGCAGGTGAGTAAAATTCATACCTAAAGCGTACTGTGGGCATTAAGCGGGGCACTTACCATTGATGTAATGGGGCCTCAAAGTGTAACCTAATATAGTCAAAAGAAAATCCACAATTTGCGATAAATAGATCCCTAGGTCTACTAATAATTACTTTTGACAATGATCTATTTCCTTATACTTGTAAAAATCCGGAAAACCGATACGTGCAACTCACGAGAACCAAGATCTAAGGACAGTTTTTTCTTCAATTCAAATCAGAAAAAACCGGAAACCGTTAGGCAAAATGGAGGCGATTCCCGCAAAGAAAGTTCTTCTTCTTGCCTAAGTATGTTATAAACTGACAGCCAAGGTCTCAATCTTCAGGGTCGCCGAAACCTTAAGCCATTTAGGACCACCTCCTAACCGAGAAGAATATTCGACAGCCGTCATATTTTGTTTGCTAACCTGACTTAACTATGTTGTTGTGATCGACTAATAATATATTTAATTTATTTCAGGAAATTAAAACGAAAAGACTAGAAACGAAGAAGATTTAGGAGTACTTTTTCTTGTGGAGACAATATTCCTTTATACAATGTTACCTTACTTATAAAATAAATGTTTTATCAAGTGGGAAGAGTTTATTTACCTTAGAAAATGCAAGAAAACCATCAAAAGGACGGAACATTTGGTGATTGTAACAACTGTTCTTATTCCACTAAGTGATTCATTAATTTTAACACGCTGATATAGGTTTATTAAAAAATTTCTAAAAATCTGATGTGTCCAACACATGACTTTCCTATCTAGTTATTATAGGCTTTTTCCGGTTATTTTGTACAACCTATTGGAGCACCTCTATAAATGTTTAAAGGATAAACTAAATATATACATTTTCCACATACATCTAACTCGAAACATTTTTCTATAGATATTCTTTGAAAACGAAAATACTGAAAAATTTAAATTTAGCACTTTTCCTTCAATTTTTCCAATACGGTTCATTTTAGAAAAATCATATAAAAAACAAAAATTATAGAGATCGATATCACAAATAACTTTTATTTAAACAATTTTCCTAAAAATTTGAATTTTATTACATTTTGTCAAATTTCTCGTATACGGACCATTTAAAAAAAAAAATGTATAGAACCAAAATTATAGATAATATTATTGTAATTTTTATCTGATTAATTTTCTTCTCCAAACGTAAATAACGGATATATTTCATAAAACATAAAAATGACCACCAATAAAGTACCCCCCCAAATGTTCCGACTCTGCCCAAAATCTAATCAGTTCACCGCAGGCTGAAATAAAGCTTAAGTTTAAAATTTGGTAATTTTCCTTGTATTGGTTCATGAGTTATGGTGGATACAGACACATACACTGACACACACACACATACACTGACACACACACACACACACACACACACACACACACACACACACACACACACACACACACACACACACACACACACACACACACACACACACACACACACACACACACACACACACACACACACACACACACACACACACACACACACACACACACACACACACACACACACACACACACACACACACACACACACACACACACACACACACACACACACACACACACACACACACACACACACACACACACACACACACACACACACACACACACACACACACACACACACACACACACACACACACACACACACACACACACACACACACACACACACACACACACACACACACACACACACACACACACACACACACACACACACACACACACACACACACACACACACACACACACACACACACACACACACACACACACACACACACACACACACACACACACACACACACACACACACACACACACACACACACACACACACACACACACACACACACACACACACACACACACACACACACACACACACACACACACACACACACACACACACACACACACACACACACACACACACACACACACACACACACACACACACACACACACACACACACACACACACACACACACACACACACACACACACACACACACACACACACACACACACACACACACACACACACACACACACACACACACACACACACACACACACACACACACACACACACACACACACACACACACACACACACACACACACACACACACACACACACACACACACACACACACACACACACACACACACACACACACACACACACACACACACACACACACACACACACACACACACACGCGCGCACGCACGCACGCACGCACGCGCGCACGCACGCACGCACGCACGCACGCACGCAGATAGGAAAGTAAAAAGTGTTAAGGGAGTACCTTTGATACCAATATGTTCCATTTTGTCAATTAATAATTTGTGACTTACTGTATCAAAAGCTTTTTGTAGATATATAAATTCACCCATGCATGATTTTTTATTATCTATTGCTTTGTATATTTCTGAAGTAAGTTGGGCTATAGCATCTTCCGTTCCCATTTTTTCGTAAGTTGGGCTATAGCATCTTCCGTTCCCATTTTTTCCCTAAAACCAAGCTGATTTTTTAAAAGTATCCGATTTAGGTTGCGTATTTAATTGATCAGTAGCAATGGACTTATTGACCACCATATACTGCTAATAATTTGCGAATAAGATTGGTTCTCAGTAGCTACGTTACTAATTTTTTTTTCAGTCATTGCAAGAATTTCTGACTTTAATTTACCAAACATATTAATACATTCAGAAATCATTTAAGACATCTTCGATTCAAACAAATTCTTTAAAATAACATTATAGTTTTAATCTTAAAATATTAAATTAGGTGTTCTAGATAAATATTATTTTATACACTAGTTATTTAAAACAGACTTATTTGTTATTAGGCAATACATTTCATACTTCGCTTATCTTTCAAATAGAAAATTCAAAGTTTGTAAGTATTATACATTAAAAAATAATCAATCAAATTTGGTTCAGCTTTTAAGTGAAAGAGAGGTAGTTGACGTATAACAGACATCTGTACAGGAAAAAGATGTCCCATTTGAATTAAAAATTTACCTTTCACATAATTTGTTTTTCTGAAAATTATTCTATTTAGTGGCCCCAAATTTGTATCAGGGCTAATGTACAAGTGATGGTAAGCAAGAGTTCATCAACTAAAATAAGATTAATTAGGCAAGTAGATCTTGTAGTAAATACACTGAGAGAATTATATTTAAAAAGTTTTTTGTTGAGAAATTTCTTGCTAGCACAAATAAATTTTCAGCTACAATTAAAAAAATACATTCATGCAACTAAATAAAATGCTTTTTTAAAGTAGTTTCGTCGCCATACAAAAAAAAATTGTTACTCTTGCAAATATTTTTTTTCAGTCTATAGAACCAGAAAAATAATTTTTGCTTTTAAAAATAGTTTTTAATTACTAAACATTTATTTTCTGTATCGTAGTAGAAATTTAAATTATTATTACATATATTTTCCATCATACCAATTCGCTTTTTAAGTCCAATAAAAAATATCTTTAGAAAATAACGATCGGTTTCGATCGAGAACTTTTTCGTCTATGCTCGAGAAAATTTTCGTGTACTCGGCATACTCCGTTCAGTCCGTTCCCGGTATATCGGCAGGCACAGACAAGAACAAGTGACCCTAGCCACCAGCAAAGGTCATCCACGTTACGTTGGCAAATCGTAGGTCTGACGCCATTTTTGCAATAATTGTGCATAAGTTGTGTTCGTTTTCCAATGGATTACACAGAGAAGCTGAATAATTGGGGACTGAAAATTTTAAGGGTAAGTACATAACGTATAATATAAAAGTATTTTATATCTACTAATTTATCGGTTTCAAATGAATGTATTGACACCTCACTTTAACGTTATTTAAGGAAAAAACAGTAGGTAAAGCGAAAAATCTTGCAAAGTTTTTTCATTAAGATATCAGAAATTCCTTTTTCTATTTTGATGGAACTTGGAGGCTATTTTGAGTACTGAGGGTTAAATTTATTTGTTCCAGTGACGTTAACAGATATTTCTAACAAAACACATATATGACAGTGTTTTTTGATAATTTTATTAAATTTTGGCAAATTAAACATGCACATCTGTATAGCGTTTAGGTATACATAAAATAACCTAGAATAAGAAATAAGAATTAGTAGAAAAGATGGCAATCTTTTATCTTTTTACTTTCCTATCTGTATACAGATAAGGAAAGTATAGGAATCATGATTTTTTTCGACCTCCAGTTTTGGACGGATTTTTACGTTTTGGGGTCCCCTGAATCCGTTTTGACTATTTTCGGGATGATATCTGTGTGTGTGAGTGTGTGTGTGTGTGTGTGTGTGTGTGTGTGTGTGTGTGTGTGTGTGTGTGTGTGTGTGTGTGTGTGTGTGTGTGTGTGTGTGTGTGTGTGTGTGTGTGTGTGTGTGTGTGTGTGTGTGTGTGTGTGTGTGTGTGTGTGTGTGTTTGTGTGTGTGTTTGTGTGTGTGTGTGTTATTTTAGCCTGTGGTGAACTGATTAGATTTTGGGCAGAGTCGAAACATTTGGGGGGTACTTTATTGGTGGTCATTTTTATGTTTTATGAAATATATCCGTTATTTACGTTTGGAGAAGAAAATTTTTTAAATAAAAGTTACTTATAATATTATTATCTATAATTTTTGTTCTATACAAAATTTTGCTAAAATGGTCCGTATTCGAGAAATTTGACAAAATGTAAAAAATGATTTTGTTCAAATAAAAGTTGTTTGTAATATAATTCTCTATAATTTTTATCCCATACATAATTTTTTTAAAATGGACCGTATTCGAGATATTTGAGAAAATGTGTAAATTTTGAATTTTGAAGAAAACTCAAAAACAAGATAAAGGAAGAAACATTAAATTTTAAACTTAAGCTTTATTTCAACCTGCGGTGAACTGATTAGATTTTGGGCAGAGTCGGAACATTTGGGGGGTACTTTATTGGTGGTCATTTTTATATTTCATGAAATATATCCGTTATTTACGTTTGGAGAAGAAAATTAATCAGATAAAAATTACTTACGAGAAATTTGACAAAATGTAATAAAATTCAAATTTTTAGGAAAATTGTATAAATAAAAGTTATTTGTGATATCGATCTCTATAATTTTTGTTTTTTATATGATTTTTCTAAAATGGACCGTATTGGAAAAATTGAAGGAAAAGTGCTAAATTTAAATTTTTCAGTATTTTCGTTTTCAAAGAATATCTATAGAAAAATGTTTCGAGTTAGATGTATGTGGAAAATGTATATATTTAGTTTATCCTTTAAACATTTATAGAGGTGCTCCAATAGGTTGTACAAAATAACCGGAAAAAGCCTATAATAACTAGATAGGAAAGTCATGTGTTGGACACATCAGATTTTTAGGTATACTTTATTTTATTTAATTTTGTTTGGAAATTGATAATGCGCATGCCCCAAATGTTTTCTGTTTTAAATGTTCCTGCCTAAGTTTTTTTTAATGAATTTTGACAGTTTTACAAAGGATTCGGGAGACTGAGTCATTTTTTGCAACAATTAAAACTGCCTGTTCAAGGTAACAAAATACTTTTTAACTGCAAGAAAAATACTGTTTAACCCCTAAAAACCTACTTTTGAACCATAAAAAACTACTTTTTATATACTTTTTATATTAGTGAGTAAAATTTTACTTTATAACCACTAAAATTAATAAAAACTAAAAAGTACGTGTTTAGGGACTAAAAAGTAAGTTTTTTTTAATGAATTTTGAAGATTCGGGGGACTGATTTATTTTTTGTTACATCTAACAGTATAATCTTAGCTTTTACAGACGTTAAAAACCTAAATTTAAAATTTTTTTAAAAATACCTGATATTAATTTTTATCTAAATTCTTAACTTACTGAGCTAGGGAAGGGGGTTTCTAGGATCCACGACTAGTGCTCAAGTTTATTAAAATTTGAAATTTGCGTTTCTGAGATAGTATTAATAATATAGAATTTTTTTTTTCTAGATATTAGGGAAGGATCGTTTGGAATGGCCCACCTGGTAGATAGAAGAATGTTATGTTTATATGTTCCCCTACCTATTTTAGTTAATAATCCTTATGGCATGGATTTTCTTATTCTATTCTATTTAGAATAAAATTTCTTTTAGGATGCTACTAACTGCTCATTTGAAATTTCTTGATACATATGCCTTACGTTATTATACGTCTAAAGACAAATAAGTTTAAATTATTAAATAACAATTTTATATTACATAGCCTACTGAATTTTTAAAATTCAAATACATTTTTGAAATATTTAGCAATATAACTAATATATTTATTACAAAATAATCGTCTCTTTTATGTTTGAAACCCTTCCTTTCCTATGTTGATCTGTATTTCCATCACAGGTTAAATAAAAATTTATGTAAATTATATAGGTAGGTATATATTTGGTAAATTTTGCTTTAATAATTATATATAGTTTCTAATGCACGGCTAAAAAGTTAATTTTTCTATTTTTACAGAACTGGTTTCATTATGAACAAAATATAAAGTTCAGTTATCCTTGGTAAATCTGGAAATTTATCATTTAATACATGCAAAACATTCTTGTATTTCGACTTTAACTGAACTTTATTTTTTTATAGAAAAAACAGCCTAAGAGCTGAATAAACCAGCCCTAAATAGCAAAATTTACTTTTAACCATCAACAAAACTAACTGTATAATCATTAAAATCTACTTTTTAAAGGTAAAAGGTTACTTTTAAACCACTACACACTACTTTTTAACCACTAAAAACAATTTTTTAAAAGTAAAAATTAATTTTTTATTAATTAAAACTACCTTTTATTAAAGGTAAAAAAAATAATTTTTTATTGCAAACAAAGTAATTTCTTAATCAGTACCTAATTTTTAACCAATAAAAACTACGTTTAATTAATTAAAAACAATTTTTTAACCATTAAAGGCCTAATTTTTAACCAGTAAAATCTATTTTTAAGAGATAAAAATAATTCTTTAACAATTAAAACTGCCTGTTCGAGGTAACAAAATACTTTTTAACTGCAAGAAAAATAATGTTTAACCACTAAAAACCTACTTTTTAACCATACAAAACTACTTTTTAGTATGCAAAATTTTACTTTCTAACCACTAAAATTAATAAAAACTAAAAAGTACGTTTTTAGGGACTAAAAAGTAATTCCAAAAAAGTGAATTTATTAACCGTAGCAAAGTACTTTGGCTGTCGCCTATTTTAATAGAGTTTTTTTTTAAGGGTTAATACATTTTTTGATACCATAGCAAAAAATTTCCCTCAGTGTATAATATCGTTTAAATTTTACAGGCATAAAATCGCAAGAATCCGGAGATTTAGACTTAGAAACTATGCACTTAAATTCAAAGCTCGCCACGTACCTAGTTCTCTAGAACGAGGCGGAATAATAACCAGACGGGCAATTACTAAAGGAAAAATACTTCTATTATCAAATGTAAAAAATTTAAAAACAGATCATGGAGAAAAAAGCATCTAGAAAGAACCACAAGGAGAGCGGAAACCTTATTAATGATGGCAAGGCGATCCTTTGGAAAAAAATTGGGGTTAAAACCAGACATGGTATATTGGATTTATAACATGGTGGTGAGACCCATAATAACATACGCAGCTTTGGTGTGGTGGCCAAAGACACAGCAAAGGAAAGCAATAACGAGGCTTAGCAAGGTACAAAGACTTGCCTGCCTCGGAATAACGGGGGCAATGAAAACAACCCCCACTGCTGCAATGGAAGCACTAATAGGACTCCCACCTCTTCACTACGTGATACAAGGGGAGGCAAGATTAGGTGCTTACAGATTAGGGAATACACTGGGAAATCTTGACATTAGGCCAGGTCACATGAGTATCTCAAGGTTAGTGACAGGAGACGTGCTAGATATAAGATCAGACCACTTAACCAAGAGGTACTCTTTTAATACTCCCTTTGAGGTTTTAATACAGGAAAGAGCGGAGATCACCATAAGGGAGCCCAATGCCCAACGACAGAAACAAACCTGGTATACAGACGGGTTTAAGACTGCGGAAGGCACTGGGGCAGGAGTATTCTCCAAAAACCCTGATACTAACCATAGCTATGCTATAGGAATACATTCCTCGGTAGTTCAGGCCGAGGTATAGGCCATATCGAGTCAGAAAGTGACTGGATTCGGGAACAACATATCAACTATTGGGGAAGCACCCCAAAACAGGCACATAGTAAAGCCTTCATAGGCAGACCATGTCCCAAAAGAACTGGAGAACTACTCTTAATGAATAGGAACCAGATGAAAATGATAACAGGGTTCATGACTGGGCAGTAAAGGGACACTTGAACAAAATTGGCATGTACAATGGGGAACTCATGTGCCGACTATGTCACAAGAAACCAGAAACAGCCAAACACATACTGTGCGAATGCGAAGCTCTAGATCGCAAAAGACAGGCTCTTTTTGGACAACCCCAGGTTGATCCAACAACGTATAGAACCCACTCACCCAAGGATCTGTACAAACTTGTACAAGGTACAAAGGTGATAGAGTGGGTGCTATGAACTAACATGGGGTAAAACACAATAAGCCAATAGGCTTCAGTGTTATTCTGAGACACATAGTCAGACGAGCCCAGGAGAGAAAAAAAATAAATGAAGAAAAAAGAGAAAATATCAAACATCATGTCACACAAAAATCGAGCCACCATTTCCCTTTTGAAAACAACTACTCTCTTTGCTAATTCCGCAACAGGCGTTGTATTATATCAAAAGGTGAATAACAGAGCTTAAAAAAAATAGATAACTAAAACTACCTTATATTATTATTATTATTATTATTATTATTATTATTATTATTTTTTTTTTGTTTTTTTGTTTGTTTTATGGGATAAGGATAACTCATTTCATACCAAGGGGTCATTCAGGGTGACTTTATTACACTGGGGAAGCTAGACCTCGGAAAGAAAGGAATACGGGTTTATAAATCCAGGATAGATAACAAAGGAACCAGTATTTGCAAATTTAGGTTACAAGAATTGACGAAATCCAGAAAGGCGTTAAAAACTGAGAGATTATTTAAAGACAGCAAGTGCATCAAATTATAGGGTAAAGCTATTTTATGACTAATAATTTTTTCATTCAGTAAATGACGTTGTGCTAGACATTTTTCACAGTTGAAAAAAATATGAGACAGCAAGTGCATCAAATTATAGGGTAAAGCTATTTTATGACTAATAATTTTTTCATTCAGTAAATGACGTTGTGCTAGACATTTTTCACAGTTGAAAAAAATATGATCCAGATCACGTATCTCATTGCAAGTGTCGCAAAAATTAGAATCCACAATTCCTATTTTGTGAAGATGTTGGGGGTAGCAAGCGTGACCAAACTTTAATCGAGCAATATTTACTATGCCTTTACGATTTAGGTTGCTATTTTTGTGCCATATTTCATTAGGAAGTGTAGGGTGTAATAGAGTATAACGAGTTGTAGAGCTTTTACAATATTGTGTCCATGTTTCGTTCCATTTTTCCTTTATTTTATTTTTGGACTGATTTATACATTTATTGATAGCACTTTCGTTTTCCATTGGTTGGCCTATGGAAATGCTTTCTTTTGCTAATTGATCAACTTTTTCGTTGGCTTGAAGTCTTATATGTGCCTTGATCCAAATAAAGTGAATATTAAATTCTGTTTTCTTTAGTCTAGAGATATTTAATTTTAACTCTTTGATAATTGGATTTAAGTAAGGTGAAATTATATCTATCGAATGAGATAAAATTTGAAGTACTAAGAGTGAATCTGATACTATGACTACCTTTTTTATCGCTTGCTCTTCTATGTATTCAACTACTTTACTGATTGCCAGTGCTTTGACGGAAAATATTGAGGTGGACTTGTTGAGTTAAACTGGGCTTTCACTTTTAGTGCTGGAATAAAATAAGCACAGCCTGCACCATCAGGTTGTTTAGAAGCATCGGTATAAATAATTGTATGTTCAAGGTACTTATTTAATGTGATATTTAGGATATTTTGACTTATGTGAGGTGATTCAACATAGGCAGGTACTGCTATTTTGTATGGTTCTAAGGCATAAAAGAAATCGGCAGTTTTGTTTAAACTAGGTCTTCTTAACATTGAACAGGTATTGGTTGTATTTCTAAACGCATTGCACAAAGGAGGAGAAGGTTTTTTTTCCCAGTACTTGTTTGTAAGGTCAAAATTATTTAATTGTACTATCTTATGTATAAATATTCGCTTTTTAAATCGAGTTTTTGATTATAAACTTTTCAGCAAGGTATGCACTTCGTAACTCAAGTGGAGGCTCTAGAGCTTCTGTGCGTAGGGGTTCGACTGGGGTTGAGCCCATTGCACCAAGGCTGAGTCTAAGTGCAGAGTTTTGGATGATTTCAAGCTTTTTCAAAGTATGCGGACTAGCCAAATCATAGAAGATGCATCCATAGTCAATGATGGATCGAATATATGCATTGTAAAACTTTAAGCATGTTTTGGGATCGGCTCCCCACCAAGTTTTTCGAATTAATTTAAAAAAATTTAGACCTTTATTGCATTTTGTAACAATTTTGTCAATGAAGTGTTTTCCTGTGAGTTTCTTGTCTAAAACGATGCCGAGGTAAGTTGCAGTAGAATAAATAGGATATGTAATATTATCGACGGAGATGGAGTTTATTTGAGGTAAATTATGTCGGGTAAAAAAAGTTATGTTGGATTTTTCAGGTGACAAGGTGAGTCCCAGTGAGTCAAAATTTGACGTCACTGAGGAGATTTAAGTGCCATTATACAGTTTTGAAATTGCTTGTTCGTCGTATATAATACTAATAAAATCATCATAATAATTATTATTATTATTATCCTAGTCACATCATTATAGAAACTATTCCTAAGTTCCTACTGTTTTTACTCTTTTTATTTTTCAGCAATTCAGGATAATAGCAATAAATTTGAAGAATCAGTCCACCAAGAAGGACGAATAATACTAATAGTTGAGAAAAACCATTTTGATAATAAACTTCATCCATTTGAGAACGATGGTGTCAAAAATCCGATCTTCATTGCCACAAGCCAAGAGGAAAGTATCACAGATGAAGTAACAAACAACATCATGGAAAATAGGTCATACAATTATCAGAGAGAAGAGGAAAGTAATATGAAAAATGAACCTGAACTGTTAAGAGATGCTGATGAAAACAAGACCAATTTTATTCAAACAAGCGAGAAGGAAAATGATACCACAGATGAAGAGACTAAGGACATGAATCAAAATGAGATAGATAATGATCAGCGAGAAGACGAGAATGCCATAGAAAGTGAATCAGTTACAGACCAAGGAAACTATGTTGATAATGAACCTGAACCGTTTGGGGATAATAGTGATGATGATCCTGAATTTATTCCCACGAGCGAAGACGAAAGTGACAAAGATGAAGAGACAGACAACATGGAAAATGAGACGGATAATGATCAGAGAGAAGATGAGAATGTTTATATAAAAACTGAGCCTGTTATAAAACAAGGAAAACCTAGAAAGCGGATAAGAAACGAAGCGGGTTGTAAGGTAACAAAAAAAAGATAGCAACGTTGGCTGGAAAAGAATGTATTTCTGAACTTGGAAAAATATTAGTGCAAAGAAGATAAGACGCTGTTGTGGCCCATGTAGAAAAAAATGTACCGATAAAATTAACGAGTTGAATCGTGAACAAATATGCAACAACTATTGGAATGAAAATAAGAGTTGGGACCTCAAACGACAGTTTGTGCTTTCCAGAATAAAAAGTTCTCCAATTAAACGGAAGAGGCCGTCAACTGGCACAAGAGACGAAAAGAGAACACAGACAATACGTTATAACTTTGAAGTTGATAGAAAAATTATCAATGTGTGCAAAGTTTTTTTTTAATACATTAGGGATATCCGAGACAGTGGTTAGAAACTCATTGAAAAAATCAGAAAGAGGAGGCTTTGTTTCACAAGACATGCGCGGGAGACACGAACCAAAGAATAAGTTACCTGAAGTTATTAAGGAAGGGATTCGCACTCATATTCGGTCTTTTTCAGTTTATGAAACCCACTATAGTCGTGAAAAAAATAAGAAATGAAAGTACTTGGGAAGCGAACTTAATACAAACAAGATGTTCAGTCTGTACAAACTCAAATGTGAGGAAGAAGTTATTCCAAAGAGTCAGATTGCTAAACCTTGGGTATATCGCAATATCTTCAATACAGAGTTTAATTTAGGATTTAACCTACCCTCGAATGACACTTGTGATATGTGCGATAGTTTGAAAATGGCAGTACAAGAAAGTCCCTCAGTAGAAGAACGAGCAACCATTCGAGAAAAAATTGATTGTCACCTAAAAGATTGTGAAATTCGCTATAGCTGGAAGAAACAAGATAAAGTAGCGGCAGGAGAAAAAACTAAGGTTATCATGTTAGATCTACAAAAGTGCTTACCAACTCCCCATCTAACCAAAGCTAAACATTTTTATTCACTGAAGCTTTGGACCTTAAATTTAACCATATATGACGCCACAGAAAAAAAAGCTTATTGCATGGTTTGGGATGAATCTGTTACTGGAAGAGAATGGGCATGAAATTGCATCGGTTCTGCTAAAATGGACCAACGAGGTTATAAAAGACTCTGACACAGAGACATTGATAATTTGGTCTGACAATTGCCCAAGTTAAAATCGAAATATCATGATGGCTTTAAACTATTTTTACCTTTTGGATAGTTGTCCCTCCTTGAAATCAGTAATACATAAGTTTCTTCTCAGGGGTCATACTCATATGGAAGCAGACCATGTTCGCGCTCTGATTGAGCGGACCGTAAAAAAGCAGCTAACAGTGACGATAGCTACACCTTGGGATTGGCAACAGTTGATTAGATCAACTTGGGCTACAGTTTGGAACATGGAAGTAACTGATTTCAAAAATTTTGATCTCTTGTACCCATCTTCAAATGCCCCATTTGTTAATCGATAAATCAATACAGAAAAAGAAAACTTTTTTATTTCATCAGCAGTATGGCTAGAAGTACGTTTTTAAAGTTCAGGTCTGCTTTATTATAAAACAGACTTTACCGATAACGAATTTAAAAGTGTAGATTTAAATAGATTTTCCAGAAAAAAAAAATTCTATTCCACATGAGTTGCCTGCAATTTTAAAAATTTCCAAAGGTATGAGCGCTAAAAAACATCAACATCTTTTGAATTTATTTGAGTGGATACCTTCTCAATTTCATGACTTTTATAAAAACATGAGAAAAACCGATCAGCAAGTTAGAGAATCTAATACAGACTGAAATATAATCGTTAAAACCTTTTCTCCTAATATTTTCTATATTTTTTTGGAATTAATTCTTAAGATTTTTAACATTTACTTGTTTTTTTATTCAGTGGTAAATAATCGCAAGTGCCACTAATTGTAACCAGGTAGATATTTTTATTGGCATTTGTAAGGTAAAATCAGATATGTCGATTGACTTACTTGAATAAATACTTAAAAAAATAAACTGTTGTATTTTATTAAATTCTATAAAAAATATATATATTATATTTTAAAACTTTAAACCTCATTATCTCTAAATCTATAAAATTGGATATACAATTCATTACCTTTGTGGTACAGAATTAATGTAGCGTAAATAACGACTGTAAAAAAATTGGTATACAATGTATATCATACCTTATTTAACAAAAATATATAAGAATAATAAATGTTTTATTTAATAATCGAAGATACAACATATTATTACAGTTATTTCATAACAGGATATGCAGTAAAAGTCGATATGCAGAAAGCATTATTATTATTTCTTCTTATTTTCAAGTAACCATTTAGTCCAAATTCCGGACCCCAAGAGTTTTTGATATACCAATAGTCAATACCATTTTCTGTGCCGTAGCCAGCAATTAAAATTACGTGACTGGTATATCCGGAGCAAGATCCGTCTATAATACCTCCTTCGTATGAAAACCAATCATATGCATCTACTGCAGCTGCAACTGGGCCTATTTTACCTGAAATAGAATGGTAATTTTTCAAGTTAATACTCGTCAATATTATGTGAGGAAAAATAAAAACAATTTTTTTAGTAAGCATTTAGATAGTGGCATAAGTATCCAAGTCGCCAAGGTCACTTTCTGTCCATGAAAGGTGTTCAAAACGCCGGTCACAAGCTACAAGCTACGGTCTAGATGGGTGACCGAACTAGTAGATCTCGGGGCCAATCTAGCCTAATGGGCTAGAATCTTTGTCTGAATAAATATTTCCACCCTTTGATAAAGATCTACAGGGTGCCCAAAAATTTCGTGTACATGGAGATTCCACAGATTTATGGACTTCAAATATATTGATTTAATTAAACTTACCTATACAGGGTGGACCGGATTTAATTTGCGTATACAGAGATCTCGTAAACCGTAAGATATACATTGTCGTTTAAATGAGGAAAAAGTTTCGTATTTTGACGTATAATACAATGGTCCATAGAAGTTCCAGATTTTCTGACTGGTTCCGGAGATATTCGATAAAATCCGAAAAACCTCATTTTTGTTTTTTAAGTCGTGCGTTATTATTATAAAAGATACAAAAAAAATTATACGAAGTTTTTGTTGAAAATCAAGTTCCATATAATCTGCCATTTCAAAATTTTTATTACGACGTTTCGTATTTGCAGGGCCACCTCCAACTTATTTTTTTAACTAAGGACCTGGATTTTGAACTGTTATTTTTTTATAGATTTTGTATAGGTAAATACAACGATATGTTACACTTTACCATTTTACTACGTTTCGTCTATGAAAATATCATCAGCTATGTAGCTTCTGATGACACCGTTTCTTACTTGATTAAAACAAGATAGCTAATTGAATAATAATTAAAAAACAAAAAATGCTAAAAATGTGAAATTTAAAATATTATTTGAAACATAATACAAGAATTATTTAATTACAAAATGGGTTACAATTTTTTATCAAACATGATTAAGTACAACCACCAAACAAGACTGATGAAGAACGAATTATGGTTGTACACATCTACAAATAATAAAGCTAATAACAAAAACAAAATTCAAAACCAAAAACAGTCACAATAGTTGCTCAAAATGTAGTCCATTCTGTCGGATATAGAGTGCAATTCTCCTAGACATTTGGGATGTAGTTTTATCAACCATTTCTGGTGTAATTGTTTCAAATGAATCTACTGTTCGTTGACGAAGTTCTTGTAGATTATTTGGCATATTTTTGTAGTAGATTTGGTTTTTTACGAAGCCCCATACAAATTAATGGGGTTAAGACACGGAGATCGAGGATATCATCTTATTGTTCCATTGGTACCAATCCAATTACCTCTAAAATATTGATCGAGATACTCTGCAACCCTCCTAGCATTGTGTGCACCACAACTGTCTTGCATAAAGTACTGAAGATTTTGTCTTGTTTGTAAGGGCATCTCATCGAGTACTTCCTCCAATAAATAATGTAGGTAGCGGAACTGATTTAAATTACTATAAAAAAAAATCGGCCCAATAATCTGATTATTGATTAGTCCACACCACACATTTTGGGTAAAACGGAACTGTGGTCTAACTTCTATGATTAAATGGGGATTAGAAATAGCATACAAATGCTTGTTCCTGGGAATACATATTCCACTATTAGTAAAGGAGCATTTATCCGTTCATATCTTTTTGTTGAAAAAACGGTCATTGCGCAGTTTTCTACTATACCAACGACAAAACATCAGTCTTCTATCAGAGTCTCCAGCGTGTAATTTCTGGACTTTTTGAAATTTATACCCGTAGTATTTATCTTTCTTTAAAATTCTTTTAACCGTGGAGGTTCCTACTACACATTCTTTAGCTATTCGCCTAGTAGAATTTTCAGGGTTAATATGTATTTGGGCAAGAACATTAATTTTATTATCAGTATGTCGACCCTAATATCTAGTTCTCCTTTTTTTCACACTGCTATGCTCTGCCATATTTTTTGAAATATAAGAAAATATCCTCTTATATGGCTGTTGTCTATCAGGATATAAATCTAAATAAGTCTGAGCTGACCGGGTTTCATTTCTATAGCATCTTATGTACACATCATACATATCTTTCTTCTCTTCTTCAGTATAACGAACCATAATATTTATTTAATTTTAAATTATTTAAAGCTAAAAAAGTACTGTAATATCAGATTATAACAAAAATATTGGTGACAAGTTACAACTGACATGCATGGCAAACATGATTTTGTTAAGAACTTGTGTATGTAAAAATGAAAACATTAAAGATAGAAAAAATACGGTGTGAGAAACCTAAGCGAAAGATTTTACAGAAAATCAGGTGATAGGAATTTATAGATTGCTTTAACGTTTTGTTTTTTATTTTATGTTTTTGTTATTAGCTTTATTATTTGTAGAATGTGTACAACCATAATTCGTTCATCATTAGTCTTGTTTGCTGATTGTACTTATGTTTGATAAAAAATTGTAACCCATTTTGTAATTAAATAATTCTTATGTTTCAAATAATATTTAAAATTTCACATTTTAAGCATTTTTTGTTTTTTAATTATTATTTAATTAGCTATCTTGTTTTAATCAAGTAAGAAACGGTATCATCAGAAGCTACATAGCTGATGATATTTTCATAGACGAAACGTAGTAAAATGGTAAAGTGTAACATATCGTTGTATTTAGCTATACAAAAGCTATAAAAAATAACAGTTAAAAATCCAGGTCCATATTTAAAAAAATAAGTTGAAGGTGGCCCTGGAAATACGAAACGTCGTAGTAAAAATTTTAACATGGCAGATTATATGGAACTTGATTTTTAATAAAAACTTCGTATAATTTTTTTTGTATCTTTTATAATAACAACGCACGACTTAAAAAATTAAAATGAGGTTTTTCGGATTTTATCGAATATCTCCGGAACCAGTCAGAAAATCTGGAACTTCTATGGACCATTGTATTATCCGTCAAGATACGAAGCTTTTTCCCCATTTAACCGACAATGTATATCTTACGGTTTACGAGATCTCTGTATACGCAAATTAAATCCGGTCCACCCTGTATACCATCTTTCTTCGTTTGGCCAATAGAGGTCAAATAAATTACGAAAATTTGGTATTTTATGATCAAATAAAAGCAACAGTAACAATATTTTTCTTGCGATCATAAACTTATTATTAAGGGAAGGGCAATGAAAATTTTCTTATTTTTTTGTTTCAATTTTTAACAAACAAACAAAAAAAACATGTTGACATGCTTAACCCCTCTACTTAGTACTATGAAAAATGGTGGTAATGAAATCCTAGAAAATTCTAGCTAAAATCTTGGCACATGCCACAAATCACCTTTAAATGTATTAATAAAAATGTTATAAATATTCTTATTAAATTGTTTCTGAATAAAAATATTTTATTTTCTGGACTTTTATTTTATTCTAGCTGAAATCTTGACACATGCCACAATCAGAATCCAAGCAAAAACTGGACCAGGAAATAAGTTCCACAAAATCTCCAACAAAAGTCAATGTCTTAGCAAGAAGACCCTGATTACAAAAGGGTAATAGGATAATTTCTGGTGAGACTGGTCAATATTTATAAATTTAGAAGAATCTGACAACTGAAGGAGTTAAAATAGATATGTAAACAATAACAATTAAAATAATGCTTTTTAGTAATTAAATGAGTTATTGTTCAAAGTAGCGAAATTTATTTACTTACATTATAAATTATTTATTAAAAGTATTAATTAATATTGAATATACTCCAGATGAGATTATACTTTAATAAAAAATATTATTTTATATTTTACTACAAAATATGTTTGATGAAAATGGATATTTTATGAATTTATGGAAAATCAATATAAACAATCAATATGAAAAATCAATAGGAAAAATCAATATGAAATATCAATATGAAAAATCAATATAAAAAAATCTATTGGTATATATTTTTTTGTTTTGATTTTTTTTGTATTTTCTTTTTTGTATTTTTTTTGTAATTTTTTTTGTAATTTTTTTTACAATTATCTTGAGTTTTTTCAAAAGTAAGTAAGTAAATGAATTCAAAAACATATATATCTTTTTTATTTAATCGTTATTAACTATATTGCTAAATACAGTTCTATCAGTTTTTAATATACACAGTTTGACTTTATTTTTAAAAGAGTAAAATTTGTGAACTATTTGGTAAGATATTAAATAAGTTAGGGCCTCCAAAATGTATACTTCGTTGTTTAATATTCTTGTTATATTCTGGTACTTTAAAATTTTATTTTCGTCTTCGGGTAATATAAATATGGTCTATTTCCAACATTTCTATTTTATTTTTATAGATAGCTGTAGGTATGCGTTGGCAGAAAAGTTACCTTATATCAAGGATTTGACTATAGTTATAAACCAAATCACTTGAGTATGTAGGTTTTTTGTTATAAATCAGTTTTATAATCCATTTTACAAAATGCAAATTTTTTCAAGATGGATATCGTAAACTTCTCTCCATCCTAGTATACCATATGTTAACTGAGATTGAACCAAGGCATAGTACACAGTTTTTAAATAAGGTATATCCAGGTATCCCCTTAAAAATTTTAATTTACTAATAAGACCTTTTATTTTTTTAGCAAGATGATTTATATGCAAATCCCAGCGCAGATAGATGTTTATCGATGACAATTCCTAAGTATTTAATGTGCCCTGATTCAGGAATCTGCGTTGTTTAGTCGATTATCAAATTTCCCAGGTCAGACAGGTTACTTCAATAGGAAGTTAACGGCATGTAACTAGTTTTCTCTACATTCAGAGTGAGTTTGTTATATGCAAGCCTTCTTTTAATAATAGAAAAGTCAGCTTCTACCATAACTTTTAGGTTTTCCCAAGTGTATCCTTTATAGAATAATGCGGTGTCATCAGCAAAGCTCGTAATGGCACCTTTTATGTTCATTGTCAATAAACTGTTTACATATATAGTGAAAAATAAAGGTCCAAGAACGGTGCCTTGCGGAACACCAAAGGTTACAGCTCTCATATTGCTCGTGGCACCATCAAGATATACCTATTGATTTCGATCATTCAAATAACTTTCTATAATTCGAAAAATTCTTCCCCTAAATCCATAACATTTAAGTTTTTGGAGAAATATATTATGCGATAGCGTGTCAAAAGCTTTTGAGAGGTCAACGAATATGCATAATGCTGGTGTTTTTAAATTTATAGCTTGATAAATGGATTTTGTTAAAGCACATATAGCATCTTCCGTTGATTTACCCTCTCTAAAGCCATACTGATTTTTTAAAATAATCAGGAATTTGTCTAATAATTTTACAATTCTGGTTTTTAAAATGTTTTCTATAACTTTGGATAACGTATATATTAGGGATATAGGTCGATAGTTTTCTACTTCCAATTTAGATCCTGAATTGTGTATTGGCCTAATAATACCGACTTTTAGACATTTAGTATAATAGGATTTTACAAAACATATATTAATTAAATCTGATAAAGGTTTACTAATAATGTCCGATATATCTTTTAAGGTTTCCAATCGAATGCCACCATTTCCAGAAGACTTTTTGTTTTTAAGAGATTTTATTAAATTTTCAACCTCGGTTTCATGAGTAGGGTATAGATAGAAAGTGTTTTCAAAATGTGGGATATTTTCCGTAAAATGTTCCGGTGTTTTTATGTTTTTCGCATATTGTTCCCCTAAGTCGCTAAAAAAATTGTTAAATTCATTTGGTATGGCGTTTTTACCTGTAATTATTTCATTATGTTTGTCAAGTGATGTTATTTTTGTTTTAGGGCTTGTCTTTCCGCTTATCTGATTTACACAATTCCACACACCTTGTGAGGAGTTTTTGTTTTTATCTATTGAACGTTTAGATTATTCTTTTTTTGCCTTTTGAATTGACTTAGTTATTCTATTTTTAAGATTTTTATAGCTTTGTTTTAGATAATAATGTTGTTTTTTTTTGTAATTCCAAATAGATATTTTTTTTTGTTATTAATTTAAGTAGATCCTTAGTTATCCATGGTTTTTTAATTTTTTATACTTATATATGTATTTAAAGTAGTAACAAATGTTTCTGTCATGACATCTACGTTATTGTTTATATTAATCATGTTCCAGTTTACCTGTTTTAGATCGTTTCTTAGTTTAGAATAATAAATACATTTTTTTATATTTATTTGGGTTTGGTTTATTGTAAATAAATGAACTTTTTAATGTAAGGATTACTGGGTCATGATCTTTAGGGCCACACCTGAGGATATTTGACATAAAAGTGATCTTAACATGTACCGCTTACTCGTCTAGTTATGTCGTTACGAAATATATTCAAAAGAATTTAATATTATTTACAAAATCGACGTCTTCTAACAATATATTAATATTAATATCGCCAGTTATAATATGCGTTTTAGTTTAAGCTTTACTTTAATATTCATATAGTGATGAATTAAATAACATGGAAGAAGGATTAGGGGATCTATAAATTGCTGTTAGAGTTACTTTCTCTTATAAATTTAAAATTGTAACTTCGATAGCTTTAGAAACGCCCAGTGGCACTAAAGTGTATTCATAGTTATAAGAATTTTTAAGATAAATAATGGTTCCATCGTTTTGGTTGAAGTTTCCATTGTAATATATCATGTGATATCCTTGAATGTTGAATAAATCGGGTTCGTGTACGATAAAAGTTTCCGCAAAAACAATTATATCAAACTCACAATCTATATGAGTTATTAATAGAACTAGCTCATCAACATTTTTTTAAATGCTCCTTGTGTTTTTATGAAAAATCTTAAATTGCGATTTTTTAATGGAATTGTTATTTGTAATGCCCATTTTACTGTATAAAACTATTGATTTTACGATTTATATATTATTAATATAGGGATCCATATTGCTTTTTTATGGTTGCAGATTAGGAAAAACAAAAGAGAAAACAATAATCAAATTTAAAAATTAAATGCTGGAGAAAAAAAAATAATTTAAGATTTACTACCAGCTCGGGATCTTTTCTGGAAAGTTTCTATTTGTATTTCAACTTTTGGATCAGCTCTTTTCTCGATTACCCCTGTAGGTGTCTTGTTAGTTTTCTTTTCGTTTCTATTATCTGGCTGCCTCTGTTGTTGCTCCTCTCGTTGCCCCTGTTGCTGCAAGATTGAAGAAACTTCAAGTACTTCTTGACTTGTAGTCCGTATGGTGGGTGTTGCAGGTGCACTGTTTTGTTTTCTTGGAGATGTATTATCCTCTTTTTTATCTCTTGCCTGTAACTCAGCAGCAGTAAAAGCTTTATTATTCACATAAAGCTTATTACCTTTAATGTGGGACCTTGTAGTGGGCCTCACTTTATTCAAATGTTGCCTTAAATTATAATTTTCGTCTCTTTGCACTCTAGTTAAATCGTTTACGATATTTATTTCTGTTCCTTTAAGTTGGCTACATTTCTTTAAAATTTCTAACTTTTTCAAGTAAGATACGAATTCTACTTTAATTGGTTTGGTTTTAGAGAAATTTAGTTGATAGTAGTTATTTATATCGTATTGAGCAACTTCAACACCTAGTATATACCGCATTTATGTACCGCACACTCTTAAATCTAAAGCTAACTAAAGAGATTAGCATAGGTTATAGTATGTTATAGGGTAGTTCGGTAATTAGAGTAGCTTAGGGTAAGTTAGGATCAAATAGAAGTAGAATAGTGTACATAGTTAAGCATAGAATAATTTAGGGTAGCGTAGAATAGATTAGAAGTAGAATTATGTAAATAGTTAAGCGTAAAATAGTAATAGAATAGATTAGACTAATTTAGGATAGGGTAGGATAGAAAATAAAATAAGTTAGAATAATTAATATTAATTTAGAATAGTTTAGGATAGAATAATCTAGTCTAGAGTAGTGTACGTTTAGAATAATTTACAATAGGGTAGACTAGGAAATATGATAGGTTAGAATAGTTTAGAGTAGTGTAAACTAGGGTAATTTAGACTAGCCTAAATTTAGACTAGTCTAGATTTAGATAGAATAAAGCCCGTAGCAATAGTAATAACAATTTTTATATGCGGCATTAGCGGCATATGTGGTCTGTACAAATTTCTAGATGTTAAAGGCCTCAAAACGTTTATTTCTTCAATAATATTACTAAGTAGGGATGTTAAGCATCGCGATATGAAAAGTTCAACCCCATTTTATTTTATTTTTTCCAAAATAAGGAGTGTATGGTGCAACATGTATATTGGTGTCTTTGGCTTTGACAACTTATGTTAAGCTTGTGTTTTATGTATGTTATAAAGTACTAGTAGTCTAATACTTCATAATGCCGGAGTGCTAGTACTCTAATACTTCTGCACCCCCGAGGCACTGACATTTATTAAAGTTCCGCTATAAAGGAATTTAATACTGTGTAACCTCTAATATTATTTTATTCAGTTTTTAGTTATAATATATATAAATAAGTAAGAACTATAAGGAGACCTTTGGTTGTTTAATGGATTCAAATATTTTAAATATTAAAATACAACCAATAAAAATAATTATTTCATTTTTGATTCTTTCTTAACGTGAGAAATCAAAGTCAATATGTAAAGTTACAAAAATTATAATTACCCACTGCAGCCTTCAACAGATCTTCATCTGCATCAACATTTTCATAACTCTTAACAGATACAACATTAAGTGTTTCATTAGCTCTGCAGGATGCAGCTCTTGATTCATAAGGATATGATTCTTCAGCTTCAATACCATGATCCATTACGTAGTGAATGGATCCTTCAATAATACCACCTCTACAACCATAGTTTAGGTAAGTATCCCCATTTGAACAATCTACCATTTGTTGAACACTCAAGTTAATTAATTTTTTGTTAACAATTGCATTTCCACTTTCTATGGCTGCTACCTAGAGAACATAAATAAGATATATACTAAGTATGAAAGACACAAACCTAAAAATTAAAAATAGCTGAATTTATTATAACCTGTACGTCCTATATATAAAGAAGAAGAGATTATATAAATATAACAAATACCTTAATATTAAATCAAATATTGATTTACTAAGTAAAAGGTATTCGTAAAGAACTAATTAATTATAAAAATAAGTTATGAAGGGAATCCAACCTCTCAAATGTGGCCATCTTCAATGAGAAAATAAAACAACTCCAAATCAATCCCACATATAAATATATTAATTAATCAAGGCGACCGGTTTCGGCTATAATGCCATTTTCAAGCCTATAACAAGTTGAGTGATATTTTAACAAAGTTGGTAATATTAGCTAGACATTATACATACCTAAGATCTTAGCTGGTTTCTAAAGGTGAAATACAATTGTAGATACACTAAATCTACTATATAAAATTTAACCTAACATATGAGGTGCAAGAGGTACAGTTGATATTAAAGAGTAATGTTTAAAATGGGATTAAAAGTTACACTAAGTAAGAATTTTTAAAAAATTTTTGCTATAATTATTTAAATGTATGTGGGAAAGGAATAGAAGAAATTGAAAATTTTTTGAAAAATTGAAGAGATGGTAGTCGCCCCAGAGTGGGGTGATCCATTCAAATTGTTTTTGAGGCTTCCACAGATTGGGCTTTTGGATGACCGCGGATTGGTATTGCTCTAAAATTTGTTGTGGAGCTAGTAGAGGACAGATAGAATGGCCAATCTGGCTATTCCTATCCTTGAAGTGGAATCTTAAACTGCAATCGTCATTAAGAAGCTCGGGAATTAAAGTGGATTCACCACCAGTAAAAATTATAGTGCCATCCAATTTGGCCTTAAATACAAGCCGCCCAACTAAGGGTAGAAAGATGAGAAATAGTTGGAGAAAATAGGAGTGAACCTGCAGACTCCTTTTTGATTTCCACAAAAGCCACATCTGTGAAAGTGGATAACAAATTCTTAGACGAAACACTTTGTAAAACAAACTGAATCAATTTCGAAATGAAGGCTGAACAATAATGTCGCACCATTTTATGTAACCGCCATTTTATGTATGGTGCGACATTATTGTTCAGCCTTCATTTCGAAATTGATTCAGTTTGTTTTACAAAGTGTTTCGTCTAAGAATTTGTTATCCACTTTCACAGATGTGGCTTTTGTGGAAATCAAAAAGGAGTCTGCAGGTTCACTCCTATTTTCTCCAACTATTTCTCATCTTTCTACCCTTAGTTGGGCGGCTTGTATTTAAGGCCAAATTGGATGGCACTATAATTTTTACTGGTGGTGAATCCACTTTAATTCCCGAGCTTCCGAATTCCACTTCAAGGATAGGAATAGCCAGATTGGCCATTCTATCTGTCCTCTACTAGCTCCACAACAAATTTTAGAGCAATACCAATCCGCGGTCATCCAAAAGCCCAATCTGTGGAAGCCTCAAAAACAATTTGAATGGATCACCCCACTCTGGGGCGACTACCATCTCTTCAATTTTTCAAAAAATTTTTCAATTTCTTCTATTCCTTTCCCACATACATTTAAATAATTATAGCAAAAAATTTTTAAAAATTCTTACTTAGTGTAACTTTTAATCCCATTTTAAACATTACTCTTTAATATCAACTGTACCTCTTGCACCTCATATGTTAAGTTAAATTTTATATAGTAGATTTAGTGTATCTATAATTGTATTTCACCTTTAGAAACCAGCTAAGATCTTAGGTATGTATAATGTCTAGCTAATATTACCAACTTTGTTAAAATATCACTCAACTTGTTATAGGCTTGAAAATGGCATTGTAGCCGAAACCGGTCGCCTTGATTAATTAATATATTTATATGTGGGATTGATTTGGAGTTGTTTTATTTTCTCAATAATTATAAAAATGTTTTAATTTCACGAATTAGCTAGCCTAAAATTATAACTAAAAAAAGTTTACTTACTGCAGCAAATGCATAGCAACATCCACAGGTCTTTTGATTTTTAACATTGGTAACGACTCCTTCAGCAGTCCAGTTTTTCGATTCTGGAACGTCAGAGTCGAGTACAATTCTAGCGTTATTTCTTTTAGTTGGATGTGTTATATTAACCAAATACTTTTCTCTCAGTTCTTCCATGGTCATATCAGTAAATTGATTTATTCCCTTATAGTAGGTTGTTTCTCCTCTTTCATATTTAGCATTGTGTTCTTCTATTTTTGCAACGTTGTCTTTGAAAATTTGAAAGCGACTGGCTTTTTCTCTAGAAGAGGAATATATTTTGTTGTGGTCATTCTATAAAGAAATAAGAAATTTTAATTTATTAACAATTATTTAACTGTAATTAAAAATTGTTGATTTTCATTTAAAGACTGACAAACAAACATTTTTTTGTGGACACTCTTTAATATAATGCGTTAACTTTAAAAGGTTCTAGATACTATAACTTTTTAAAATGACAAATGCATAAAAAATTTAAAAAAATAACTCTAACGATCTCCAAATAAGTCTAGGTGGCATCGCAAACAGAAAATTTTGATGTGTTTAAAAATTATTATTTAATTTTTAACTTTTTTTCCATAATTTTAATACTATGGTCCATTCAAATTTATGTAGCATGAGCCACATTTCTATTAGGCGAAGTCACCACACTTGCTCTTAGAGACAATGTCAGGAATAAAGGAAATAACTGGCTGAATACGCATTTGAAGATAAAAATCGACGGGTTTCAGAATTTTTACAAAAATCAATAGGTTACGAAATAATGAATTTATTCCTTTCCGTTGCACCATACTGTATGTGTACCTATAATTTCTAAAGATGTACCTAATAAGTAATAGGACATAAATAAATAATGAATAAACAAATTATCACAGTTGGATATAGTGTTAAAGTCGTGAGCTGATGGTAAAATTATTAATAAAATATATTTAAAAAATACGAAGCAAGCAATGTAATGTAATGTTAATTTACATTAAATACAAATACAGGAATGTCAATAAATAGGATTTAACTCTAAAATATTAATAAACATATCAAGAACTAATTAAAATAATTTATTTTTATTTTAGGTACATAAGAACAATTCAATTATTCTAGAAACATAAAGAGTGTGAACGTAGGTCCTATTTGCTAACGATTAAATATTATTTTCCAACGACTACTTAGGAAAGTGACACATATCACACTATATAGTCCTATGGAAAATACCCTATATCACACGCGTATGAATAAGAATTTACTTTCCACCCGTGTACGAATATGCTACTTTCCGCAGTAGCTGTCAAACACATAATTTCTATTTTGATCTATGTAATGTCCATATTAATACTAAAATCGATATGATTGTTAAATTATTGAAATTGTTGTAAATTAGATCCTAAATAATATTTATCTTTAACAATTATTATTAAAATAATTTTAAAATAACTAAGATATGTTTGCTCTTTATTTTGGTTAAATACATAACTAATTAGATCATTCAATTGACATAAGGGCTATTAACTCAGATGGTAAGAACGTCGAACTTATTAACTTTGCCATTTGAGACCTGGCGAGCGACCGCGTTCATATCCTGGCGGGACCAGATTTTTTTTTGTTTTTTTTTATTTTTTTTTTTGTTTAGAAAATATGAAAATTGAATAAATACGATTATTGTTCATTAATTTTTTAAATGCATTTTATTTAATATAGTAATAATAACCTGGTTTTACATTTTTTGATGACATTATTTTGTGGTCACAGGAAAAATATTGTACATCATTTGTGTGAAAAGCGATTTTCCACAGTTGTGTGATAGTCGCACTCGGCTTGTGTCTCGTGCGACAATATTTCCCACTCGTGTGAAAAATGTCACTTTCCACACTCGTAATGTAATATACCTTTATACCATTCTCAACAAAAGGCATTTTTCAAGAAGAATTTAATAAAATCATTAAATTGTTAATGAGTGTAACAATACCCTTTCTAAAAGTTTTTAAATAGCAACAAAATTAACAAAAATCTATCTCAAAAGTTAAAATACAGTGAATTATTTTAAATCAGTCAGAATCTGCAGAGTCGCAATTCTGACATATAAAAAGAGTTATTCTTTACACATTGTGACCAGTCTTCACAGCTTGTCTTGTACCAACCCGAACAAACTAAGAACAATGTGTCTTCCTCTTCGGATGCACTATATTTAGGTTTTTGCTTCTTTGCACGTTTGTTTTTAGATAGTGTTTTCTCCATGACTCTCTTCTTGATAGATTGAGTCTTTTGATTAGCAAAACGTTGTTCTGTTAGTATTTTCTTGGGAATGTCAGTAAGTACGGTAGTCTTTCCCTTTTGCCTTCCAACATTTTTTGGTTTACTAAAGTCTGCTTTTAATAAAGACCTTATTTCCTCAGAAGTAAAACATGTTCTCCTTTAGATTTTAGAGAAGAGAGTGGAGTTGACTGGTCTATAATTTTCGATGATAAAGTCGTTGATGATGGAGAACATGTTAGTCCCGAACTAGATGCTAATGAGGAAGGTGGACAAGTTACCTGGACAATGGAGCTTATTGATGAACATTGATTTCCGGTTGGTTCTTTTGGAGGCGAATCAGTGAGATCGTTAGCAATATTATCTTCTTCAAGAGGCCTATCGGTTACAGTGCTAGGCGCAAAATCATCGTCGGTAAATATTTGTCCATTGAGCGGCCAAATTCACGTGAATCTAAAGCCAGACATTACGTTCTGAGGGGTTATGGCTTGAGGTAGAGCATTTCGAATTTTACCTGGAATATTATAAATAGCCATTCGTTTTCCGGGGGTGTTTCTCATTCAATTGTCACACTAGTTATTATAAGCCCTTTTAAATGGTCCAAATACGGTAC
Organism: Psylliodes chrysocephalus; assembly: GCA_927349885.1. Lineage (NCBI taxonomy): Eukaryota > Metazoa > Arthropoda > Insecta > Coleoptera > Chrysomelidae > Psylliodes > Psylliodes chrysocephalus. The sequence continues at coordinate 15,632,030 of OV651822.1, read as the reverse complement.
GGTTTAAAAAATGTTTTTCTGTGGATAGTTACCAGTGAGAACCCTATTAAAAAGCAAGAACAGCCTGTTCTTATTTTAAGATTATTAATTTCTTCAATGAAACTATCCTATAATTCAACCAAAATCAATATACTAATATCATAGCCAATAATAACATTTCTTGGAATAGTTCATATTATTATTGTAACAAATTTAGTTCTATTGGATTTAAGAACAAGGCATTATTGAATGTAAATGAAGTATATTTAAAAAAGTGTAAAATTATTTCATTTAAGATGCACATTTCTTGGAAGAGTTCATATTATTATTGTAACAAATTTAGTTGTATTGGATATAAGAACAAGGTATTATTGAATGTTAATAAAGTAAATTTAAAAAAAAAGTAAGACTATTTCATTTAAGATGTACATAATACTGCAATTGAGCAATAGATACTCTTCATTTAATTAGAGGTATTTTAGTTAGGGTAAGTTGATTTTATTCTTGAAGCAAATCGAGATGAGTTGTACTTGCGGATATACAAACACAACAAAAACATTGAAAGACCATTCATCTTTAATATAGTACACATTTTTTCTATGTGGCTGCACGATGTTCCCTGGAAAGTTCTGGTCCTATAGGGGGTCTTCGAGATCTCAGATTATCTTCGTTCAACCTTCTTATAACTATTCGTTTACTAACATTTAGGTTCCTGACATATTCAAGGTTATTTTTATTCTTTACAGCAGTTGTGTGACGATTTCTTAGTGCTGAAGATATCATAAAACGGTCATCTCGATGAGTAGTTCTTCTCTGTGGACCGGTACCAGGACGTCGAGTGTAAACTCCCGAATCTGTTAGCCACGTAAATTTGACTTCTTCCGTCTTGAATAAGACCAACAATAGATGCAACAGTTTCTGCGCTTAAAGACATCTTAAAATTCGCACTAATTGACATAACCAAATAATAAACCATAGAATATAATAAACACTTAACTTAACCTTTAATGTGAAGGAGCTTTTAACAATGCCTTAACAAGGTCAATAACCAAGGCTCTAGAAGGGAGAAACGTCCCAGTAACAATATGCCAATGGATCACTGCCTGTCTGGAGAACAGGATTATTTTATCCATTTTAGGAAAGGCACCCATACAGGCAAAAGTTACACGGGGCTGCCTACAAGGAGGAATACTATTTCCAGTGCTGTGGTCAGTTCTTGTGGACGACTTACTCAAAATATTGTCCAAGGGAGACTACCAGTGCCTAGGATATGCAGACGACCTAGGAATTATCGTCAGGGGGTGATTTGCAGGTACAGTTTCGAAGCGATCTCAAACAGCTCTAAACATAGTGAACAACTGGTGCAAAAAGGAACAATTGTCCATCAACGCACAAAAAACAACAGTTGTACCATTCACAAAAAACAGGTGCTTACAGGTTTAAGACCATTAGTACTAAACAGCACAGTTATCCCATTCGTCACAGAAGCCAAATATCTCGAAGTCATATTTGACCAAAGGCTGACGTAGAATCAAGATCTCAAAAAACTTACACATAAAGCTACAATAGCTCTCGTAAGCTGTAGAAGAATATGTGGGAAAAACCGGGGTCTAAACCCCAAAATGACCATAGGGTTATACACAAGGGTAATAAGACCCATGATAACCTATGACGCAGTAGCGTGGGTAACCAAAACTGCGCAGGCAAGTGCAATAGGTCAACTCACTAGCATTCAGCGGCTTGCCTGTCTAAGTGCTACTGGGGCCATGCGCACTACGCCGACCGCAGCAATGGAGGTATTATTAAATCTTACGCCACTGCACATCTTCATACAAGGAGAAACCAGGTCAGCTATTCACAGGCTTATGCAGGGACAAAACCCAATAAGCCAACTACATAGCGCCGACCACACAAGGCTATATCAGCAAGTAAAAAGGGATACTATTCCAGCTATGCCTACTGATAGAGCCATAACCACATACAAATTTGAAAGAAATTTTCAAATTCAAATACCAGCCCGAGAATCCTGGAAACAGGGACTTCCCGTACAGGCTGAACTCGTCTGGTACACAGACGGTTCAAAAATAAAGGAAGAAGCCGGTGCTTGAATCTATGGACCCAAGTCAAAATCAACAATTTCACTGAGTTTAGGAAAATATGCAATAGTGTTCCAGGCTGAGCTAATAACCATACAACACTATGCAAGAGAAATATTTAATCAGCAAGTATCAGGCAAAACTATTGCCATATACTCTGATATTCAATCAGCTCTAAAGGCAATTCTCTCACCAGAAATCAAATCACGACTGGCGAAAGACTGTCTAGAAGTCCTGACAGAGCTAAGTAGTCAAAATAAGGTGACCTTAGCCTGGGTTCCAGGCCATTAGGGGTATCAGGGCAACGAAAAGGCCGACGAATTAGCCCGAGAAGGCTCAGATAAGGCCATGACAGGCCCCGAACCCTTCTGTGGAGTTGCTAAGGCATTGTGCAATGCATCCATTAAACAATGGATTTAAAAAGAGTCTCGGGAATGGTGGAACAACTATCCAAGACTGAGACAGGCCAAACAGTTCATCAAAAAACCATCGGCCAAGTTTACGAAAGACCTACTGTATCAAAATCGTCAAATCGGTAGAATAACAGAAGCCTTCTTACTGGACAATGTCGCCTTAAAAGGCACATGAGTGTCATAAATCCAGCAGAAGAAGCAACTTTGTGCAGGTTCTGTGAAAAAGAAGAGAAAACATTATTCCACGTCCTGTGCCAATGTGAAGGCCTGGCTGAAATGAGGTTTGTAACACTGGGCGAATAAAAGCCAATTACTTGCAACTACATGTGGGAGCCACTGTCAAAGCTACTAAGTCTAATAAAAAAGACCAGGCTAGACGACATACTCTAAAACAAACGGAGTTCCACAATATATCTTAAGACATTGGTTGTTTTGCAAGATTCTGTTCTCACCTCCACCTCCAAAAAAGTAATTATTCTTTTACAGCTCTTATTTACCTACTTTCTATACATTAATTCTATTCTGCGGTCCTTTATAGCAGCAAATTTATGCTCATACGCGTATTTAAGAAATCTCTTTTCGATTATTAACTTATAATCTACGTCGTCTTTCCTGCACAATGGAAACGTGCTGGCGAATACTTTTTAGACAGCAACTGTGCGTTGAGGCGATGAGCGCATGCGGCCCAAGCGGTGCAGAGTTCCTTCGAAGCGACCCAGCTATAGTCTGTGTTCGATTTTTTTGTCAGTGACTCATATTTTTAATTCAAAAACAAATACGGTTAAGCGGCTCAATTTATTTTGCTCACTAAAGTTCACCTTGCGGCTCATGTAACCCCATTTCGCCACTTCTATTAAATAACGCTAGAAACACTCTGCGTAGTTGACGCAACGTTGCCAAATTGTGCTAGGCGACTGTAAAATGTTTTAAGGATTTTCTAATATAAAATTATATTTATATACGTGCCACTGAGAATAAATACTTCGTGATATTATGCCTTGACAACATTAAGAGTTTTAAATTTGTGCAACGATAAGGCAGCACTCTACAGACACGTTCAAGAAAAAAAGGTGGGAAATCATTTAATTTAAAAACTACTAGATATTATTTATTTCAAGAAAAAGCAGCAAATTCTTATACATTTAAAACAAAGTAGCTCGTCAATGTTTTTATGGCCCAGAATGAATTATAAATGTTTGAAGTTCAACTATGTTACCGCGTATGTAAAAAACGTTTTCGCGTAGTCCAGACACTGTCGTACTGTTGGATGGTGTATATTTGTTAATTTTGCTTCACAATACTACTTTCAAATAATAATAAAATATTATAACATTCATAAGATATTTATTGTTATCAATGCGAGAACAGACTGAAATATGAAACTGCAAAATAGGTACTCATTACCTAAGTAAGAAGTTTTCTCGAGTTCTTATATTATTCTTGTAAAATTATTTTTCAGATTAAAGTAATTGTCGTTACAATAAACTTCCCATTTTATAAAATATAAATACTATTTAGTTTTCGAAACATCTAATTAAATAATTTTTACGTATCAAACCTACACACCACTGGAATGTCTTTCCCCTTTCCGGTTGAACACCGAAACGCTCCATCAACTTGAAGATGAGTCACTGTCAATAAGATCGAACATAGACTATAAGAGATGAATTTGACCTATCGAGCATTTTATCTTTCACTGGTCCCCTCAGAACTTTTTCTAAGCTATAAACTTACAGGAGGATACGTTCGCGCGCTACGGATACTATTTAATAATTAAAATTAATGTATTTATCCATAAAATTTATTTTACGTATATTTTCGAAAGTCTAAAATAATTTCCGTGAAATGAGATATTTGCATTTTTTTTTTTTTGAGTTGAATTATTGAGTTTAAATTTACGTCTTATTTAAGACATCATCAAAAAACGATTGACTGTTGGTTATATCTAATTTATAATACAAATAAGGACACTTTAATATATTACCTTTAAATCCATTCTACACATACTTTAAATCATTATTATTTTGGTGTTTCAATTACTATATAAATAAAAAAAAACGGTTCTAAATATAGTAGGGGTCCTTAGTAAAAATGAGCCACTGGGAGGCCGCGTCTCACAGGTTGAGAAACGCTTGCCTAAGGTGAGAAATATTACTTATAATTAGAGGGATGGAGTAATTACCGGTTATTTCTCCATAATATATTATTTGTTCTAAATGATTATTTTAATACTACTCCTTGTGATAATATTAAGCAATAAATATTAATAAAAAAAGATAACAAATTTAAAAATTTAATGTATTTTATTTTTAATTTCGAAATTTTAAATAAGGTGTTTTAGATTATTATTATTTCATATAAGTGTTTGTCAAACAAACTCATTTATTTTCAAACACAAAACTCACTCATCATTCAAGTAGAAACATCAAAGTTCCTAAAAAACCGATTAGTCGAATCCAATCTCAAAAGCATCACGTAAAACGTTTTAAAAATAAACTGTATGTTAGATTTTAATAATTATTAGGTCAAATAATTATTGAGTGATTATTAAGTGATTACCGATAGAACACAATACGTGAGAATCAGCCAACAGCAACAGCTAATCCCATTAGACTCTCAAGGGGACTTAAATCGTTCTGCTTGGAGAAGCGCAGGCGGTACTATGCTACCGCAACAGTTCCCTGCATTCTCCGTTCTTGACTACCGATGTTCTTTACAGTACTATAGTTGGTAATCACACAAAAATTAGTTTACTCGCTAACACGGCCATACTCATCTATATTTGGCTCTCGAAATATTCTTTTTAATGTAAAGACTGGTTATTAATTTGTAATATTTTAGTATATAAAAATAACAAACAAAAAGAAAAGACGTATCAAATAAAAATAAGAAAATTAAAAGATCAGTTGCCAAATTTTTCCCACTCCAATTATTCTGATAAAGTTTCCTACTCATCCTCTCTAATTCAACAAGCTTCGCCCGCTTGTCAATTTCTAAGACGAGACAAAACCTTGCATTTTCAAATAATTAAAACTACACCTCATGTCATATTATTAATAACATTTTATTCAATATTTTAAAATTATTTAAAACACAATCTGCTCTTTGGATATCAACAATATCTGCTGTTCGCATATCAAGAATATCTGTTCGATATTTTCAATTAATATGTTTAACATAATTTCAAAATTAAAGTTGTTGCTCTCGGATTTGAACAATATCCGTCCAGTATTTTCAATTTTTATTTTTTTAAGCTATGCTCCTCGCATTTTAACAGTATCCGTCCAGCATTTTTAATTTATATATATATATATATATATATATATATATATATATATATATATATATATATATATATTTTAAATTATTTAAAATAAATGCTATGCTCCTCGGATTTTAACATAATATGACAAAAATGGGGTCATACTGCAATGTATTAGAAACACAACTCAAATAGTTAGAGTAAACCATCACTATTATAACTAATTTTAAGTTACCTCACGTATTCCTTAAGGATCACACCTTGGTCTTTTATTATTTAACTTATAAATAATTGACATTATTCATTGTTTTCAGTACGGCAAAGCACTATTGTTTGCAGATGATTTAAAATTTTCCTAATTATTAAAACTATTTATGATGCCGTCTGGCTTCAGTCTAACCTTGTTAATCTATCAAGCTGGTGTTTCTTAAATGACATGGATTTGAATGCCATAAAGTGCCGAGTCATTCGCTTTTATCGATCCTTCGTACTACTACTTTTGAATACATTTTAAATGGTCATATCTGGGAGTCTGTTAATCAAACTAAAGACCTTGGAGTTATTCTAGATTCCATTATAAGCTTCAATCAACACATACCTAAGGCTAGGTTTTATAAAAAGGCTAACACATGATTTTACTGACAGAACTGCAATTAATTTCCTTTATTGTTCACTAGTCCGACCTCACCTAGATTATTGATCTTCTGTCTGGTCTCCACATTACATAACGCACAGCAAAAACATAGAAAATGTGCAACATAAATTTCGTAGATACATAGCCTATAAATTGGGTGTCCTTTGCTAGTATGGTTTGATAGAGAATTTTTTAAACATCTACTCTTTGGTAACTAGGAAGAAACAGAGAGACGTGGCATTAAATTTCAAAATTGTCAATAGCAGATGCAGCTGTACTGAACTTCTAACAAAAATACATTTTTATGTTTCAACTCGCTCAACTCGACAGCCACAAACATTCTATGTTCATAACTTTTTATCGTTTAAACCATACTTTTAGCAGCTATATTTTAAGAATGTTAAGATAAGCCAACACTCATAACAATCTTAACATATTTAACACTCCCTTTCATAAATTTATAAAGGAATTACTTGGTACTGAGCTTTAATGTTTTGTTTAATTTTTATTATTTAATGTAAATATTTTATTTAACCTGTAACCTACCGCACCCAGGTACCATAATCATTTATTAATTCCATTTTATTAAAAAAAGTTGCATTCTTATTAAATACCAAATTCTTCATTTAAAAAAAATCTCCCAGATAATTAAATCTTATTCACGACACCTAATAAATAATATCTATAACCCAATTTCTTAAAAGTGTCTGGGAACGCAATCTAAAACCACCATACAACACGAAGTAATAATCATTAAAACTCTTAACGCACTTATCTTAAGTCAGTTTTGAATAGGAACGTTGTTTTCGATACACAAACTTTCCAAGGCAAATAATAAATCAGCCACCCCTATCCACCTAAATTCGTATTTTCTATGAGAAACAAAACGATAGAGACGTCACAAAAACGATTAAACTGTGTATAAAAACCAGTGTTAAATGAGCTCAGAGGCATTTCAATTTTTGTCATTTGATGTGCAAGCATACATTTGTTAGTTCACATTCAAAGCAATCACCTTATTGTCAGTACCCAGTTATACAGTCTGTACCTTTCCTAAAACGCTCTTCCTAAACGACGTCTATCCCACAATACCTCCAATTTCCCAAAGGTGTCAACGTCTCGACGCCCAACGCCTCTCCGTTCTACTTCCCTACCTTTCGACGTCCCAACGATATCACTTCTAATACCACTTAGTATTTCCTACCATTATATTCATCCCGACGCCCAACGTCTCGACGCTCGACGTCACTACGTCATCTCTTTATCCGACGTCCCCATCCGTCGCTCAACGTCCCTGCTAATTATCCAGAATACAAAAATATAAAATGTCTGAAATAGAAACAGACGATAATATAAACCCAACGGCCTGTTTATCCGATGGTGAGTTAATAACAACCAAACTAAATTTGTAAAAATGGGAATTTATTGTTGAATAATAATGAGTATTATTGTGTAACTCATTATTATTCAATAATGGTAAATCTATACCTTTGAGGAATTTATTGCCAGCCGACGTCGCATTTAGCTCGTCCTGATGTGTATGCTATGGGCCATATTGCCTTCAAATTAATATATCACCGTAAAAGATAATAAGAGTCTGGTTACCGAACTGTCAATGAACCCTCGCAAATAACAGCTCAGCTGATTGGGGTAAATGACACATCGGACGACTAGACTCACATTTATCCGAATATGCTTAATGTTACTACAGGGTTGGACTATCTTAGATAATTATTTCTCAATCTTCGCACCGTAGGTAGATCTGAACATAAGGGGTAGTTCGCTAGTATTGCTCTGGCTCTATTCTAGTAAGACTACAGCTACATAAAACCCCCTTAGGTGAGGCTGAAACATAAGGGATATCCGCCTGTTATTGCAACGACGGTATCTCAGTAAGCGCACCTATATAAAAAAGAAAACAACGAAACAAAGAATTATTAAAGATAGTGCAATTCTGAGGACGTCTGCTGTCTATTCTCAAGAATTGTTTAATTACAAATATTTGATGGCAAGTGGCCTGTGGCCTGTTGTTTGGGCGAGACACATGTGAGGTCTACCTTATATTAAAATAATCTGTACATATTTATTTTATTGGAGATCAAGAAAATAAATTAAGTTAAATATACTTTGAGCATTATTTCATTCACAAATTTGTACCAAATTTTGCATCGAATCCTGGTTTATTTTAATTAACATTATCACAACGTGGGTATATAAATTATCAATTAATTAACTAGACGATCACTACACTACTAGAGGAAAAGGCCATATACAGTAAGTATGAATTTCTTTGAATTTCACAAGGGGAGGGAGGTAGTTAAATTAAAATACGGGCTTTTAATGATTATCTACAAGACCGGGGGGTGGGAGGTCACAAACCTTATTGTCTTTTGTCTTTTTAAATCTTTCAAATTTTATTTCAGCACCATATACATTTTAATTACAATTTAAAATTGTAATTTATTTCTCAAATAGGCTTGTCTGTAAATGAATAAATAAATAAATAATTATTGAGTTACCAAGTAATTACCAATAGAACACAATGCGTGAGAATTAGTAAACAGCAACAGCTGATCACACAGACACTCAAGGGGACTTAATTCCTTCTGCCTGCAGAAGCGCCGGCGGTACTTTGTTATTGCAACAGTTCCCGCATTCCCCGCTCTTGATTTCCGATGTTTTCTACAGTAGAAATATGATACGAGAATATAATTATTATTTCGACAATTCTGCAAAAAATATATTAGATTTTACTCTTTTTGTAAGAAAGCCCATGTTAAACCTAATTTTAAACTAAACCAACTATAATAGAAAATCCGTTGCAATAAAAGAAAACAAAACAGAAATTGTAAAAATGCCATTGTGGTAATAAAATACTACGTAAAGTCACTTAATATGCTTATTTCATATTGCATTTAAAATAACGGTTCTATGAAAAATATGAAAAAATTTTTAAAACTGTAAATTGCTTAGAAAACATAAAAATAAGAAAGATGAATAAGTTAAAGATTAATTTTGTCAGTTTAAAGTGCTGAAATAAATACTAAAGACATCGGGAGGCGATAATATACCAAATAGAAAATTTTAAAACAAAATTATGCCCGCCCAGAACCGAATATTTTTTGTAGATAGAAGAATGATATAAAGCCTAAAAATCTATTAATATGTTCTATGTAAAACAATATTTTAATTATTATTATTATTATTATTATTATTATTATTTACTGTATTTATTAGTTCTATTTCATCTAAATAAAATTCTCAATTCAGTTTAAGCATTATATTCGTGGACTTGTATCACCATTTACAATTCGAGTTTAGATTATACTAATTCTTGTTGTATTGTGTATGCCAGAAAAAACTTCGGAACATATCTCGTTAAATTGTCATAAAAGTGAGTAGTGAATATTTAATAACAAACAATTTTTCTGAAATATTTGGCGTCACTACAATATATAAAGTAATTAATTATTTAACGAGGGTACAAGAAAATATTTCTGGTCACTGTTGTTTTTGACTTTTAAACCAATCGAAAGTACTAATTTTATCAGTGAACAGTTTCTATTTAATTACAATTAATAATTCTTATAAAAATTATAATATATCATATACTACTAGTTAAAATGACAATTTTTACATGTACTTACTAAAAATTTTTCCCATGATATATTTAAATTCAATTCTGCATTAACAGTAATAACAAAAATTAAAACAATTAAGATGGACTTCATGTCGCAATTGTTTTTACACTTATACACATCCTATAATTTAATTCACAATTTTATAGTCTTTTTTTATCTTTTTTTACCTTTAAGTCATGCTAATCCGTTTTTGAGTGTTTTCGTCACAATCATAAATTACTTTGTATGCGAAAACACAAGATTAAAATATGACGTTTTAAAAATTCCTATTTCAATTTATTACGAATTTACTCTTTTTTCACAAAAACTACCCCCCCAGGAAATAGGAAAACGTTTAGAAAAAAACCTATCAATCATAATATCTCAGTAGTGTTAACACGAAAACTCCCTCTATTATGAAATACATTATGACACAAAGGGTTAAATTAAACAAACAAACCTCTAAACCGAAAAGCATCTCAAAGTTAACCTCTAATCATATATCCTACCTACCCAAAAATCTTGACATCTTGACTACAGAATAGGTGTAGCAACCGACCGCGACTCAAGTTTCAAATAAATATTAAAAATCTGATGTGTCCAACACATGACTTTCCTATCTAGTTATTACAGGCTTTTTCCGTTTATTGTGTACAACCTATTGCAGCTTCTCTATAAATGTTTAGAGGATAAACTAAATATATACATTGTCCACATACATCTACCGCGAAACATTTTTCTATAGATATTCATTGAAAATGAATATACTGAAAAATTTAAATTTAGCACTTTTCCTACAATTTTTCCATTACGGTCCATTTAAAAAAAATCATGTATGAACAAATATTATAGAGATCGATATCGCAAACAACTTTTATTTCAACAATTTTCATAAAAATCAGAATTTTGCACATTTTGTCAAATTTCTCGAATACGGACCATTTCAGGAAATTTTTACAAAAAGCAAAAATTATAGATAATAATATTAGAAGTAACTTTTATTTGAACAATTTTCTTCTCCAAACATAAATAACAGATATATTCCATAAAATATAAAAACGGCCTCCCATAAAGTACCCCCCCCAGATGTTCCGACTTTGTCCAAAATCTAATCATTTCACGTCAGGCCGAAATAAAACTTAAGTTTAAAATTTATTGATTTTTTCTTTATCCGTTTTTGAGTTTTCTTCAAATTTCGAAATTTACACATTTTCTCAAATATCTCCAATACGGTCCATTTTAGAGAAATTATCTATGGGACAAAAATTATAGAGAATTATATTGCAAACAACTTTTGTTTGAACAATTTTTATAAAAAAAATATTTTTTTACATTTTGTCAAATTTCTCGAATACGGACCATTTTAGGAAAATTTTGTAAATAACAAAAATTTTAGATAATAAAATAAGAAGTAACTTTTATTTGAAAAATTTTCTTCCCCAAACGTAAATAACAGATATATTCCATAAAATATAAAAATGACCACCTATAAAGTACCCCCCAGATGTTCCGACTCTGCCTAAAATCTAATCAGCTCATAAGACGTTGGAATAAAGCTTAAGTTTAAAATTTGGTGTTTTTCCGTGTATCGGTTCATGAGTTATGCGTTATACAGACACACACACACACACACACACACACACACACACACACACACACACACACACACACACACACACACACACACACACACACACACCCACACGCACACGCACACGCACACGCACACGCACACGCACACGCACACGCACACGCACACGCACACGCACACGCACACGCACACGCACACGCACACGCACACGCACACGCACACGCACACGCACACGCACACGCACACGCACACGCACACGCACACGCACACGCACACGCACACGCACACGCACACGCACACGCACACGCACACGCACACGCACACGCACACGCACACGCACACGCACACGCACACGCACACGCACACGCACACGCACACGCACACGCACACGCACACGCACACGCACACGCACACGCACACGCACACGCACACGCACACGCACACGCACACGCACACGCACACGCACACGCACACGCACACGCACACGCACACGCACACGCACACGCACACGCACACGCACACGCACACGCACACGCACACGCACACGCACACGCACACGCACACACACACACACACACACACACACACACACACACACACACACACACACACACACACACACACACACACACAGACATCATCGCGAAAATAGTCAAAACGGATTCAGGGGACCTCAAAACGTAAAAATCCGTCGAAAACTCGAGGTCGAAAAAAATCATGATTCCTATACTTTCCTTATATCTGTATACAGATAGGAAAGTAAAAATGAATATTATATTTTATAAATTTGCAGATATCAATTTTAAGAAAACTGGAGTTTTGTAGCTGATTTTTATACTATTTTTTTCTATTTACAAGTTTCTGCTAAAGTCAAAACCTAATTGAGTTTTGTAATAAACCGTTTTCCAATAATATTTTTATTTTGAACTCGTAAAAATATTTCCCTCTTTATCACATACTTGGAACCAACGGTAGCCTGGATTAGCAAATATAAAGTAATTCGAGCTTTAACTAAAAACATAAAAGCTGCAACTCATAAATATTCAAAAAATTGGGAACTAATTTTAGAAGGATTCCATAATAGTATAAAAATGCACAAATTAAGATCGTTATCCAGTACGCTCCTAACCCAGATTTAAAATCTGCTAAATATTACGCGACGCAGTACCTGTCAGTCCAATTTGGCAACATCGTGCGCTCGATGGCTCGATGTAGGACAGACATTTTTATGACAAGAAAAAATTAAAATCAGCACTTAATAAATATTACTATTATTTAGATTACCGTGACATTCTAGTACTAACCCTGAGTAAATTATTAATGGTCTGTCCAGTATGTGTAGTTCTTGTCTGCTATCTCTATGTTTGATACTGTTTATTTTAACTTCTTTTGATGCTATGAGATCGGTATTCTCGGCTATGAGTCCGTGAGCTCTATTTGAACTGCACTGAAATTATTGCTCAGAATACATTTTATATTTAGGTTTAACGATGGGTACTGTCACATTCTAGGCCTATTTTTCTTTTTGAATCGTCGGTGTAGATATGAGTTTTACCCTTATAACTTTATATGGCTTATGAAATATATATCTCGCTGAGATGTGGTTCATGTTCGTTTGAACAAATGGAAGCTATCGAGTGCCTCCCGTCAAAGCGACGTTTTGCCAGATCCTACATCAGGTTCTATTCCAATCGTGCGAAGTCGTGTCATTGTCATCAAAGCAATCTGTTTGATTAAAATATCAGGAGGAGTGAGATTGAGAATGACTTCTACGGCTCCGGTTGATAGATACATACGACTACTATGAGATTGACAATAGGCGAAATGATGAAATCGACCTGTGAAACAAAATTGTTAATAAAGGTGAAAGGATTATATCAGGTAGGTAAGGTACTTACTGATATAATATTACGGAACAAATGAGTGGTTTTATGCTCGTCACAAAATGGGAATTTTTATAAGGTTTATTGCAGGTAAAAATTCGTCTTGTCACAAAACGGGAAACAGTTTACCTGAAAAAGGTCGCGTCACAAAACGGGACGGCACAAAATAGGAATATACCGAATAAATTATAATTAAGTAAACTTTCAGGATAGCTATTCACTAAGTCATGGGAGCGCTCCCAAGGAAGTGTTCCCATATATTTTTTCCCATATATTTTGCTCTCTTACTATTAGGTGGGTATATCGTGCTTACTCACTTTTAGCCCAGGTACATGCATAGTTAGGTCGGAGTAAGCACGATATACCCACCTAAGAGTAAGAGAGCAAAATATATGGGAACACTCCCATGGGAGCGTTTCTATGACTTAGTGAATAGCTACCCAGTAATAGGGTTCACGGGTGCTGGTCGATATGTAACTGAATTTTTTTAATTTTTTTTTATTTATATCGCATAAATTTCTTTATGGTCGCCCTACGATCAGCATTAGTGAGCATTTTCTACTACTGGACCTATTGTTATTTTTGTTTATTATAATTTTGTTTTAAATTTTTTTTGTGTATACATTATAAAACCTTAACTCTTGCTGTAACTTAGGTTTATAAGCAATAAACGTATTATTATTATTATTATTTAATGCTGCAGAGAAATATAATTCAATCGTAGCCAAATTTGTTAGAGGAAAGAGAATTAAGTTTGCAATAGAAGGAGGATATAATGTTCGGTGTACAGCTGCAGCCATTTCGTTTAATAAAAAAAAAAAGTATATTCCCACTCTTTATAAAAAGCTGTCAAAAAGTGTTCCTGGGATTCATACACAAAGATTGAAACTTAAACGATCAAACTTAGATGTAGTAGAAAATCCTGAGGCCCTCAGTTAAAAAAAAAACGCAAAAATGGCGTACCTAAACATACCTAATGATAGGAAAAGTGAAAAAAGTATAAAAAAATGGGGGTAAGGGAATTTTTTTCGTTTGCACGAATGCAATACTGAGGCCCCATAGGAAGGGCCTCTGTAATATTTAGATTTTCCTTCCGTTTTTCAATTTTCTTAATTTTTTAAATGTTTTAGTATATTCAGGATAAAGATCAGTACCGCTATAATAATATAAAGCAAATTCACAAAGATTTATTGTCTAAAAAGCCAGTCTTACATGTAGAAAAATTCTCTTATGCTAATACATTTGCTAACGCAGCCCTTTGTTCCATATTTCGCTTATTAAATTTTGTACTCACTTTATTTGATTGATATTAAAAAGTCTAGTTAGAATTAATTTTGATACCAAACTATAAGTCTTTTTATCTATTTCATAATGTAATTATTTACGATGTTCATTTCACAATAATTTTGTTTTTGTTTTTCTTTTGGGTCCGATGATGTCCATTGTCCGAAACAAGTTACCTGACGTAATATATTTATTTTGCCCTTCTTTATAACTTTTAATAGATTTACAACTGTTATATCTGAAAAAAATTTTAATATCGTTTGTTTTCGGAAGCAGCAAAATATTTTCCGAAAGATTATAAAAAGTGGGGCTCATAAATTAATATAAATTCCCTAAAGTCTCTGTCAATCTATTCTAATTATTTTGGTAACTTGATTAATGGTTGACCGACATCATATGTCACTTCGTTATAATGAGCTTAGCTGGTGCACGTAGCTGGGCTTGAGTAACAGCGTCGGGAATAGCCTGTCCTATCTGGATTACCTTATTTAGGGCCCTCGACAACAATCACCTTGGTTACTTGTCATTATACGTTGCATTAGTTTGAGTTTAATTATGAAACTCAATTACCAATCACAAATACCGCCGTAATAGCAGAAGCGCGTTCTTGTTCATGGATAAATAGATACTATAGATTCAGGAAGTTACTTTCGTACTAATAAATAGTATAGAAAGCCAATTACATATGGGTATATCTCTGTAAATTGAATAATTTTTATAATCAATTTAGCAGTTTTGAAAATCATCAGATATTTTTGTACCCAATAGAATAAATTAAAAGTAAAACTTTTTGATTCACGATGATTTGTCGATTTTTTCCATATTTTTTGAAAAAAAAGCAATATTTCGAAATAAGGCAGTGACATTATGAAGGGTTTAATGATAATAAGTAATTAAAGGCCTGGATTATATTTTTTTAATTGGGCAAATTAAACTTATTTAAACTTACAACTAAAGATTCATAAGTATAAAAGCGAAAAAAAAAAACGGTACAATTTTATTTTTAAACATTGTCAGAGCTCGCCCATGCTACATGATTGACAGAGGTATTTATATTGTGATTTACTACTAGATAAGTACAATTTATACATTTATTGGTATTAGAATTAAAATCTTTAAGCTCGTGATTAAGAGTACATTTAGGACAGGCTGGTTCAGCTTTAGTACATTGACTTGCTTAATGATGTAAACCCCAACACTTATAACACCTACGTGGTTCTAATTGTTTGATTTAAAATGGAAATACGTCAATTAAAATTTACCTTTTTATCAGTTTTATTTATATTTTGTTATATTTTTAGTACAAAAATTATCTATTAAGCTTTGATTATCCGGCCCATATTATGTTGCATCATTTCTATTTGTTATGCGTGTTATCTAATTTTGTAAGTAAAAAAAAAAATAAATAAATACGTCAATTGAAATTTACCCAATTATCAATATTTCAAGTAGAGTGTGTATAATCGGTTTTGTATCTAAAACCAATCTAAATTAATTCGTTATATTTGATTTATAATCCATAATCTCTTACCTTTACAAGTTTAAAACACTACGATTTAATAATCAGATTTCTATTTTTTGTGTTGTTTCTCTTATAAATAATATTAAAATGTTTAATATTTTGACCCAGTATAAGTATTCTAGCAGTAATGGCACTCCCTGGGCGGGAAACAGACGCGCAGTTTTTACTGCGCTGAGTTTTTCGGGATAAATCACTTGTCATAAATCCAGTTAAAAACTCGCTACCATGCGCAGGCAACCCATATTTCGTACACAAATACAAACTTTTGTTTACATTTTATTGAAATAGTTTTTGTAATACATTCACAGCTTAAAAACGGAAAATTTATTATTTTGATAGTGGATTTATTTTTATCCTTATTATTACGTATTATTGCTCGTTTTATTTGAGAACAATGAAATAAATATAGTACTAGAAGTAATCAAGCTAAAAAGGTTTGTTATAAAAAGAAAATACATTGCATTCGACTGATTTATGGTTAATATGTTTTCGTGAAGTATTTCCAACATGCCAGTTACTTAAATGGTTGTAAATTATAAGATTATAAGTGATAAAAGCTGATCTAGTGCTTTAGGCTTTCTCGTTTTTTTTTGCTGGTGGCCCAGCCTAGTACTCTCATCAAGCAGTATTAGCAAAAACATTAACCTTGTCTACATTCAACCCATTTACATGTACATGATTTATCAGCAAAAAGCAGAACACAATAGATCTATGCAAAATGTATACAACGCTACAAGGAAAATTGCTCATGTACGAATTTAACAATTAAATCAAAATATATTATTATATTATATCAACTATTATGTTAATTATAAATATTTGTAACAAAATAATAGTTGTGTATTAATAATTCTGTTGCCACTCCAAAAAATATATTGTTTATTG
>OV651822.1:10228740-10250740 GCA_927349885.1 Psylliodes chrysocephalus | reverse complement strand
TAATCGGATTGAACATTGATGCCAAGTTTACGTGCTTTTAACTATAGATATATATAACCAATACAGATTACACAATTTCTGAAGTCAACGCGGAGGATCCTCGACAGAAATGCAATATTTGGATAAAATTAAAATATTGATGCCAAGTTTGCGATGTTTTTAACTGTAGTAATGTTATTGCGTTTGCTTGAATTACTGTTAGGTCTTTAAATTGTCCAAAAAAAAATAATGTCTGACAACAGCGGAAGTTGAGTATACCGCAATTGTGGAGAATCGTATATTGTTTCATTCATAAAAATTCCTTCGATACAGTACTAGTCCAGGAGCCAGTGAATTGTTTCGTACTTGTTTTCCCGGTCCGTGTATATTTAAATAATCTATTCCCGGTGAACTGTATATTTAAAATGGAACGCCAATCTATTAACAAAAGTAAGCCAGATTGAATTCGCGCATTACGTCACATCGATACAAGTGAGATTGTTTATAAAGTGCTTTTGCAGGCCTATTTTGCCCATTTCATGTATTTGTTTTTAAATCATGTTAAATTACTATTTTTGAAACTCAACAAGGAGAAAATCCAATTAACTCTTCCGTTGTATATATATATATAAGATAAATTAGCTGAAGTTTTATTAGTAAAGTATTAATACTAAAATTTTAATGTAATTTACAGAAAATAGCTAGTTATGTATTTGTTTTTAAATAATTTGATAATTTATGAAAAAAGTGAGTAAAAGTGGAATGACCAGTGGCCAGTAGGTCAGTCAATACAAAGTATCATATATTTCTATTATAACATAACTAAAATACCTACATCTTTTAATCATAAGGACATAAGTTAAAAACCATTTTAATATATGCATTAGAATGAAGTAATAATAACTTAAAGAGACGATGTCTTAAAGTAATAGCTGGTACAGCATGTTTTTTAAACGTTTCCTCATTGCTGCTAGAATGAAATCACTTACTATGAAATGTGCTCTAAAAACGGCATTTATAGCAGTCAGTGTTCAGTCTTAGGATCTCTTCCTAAAGCCCTCATCCAAGCTATTTAAAAAAAAAACATATTATATACCTATATAGTTTTCGGTGCCCTAAAAGAGGACACTTAGCCGACAATTTGGCTCAGATAGCTAAAACCCAAAAGTCACACCCCGAACCAGGACGTATTGCTATCCTTTTAAGTAAAAAATATCTACAAATAACTTACCTGAAAAATGAAGTCGTCTAACTTTACACCAAAAAAACCATACACTTTTTCCCATTGTTGCAAGCACCCGATGACGATTAGGTAGATATCAACTAGAAGCATGTACTTAATGGTTATAAAGCTTATTTTAACACAAAAAGAATAAAGCACTAGTCGAAAAGCAGCAATCAAATATAAATAGACCACAATATTAAAATTCAAATTAAAAACTATATAAAAGACAAATACTCTAAAAGCGCAAAAGATCAGAACCAAATAAAATGAATAACCATAATAACCTAAAAATCATACTAAAATTGCAAAAACTATTACTGTAAAATCATGAGATTACATCAATAATGCATATGCGTCGGAGTATCGCAAATGTCAAAAGTACAGTGTTTCCATGAAAATTTAGCTATGTTTTTAGCAGTATTATAGGACCATTTCTACCACGCGCATCCAACGATATTGGCGTTCCACAGTTCACTGTATTTTCCTCACACCTCTAGTATAAAATGATTTGACAGAATGAAACTAACAATAATTATAATTAATGTAGAGTAATAAGTGATTCGTGAGTTCTAAATAAAACAATTATTATATAAAAGTGTAAAAGGAAATGTAATTTATTTCCC
Source organism: Psylliodes chrysocephalus (assembly GCA_927349885.1). Classification (NCBI taxonomy): domain Eukaryota; kingdom Metazoa; phylum Arthropoda; class Insecta; order Coleoptera; family Chrysomelidae; genus Psylliodes; species Psylliodes chrysocephalus. The sequence continues at coordinate 10,248,913 of OV651822.1, read as the reverse complement.
TATTTTCTTCTGTAATATCTTCAATTATTATGTTTAATTTCTATAAATAAACCAACTGGTTAGGTGAAACATTGTGATATAAGATTTTATTTATGTGTCCTATGCGTACACTTTAATATACAAAACACCTGGAACATTCTTTAAATAATTGTGGTCGTAGAAATAATTGTGTACATAACTCGTTTGAAACTGTATTTTATGCACTTGCCAAATATATTATCCATACAGATTAATCAGACTATTTTTTTATTTAAATTCAGGACATCTGTTATTACTAAAACTATTTTTATCAATGGAAAAAAAGGGCCGTGTTCTCGTATGTTTTGACGCATTTTCGGCCTCAGCCCATCGGATCCCCCCTCTAAATATTAATGAATTTTGCTTAGAATTGCTAATCCTACAATTCTCTATTCGTGCTTGCTGACTGGGAAAATAAATACCGAAAATCGTCACTGTCTCCTGGACTATACAACAGATGATGATGAGAACTTCACAACAAATACACTTTTATGAATGGCTAGTTGGGGATGTGGTTCTGGCCCTCAAATGGATCTAAAATGGACGCCATTAGACTATGTGTGCTGTAATTCTCTTCATAAATGTTTTGACAAATTTGACACAATCTTTCAGTTTCAATAACTATGAAATTGAATTCATAATGCATATTCAAATTTGAGTCACATCAGACATACAAACAATGAATATTAATAAGATATATAAAATATTATTGAAATTCTTATAATTCCTTATAATGAAACCATGTCTACGACCTGCGTTTTATATGGGTAATAATAATATTCGTGTGGCGATTGCATGCAATTTAATGATCTAGAATCTAGATAAGTCTCTGATAGTATCAGTTTTTTCCAAGGGTGTATGGGTTATTGCTTAAGGATAATGCAAAATGTTAAACTAGCGGTTAAACGTTAAAATTATACATTATATTTATGCTAAACTAACTTTATGCTATTTTCAACCCACTTTAACAAAAACATAGTAAAATATGTGGAAATCACTTATGGGATAAAATTATTTTTAGGTTGTATTTAAGAAATTTATAAATTACATAAATTTTTAATGTAAATGATAACGTCTATTAAAGCAAAATTGGAACACAGGGTGAATCATGTATTTGCAGTAATAGATAGGTGAGTTTTGTATATTTTAATTTCTACTTGATATTTCAAATTCAACTACCTGTAATATTTATGGCTTAAATGATAAAAAATACTTATTTTATTTGTAAATACCCTGAATTTCACATCAATTCCTATAGTGGCCTAAGAAACAAATTTATTTTATGGCACATGCGAACTTCTTCTTAGAAAAACCATGAATACAAGTTGCAATGTTTTTCATATCAAGCTTTTTCCGGTAGATTAACTTTTGGTTTAAACTACGAATATTTTTTTCAGGCTTTTATTATATTTTTTGCACCGCGCCATTGTTTATCAACTCCTCGATATTTCAGCAAAAACAAATTTTTTAAACAAACCTTTTTTTAGTTGTTTTAAATTTTAAATAGTTAAAGAATCAAAATATTACCAAAAGACTAACATAATGTAAACTAACAAAGAATTATCCTGAAAAATTAATTTAAATTCCCTACTTAGAGTTTCCCATTTCCATAGCTCGCTGTTTGTTGATAATAATAAAATTAACCGCAAATTAAAATGGCGCCGCAACTTCTTAATTCTTAAACCACGACTTTTTTCGTCCGGATACATTTGTATTCGGTGTCGCTGTGCAGGGTTGGGGTCTTCCTTCCCCGGTATAGACTCGCAATGACTACGAACCCGCTCAATGCATTTTCATTCTAGATAAATCGACCTGATAAAATATGGACTTTAGTTTTGTATTAATGTTTGAAGCAGTTTCGCTCGCCTGTGTATGTGTTTAATTTCATTTTACATAACTGTCTTCTTCTTCGTCCTTCCAAACAAATTACGCCCGGCTTGCCGTTAAACAACCCCACCGGTTACTGATAATGTCTGGCGAATGTTTATTAATTAAGTCGTTGCAATTGTACAAGTTTTAACAAGTACATAAAATGTTCTATAAAACTTGTAGGACCAAAGTTTAATTATTCTCTTCCATGCAATCCTGTTTTTGGTTTTATTTCATGCCTAAGAAGGCAGCAAACCTAGGCTAGATCTGTTTGACAAAATAAAAAATCAAATAAAAATAAAAATAGCAGAATGTATTTTTTGTAAAATAAAATACTATTTGAATGACATTTTTCTTTAAATTTGTCCTGGATAAAATATTTAAAAAACAATCATTTGGGTTTTGTTAAAAAAAACTTTTTGATAGGACCATGTACAACACAGATGTTAAACGTTTGTATATACTGGTTTTAAAAGCTTCATTTTATTAGTTTATTTGAGATATTCACCAAAATCAATGTATCTAAGAGCTTCTCGTCACTCCAGAACACTCTAGATCTTCGACTGGTAGTGTCTATAGACGTATCAATGGGAGGTTCGAATATGAATTGTTTTAATAAATATTCTTGGTAATGGGAAAAGTAAAGGGCGTTTAAGGCCCCAATAAGGCAAAGCGGGACTTACGGGATTAATGGCTCACACGACATTATTTTAGTTCTTATTTTACTGCATTTAATACAGTGGGTATTACATGATGATACATTTGTTAAAATAGCTGTTATGTAAAAAAATAAGCAGTCACTGACAGTTCGGCAATTTCCGGAAATTAGGAAGCTAAGTTTACATCGACTGACTAAAGTTTAACCTATCAACGATTGTCGAAAAAATCTAGTTAAAAAATATGCAAAAATTTCGAGAGTGATCTTTAACAAGGTGTGAGTAAAATAACGCGAAAAAAAGGTGTGTGTACGGTGTACGAAACGAGTTCCGTAAACGTTTTGTAAAGCTTTGTTTGGATGAATAATGCGGCGGGAATGGGGACGGTGCGCCATGTCAGACCGGGTGGTTGGTTTCTCCTTCACTTTTGCTATCGGAATGTGTAAGTAATCTGACGAGGAGTCTGTTAATGTTTCCCTGGCGTGTCGTTACGTGGTGCCTCTTATCACTGGTCGGGCCACTGATTGCTTCATTTCAGACAATTGCCTGTTTATATTCGTCGTTAGCGGATTGCAACATAATACCCACTTCACTTCTCCTCTTTTTCTTTTGCCTCCTTCTCGAACAGAAAACTTTTCTCCTTCCTCATAAATATCATAAATCACAGTTCTCTTTTACTGAAACGGCCTTTAATGCTCTTACGGGAACTAACTTTTACAATAAAATTAACTCTTTTTCTTCAACTGTTAAATAATATATTCTTTATTGCGTGATTTTTATTAATGGTCGCGGCTTTGCACGCGCGAATTGCATTATTTACAATATTCGTAGCTTAATATTGAGATTTTCAAAGGCCGTATACAGGAGAAACGAGAAAACAACATTTAAACCACCAAATACTGAGGCAATATGCATTTTGCGCTATGTGACGTATTAATATACATCCGTATTAGATTCGTGCGCGAATAAATTACAAATAAATTATTCGGAAGTGCAGAGAATAAAATATTAGATCTATTTTGGGTAAATTTTAACAGAAAAATCATTGTTTTTGTTAAATATCTTGATAACCGTTTGAGATAGGAAGATATGGTTTGTAGCGTTAAATTTATCTTCAAGATCCCTACAAAATATTGCGACATTTCAACATTTGGATAATCTAAAAGCGTTACCTTTAGAGATAGAGATAGACTTATTTACAGGTGGTCCATTAATAAAGGGACACAAAACATTTATGAATTTACCTTAGGTAATAAAGAAGATACAGGGTGTTACAGTAGATACTTAATAAAATGAAATGTCTGTTAATTTTTGCGCCAAATATTTCAATTAAAAAAAATTAAATGCTGTAAATGTCTATATACAGATAAGGAAAGTATAGGAATCATGATTTTTCTCGAATTTTCGACGGATTTTTACGTGTTACAGTCTCCTGAATCAATTTTGAATATTTTTGCCAAGATGTCTGCGTGTGTGACTGTATAACCGATAACTCATGAACAGAAATCGAGAAAAACACCAAATTTTAAAAATAATCTTTAATCCAATCTGTGGTCAGCTGATTAGATTTTGGTCATAGTCGGAACAAATGGGGGATACTTTATACGAGGTAGTTTTTTTACTTTATGGAATATATCTGTTATTTACGCTTGGAAAAGATAATTATTCAAATAAAAGTTGCTTGTGATGTAATTCTCTATTATTTCCTATACATGATTCTTCTAAAATGGTCCGTATTCGAGATATTTGAGGAAATTTTTAAATTAACTAAAATAGATAAAAATGAAAACACCAAATTTTAAACTTAAGCTGATTAAGGTTGCGCTTACCCCCATGATTCTGTAATGCTCACAGATAACGCCTAGCATACTCATTTGATAATTGTTGTTCAAAATATTCAATAGCGGTCCAACTAAAAGGTCAACACCATCTCGTTCATTTCAGAACAAGAATGTTCTGACCTACTGTATGAACCATTTGGCGGAAACAAGCATCTTGGCAGATTTTTATAAATTTTTATTGTTTATAAAAATTTGGTAGCTTAATTTTATCAATTTTATCTTCTAAACAACGTCAAATTTTATAAATAGAAATATATTTGAGTTCATTTGGTACAAATAAACTATTATTTCAATAAGTTTATTATATTTTCTCACGTAAACGAAACAAAAAAATATTTCAAACCAGAACATAGTTATTTTAATACGAAAAACATTACTATTTATGTCGTAATATATTATAATGATAGTTTAATTTATTTAGAGTTTATTTATTTAAAACACACTATTTACAATTTATTTGTGACGTACTAATTAATTTATATAATACTTAGGCACTAACTCACAATTCTAATTGATTTATTACAATTTAACTTTCCTGTCCAACACTTTATTCTCAACTGCCCGTCCGCCGATAAGTCGCGCTATTTATTCCAAGTCAAACTCTGCTATGAGAAGTCTCTAGACGGTGTGGAATGTCTTAGAATTTCATCTCTATGACTCAACGTCAAGTACCGCTTCTTCTGGTATATTCGAGAAACTCCATACCGCGGAAGTAAACAAAGGACAGGGTAAGCTTCCGCGCGACAATATGAAAACTATTTTTATTTCGGTAGAACCGCCTATCTGTATCTGTAACGTGTGGAGGGTGGTAACGTGGTCTGTTCAGGGTGAGTAGTGCTTGTCTGCTATCTGTATAGATGAGCATGTTCCTTTCAGTGATATTGTTTCTGGTTATTTCTTTTGCTGCTGCTATTTTTGTCTGACGATTTTTTTTTAATTCTCTGAGGTGAGATTTGTAAGTATCCCAGTCCTGTTTGAGTTTTGTGGTTTTTGCCTTATTAAAGGATTTCCTAGCCATCTTCCTGAGGTGATCCAATTCATGATACCACCATGCGGTAGTCGTCTGATCGTACTGGACCAGCCTCAGGGGACATGATTTCTTATAGGCATTGTTTATTGTGCTTTGGATAGTGTTTGAGTACTTCTCCAAAGCATTGTTATTGTTTCAGAGCCTCTTGGAGAAGGTGGGCATAGGTTGCCCTGTCCGTCTTCCTAGAGTTTAGAATTGATTTATAGATACCAGTTGTGGATAAAGTGATATCTATTAGTGTTTGACAGCGACAGTTTAAAAATGTTGGTGTAGTACCTTTATTTAAAATGCAAAGATTTTAGAACCGACTAACTTGCATCGAAAAATATTATGAAGACTTTTTTGCACGTGTTCGAGGCTTCAAGGTCAAGGATGTCAATTCTGAATTCTGTATATTTTTATTTTTAATCATCTTTGTTGCCGTTCAAGAGCTCTGTTTTTCCGTAAAAATTATAATACACTAAAATAGTCGAATTAATCGCAATTACGATTAATAAAAATATATTATAAAGGATAATGCTTCAAAATTCCTTATTAGTACTAGTTATAAATATATTTTTAAATCTTTTAAAAGGCGGTTTTCCTAAGTAATATCGCTGAAACTACTGGGGATTTAAATAGAGTAGAGAGGATGAAATAACACAGTGCTGCTAAAATTTTCAATAGGCAATGCTTATTAAATAAAGTGTGTTTTTCAGAAATACACCTAATACACTTTCTGAGAAAATATAAATCCAATTGGTACTTTGGAAATCTTAAAAATAAATAGGTTCCAGTGAGTCATATTCTGTTGATAAAGGGTCATATTAACCAGTACTTTCCTAAATTATGGATTCATCAAAAGTATAATTTTAACCTAAAATGTACCTAATGAATAATATATTATAACATATTTTTGGGTTAAAGTACTTCAGTCGATGTCCTGCTGGTACCATCTCAATAAAGAACGTTTTTTTATATAATTTCTCTAAAATAGGCCATAATGGAAAAATTTGAGAAAAGTAGCAAGTACAGTAAACAACAATGTGTTTAAAATAAGCCTTCTTTTTTAATCTGTTTAATGTATGTGTCTTGTTCTGTATAGTCTTGAATATTTTAAAGTTTTAACTATTTAAACTGACTAATATTTGTTTTTCAAATATTTTTAACTTTTATATAACTTGTAACATTGTTTATTTTACAATTTATTTCATCCCCCACATTTGATGAAACTTGTTTGTAGTATTCCCTAGTGGATGGAGAGTATGGCGAGCCTGAAGATGAAGTGATGATACTTCGAAACCGGTCGCACTCAATGTTTTACTGAATAATTAAACATTAACTTTCCTTGTGAGATATAAAGGACTTTTTCTAAATCTTCACCTTAAAAAAAAATATGTTATGTTATGTTATGTTATGTTAATACACTGCGACTTAAAAGATCTATTGTGCCCCATTCTGTCGCTAATGCACCAAGGAAATGTCTCAATGCCTATAATGACCCTTCCAATCCTATCTTCTCAAGAAAGTGTAGGATTTGGAGTGGTTTTAAGTTAAGTAAATCTCCCTCTTCTATTTGATATCCTCCTAGGTATAGTGCCCTTGGATTCTGGAGTGCTACACATTCAGTTAGAATGTGAGTGGATGTTTCGTCCTCCTCCTCACAGAATCTGCACTCACTATCCTCTACTACTTTCAGTTTACTAAGGTGTCCTTTTTAGTCGGCAATACCCGGTACGGATCCCTGATACAATTCGTAACCTGTTCTTGCCCAGGCAGATGCAGGCTTCCGATCTTTTCTGGTTATATTCACCCAGAAGTATCTTAGCATGTCTCAGCCCCAAGAGATTGTTCCAATTATCAGTTCTTCTACTGCCCAATAATTATTTTTTAATATCTCTTAATATTATGTTATTGCTTTCAAGAATAAATATCCAGGTGTGAAAACAAATTTTAAAAAGTTTCCGCCCTACAGACCGAGGCGATACCGATGGCCCACCCTGTATATAAAAAAATGTTTCGAGTAAAACGTGTATGGAAAATGTACGTATTTAGTTTATCCTCTAAACTGATAATGAGTCTAAACATTTACAGGGACAATACGTTGTATAAAATAATCTAACAAGAAAGTCATGTGTTTGACACATTAGATTTTTTGCAAGCGGGCAATATTTTTTCTGAAATTTAGACGAAACAAGAAGTTTAATTCTAAAATTAAAGTTCTAAATGTTTTTTTTTTTTTACTGATAATGACTTCAGCGAAAACAGTTGCAAGGTGACCTGAATTTCAAAAAATTAAGTGTGGGAATAAGCAGGAAACATAATTATTTATTTTGACACAATTTTCGATATTCCAATATATTTAGTCTCACCAAAACAGTTCCCCGATACTGAAGGATACTAATACTAACCGGTATCCTTACTTAAACAAATTAAATCTATTGTTCCATAAAACCGTAAAAATTTACACTGAGGATACCGATTAATTAACCTTTTTCACTGTAAAAACAAACGAAACAGCACATCCTTTTCAATGACACCAATCTAGCGTAAAATTTCAGACAGGATATCGAATTTTAAAGGTTACACTCTTCAATGACCTGCGATATAAAAATTGTATTTGCAGTAATTCGGAGTTTTTTGTTAGAGTAGTAGGATTGCAGTCGTTCAAATGAAATGTGGAGTCTGATTGTGTTTTTAATTGTTTATCATTTTTGTTCACGTCTATCGGATGCTACAGGCATTCCTGTGATTATTCAAAGTGGAATGGTGAAAAATGGTGGGCAGTTCGAAGATGCTAGTAATTCTGCTCTTTCCTTACAAAAAGGTAAGTTATATTTGCTTTTTTGTTAACTGTCATTATAACTAATATTGTCAATTTTATTAGAGCAAACATAAATTTAACACTTTTAAAAAAAAAACTTTCATAACTTATTCTAATTTAATCACACATCCAATAGAAATAAAGAGCCTTATGACGGGGTTGAAAAACTATTAAGTAATAGTATTACACACTCTGCGAAAATAAGTACCAAAAATGTTCACCAACTCCCGGACTATAAGTGATTTTCCTATCTACATAATTCTCTTGATTCATGGTACCAAAAAAGATTTTCCCATTTCTATTTTATTATCCTTTTTTTTTCTAGAGATTTATGAAGTCTTCCTTTTTCGAACTTTTTTCATATTTTCGTATTCATTTTTTTTTTCTTGCAGTGTCTGTTTTTCTTTTTCTAATCCATTTTAATTCAATCCATTTCTTCAACATTTCGTTGTACCTATATCTATATTTTATTTTTGATTTTTACCTTGACTAGGTTCATTCTAATGGTCTGTATATACCTATTCCTTTAATTTGATTTCAAAATGTTAATTTTTCAGGTGTGACCAATTTTGATGGAAACGAAGGCTTCAACAAATTGTATGAAAAGAAGTTATTAGATTCGGCATTGAATACGCGTTACGGGGAGCAAAGTAACGTAAAAAATGACCATTTAGATGCTAAACATTACAATACAGGGATAATGTTTAATAAAAACGGCGTGGAAGGGACTAATTTAGAGGATAAGGTCCAGCACAAAAAAGGACACCATAAAAACGGTTTTCATAATTCTTATCACAAGGACGAAGTCGGAAGCAATTCCAGTTTTTATGATGACGGGGACAGTGAGGGTGGACAACATGTTTTCAAAAACAATCAAGGTTAATAGATTTTTTATTGTTATTGTTAGTTTTCTAGTTTTTTTTTTCTTACTTAATTTGAAGTTAGAATAACAACTTTATCTTTACTTCAATTTTGAAGAAATAAAACTCACTAAAAGATTTATTTGTCGGTTCTAAAATACAAGAAAGACTTTCTATATGTGTACATATGAAAAAAACCGTTAACAATCAATACAAGAAAATGTCCAGTGAGGTATCATTATGATTATTTACAATATACATTATTTCCACCTTTTCATATTTTTTATATAAAAATACATTTCAAAAATATATATTATAATATACAGGGTGTTTCTAAATGCATGCGACAAAATTCAGGAGGTGATTGCTCGTATGAAATTAAGATGGGTCTTTCCTATAACAAAATTTTCTCAGCCCACCCCTTTCCGAGATATCATCCTTAAAAGGTGGTGACTAAAATTAAGTTTTTTTTTCTAAAATTTCAGTAAAGCTAGAAACTTGAAATTCTGTAATTTTTGTGCACTCGCAAAGGACTAACCACGGGTATTTTTTCAATATTCCTGTTACATTATAGGGGGGTGAAATTAATTTTATTTCATAAAACTTCATCTCGAAAAAAAGTTTTGATATGAAATAAAGTAAGGGTTGCTAATTTCACCCCCCTATAATGTAACAGGAATATTGAAAAAATACCCGTGATTGGTCCTTTGCGAGTGCACGAAAATTACAAAATATTTTATTTAAAACTGATCCACAAAAATCCTCGAATGTTGTTTTTTCAGGCCATTACCTTAAACCCAACTTAGCTTTTTGAGGATATGAACTAATCAAGATACAAACTTCACAATTTTTTACTAAATTTACAATTAGCTTACTTATCTTTGGTAATTGATATTAATAGAATTTTGGATAGATAACCTTGAAGTATAACGTTAGGTTTGAAAACCGACACCACTGGTGTTGCCCACTCTGCATACTCTACTGGAGTGATTTGTCAATTTTATAAATGCATCTTATTCTAAATTTGTTTATAAATATATACCAAAAGAACAATTTTATGTGCAGGTACCTACGCAAATGCCCTCGAAGACAGCAAGAGAGGCGATCATTTAGACAGTTCTTCCTACAACAATGAAAGAGGCAACCAAGGGCACTACGTGAATGGGGAAAACTACGCACACGATGCGAACAATCTACAAAACCACAATCGCAAGCAATATTACGATGACAGAAGGAATGACGACAGAAGAAATTCCGGAAGAAGATACGGTGATCAAAATAATTACAACGGTGAAACTTATTACAATAAACCTTATATACCGAGTGGTCATCTTGATTCACCAAGAAGGCGAATTACTATTTACGAAGATCCTAGATATGAAGCGCATCCGAATCAACGTTATACCGATGATTACGTTGAACTAGATGTCAGACCAGCGAGAAATAATCATTTCAATAGGCCACCACCGCTGGATTATTTTTAAATTTATTTAATATTAAGTATTTTATTGTAAAAACAAGAGTTGATAAATATGTTTCGAAAATTTCTTTTTTGCATTCTAATTCATAAATAAGTTAGATTTTTGGGTTTGTAAATCAAAAACATTTCACAAAAACTATAAGCTGATATGTGATAAGATAATAATTGGTCAATATAAATAAAATCTTTAAAGTCCAGGGTCCAGGAGATATATTTGAAAAATTAAAATGGTTATTAAGTGTGCAATCTGTAATGATTTATTAGGCGAAAAGACAATTTCTTGTGATAGTTGTCGTGGTATAAGGCATCCTAACGAAGAGTGCACTGGCCTGAGTACATGTGAGCTCCAAGCGGCGGTTATCCAAAAAAGAACTATGGTTTATTTTTGTGCGGATTTTCGTTTAATATTTAAAACTGTACCTATGCTAGTTAGACAATTAAAGGTTAAAACATTAAAGGCGAAAGTTGAAAAGTTGAAAGATGAAAAGAGCGAAAACTTTGGCATCACTAAAGACTTCATTAGTAAATTACATGAACGTGAGAAAAGGGCTAATAATCTTTTGATATTTAATTTACAGGAATCTAATTTCAATTCAATCGGTTCAGAAAGGGTTAATAACTTGATTAAACAAGCTGTAGGAGAACCAGTTAACATAGAAGTTGCAAAGATTGTTCAATTTTGCAAGAAGAATTTATCCGATTGGTGTAAATACAACGGCATAGATTTAAATGTCACATTATTCTGTTCCATCGTTCTCAACAACTCACTATTTTTGACTACACAATCAATGGTCAACTTTTAGATAGAGTTAAGCAAATTAAAGATCATGGAGTTATTTTCGACACAACTCTTAGCTTTAACGTCCAGTTTTTCAGTTACAAGTAAATATATAAAAATATTAAGACTTATTAAAAGAACAACTCGCGAGTTTCACTGATGTAACTTAGTTATTTTATTAAGATGCAAAGATGACTTTAAAAAAAAGTAAAGAAATCTTTATTGGTTTTAGTTGACTAAAAATATAAATGAGAAAATAAAACAACTAAAAATCAATCTTACATATTTATAATTATTATTCAAGGCGACCGGTTTCGGCTAATCAGTAATTTTCAAGCCTATAAAAAGTTTAACCATAGTTAACAAAGTTAGTAAACAATTAAACCTAGACATACATACCTAAGATATTAAGTGGTTTCTAAAGACGAGTTACAAATAAAATAGAAACCACTTAAGATCTTAAGTATGTATATCTAGGTTTAATTTTTTACTAATTTTGTTAACTATGATAAAACTTTTTATAGGCTTCTAAGTTTAGAAATATAAATATTTAAATACAGCAAAAGCGAGATTTTTTTATGTCTATTCAAACGTATATTTTTCAATTCTGTGGCGCTTGTATTTCTCCCGTTTTAACCGCAAAATCTTTGGCCGCTTCATTGCACCACATAAAGTTCCAAACAGAATGGATCACAATGTTAGCGGCAACGAAATGGGAACTTTAGAAAAATCTTTATCTATTATGCCTAAATCGAATGCTCCTCCTCGTATCTCCTTATATTCCTCTCTTGCCGGGGTAGTTTTATCGTTTAGTGTTCGGGATACCGGGAGCCATTCCTATTGTTTGGCTTTTCAATAAAGATCATCTTGAGCGGGAATAGTTTGTTTCCAATCTTAACTACGTCTTTCGTAACAACGCCCGAACAGAGAGAAGGACCAACTTCTCAAATTATTGTTTTAGATGTTGTTCGTGGTTTGGGGTGTAACTTTATTACACGGGCAAGCGTATTTTTTATCTTTAGACCCTACAATGATGAATGTTTTTCTTATCATCTCTTATCCAACTGTACCTAATAATACTGAGTGTACCTACGTAAATTTCCTGTTGTTGTATTCAACCCAGTAACCAAAAGTGTCAATAGGCCTAACTCAATCATATGACTAGTTTTAGAGATACGGGGGCCAAATTAAAAGTTGCCCAGTTTCTCTGAATTTTTATTTTTAAACTTACGACCTGCATATATGGTTGTAACAGCCGTGGGTACATTGACTTTTATGTTATGCTTTATAAGGAATATGACGACGATAACAGCGTTGCTCTTTAATACGATAACTTAACAAACTTAAGACGTTATTTAATGTGACATGTGGACGGATTCATTAAATAACTTGTTGATGTAACGAATATATGCTTAGCTTAGGGCAGAAAATGATTGGTAAACGAATCAAATACGAACTGTTCTATAATACGATATTCTTATACTAATTTTGTTGTTTCATACTCCTTTGTTAACCTACTTCAAGAAAGGAAGAGGTTCTCAATTCGTCGGTATATATTTTTTTATGTATGTTCAGCGATAATTCTTTAACAAGGTGTCCGATGTCAATGATTCTTTTTTTGTTAGTAAGGGGGTTCCTTTGGGGTCGTCCCATAATTTGGTTAAGATGAGGTAATGGCATCTGCACGATTTTAAAGTCAGTTTTTTTAAATTACTTTTAATACTTGTCTAGTGCAAACATAAACATAAAGGCATTTCTTTTTACACTGTATATGTAAAATTTAACAGTTGTAGATAAGATATGTAATTTACATTTATTGTCTGAAATAGAACATAATGAACCGGACCATTTCAAATATACAAATATGTGCGACGTAATAATAATAATGATAATATTCGGTAGAACAAGCAGTCCCTTGATAAGCGCGTCCATAAATAAGACATAAACTTCTTGAAAGGTTGGAACACAACCCGACAAGGCAACCGGCCTTGGCCATTCAAACATACATCGGAGTTAATATTGACTTTCAGACCACATGAAAAGCTTTATAAACTGGAGAGCTTCATAAACTAATTTAAGTGGTCCATTGTTTGTCATTTGTCATATAATTTCGCTCGGTCTAGCAAACTTTGTTACTCTCGCTGCTACTCAAACGTAGCATATACTCCCAAAGAAACGGAACGGGTAAGAGAGAGAGACGTAGAGAGGGAATTGTGAAATAAAGCCTTTTGCATCAATCATTCAATTAGCCGCTTAATTGTGCTATTCATTTTGTTTGTCAATTCAAATAATTCGTCTTCGCATTCATCAATTTGCAAATTACTTTAATTAACCTCACTTACTCGTTTCTCTCTGTGCCTGGGTCTGTACCCCTGCCACTGCCGATGATTTGGCCGCTTTTGTTTCTGTTTACGCTTTTCTTGTTTTTGTTTTGAACGTTAATCGAACTTACGAGTATGGAACAAAGTATTAAATTTATTTAGAATTTAAAAAGAATCAAAAAATTAGGGGACAAAGCCAATTGATTAAAAAAAAAATTGAATAAAATAGGAGTCAAGGAGTTGAAACAAAAAAAAAATAGAAATCCAAAACCAAAACCGATATCAACATGTTTAGTAAAAATCAAGCTCTATAAGGGGGGTAAGCAGTGACAGATACGCACTGATAGAGACAAGCAGCACACACAGAGACAAGCAGATAGGTAGAGACGAGCAGATAGGCAGAGACCAGCAGACAGGTGAAGGCTTGTTGCATACAAGCGGAGACAACAGGCAAATAAAGAAGAGAAGACAAAACAATTTAAAATTTATTTTTGTTTATTGTTAAATTTGGTAAAATAATATTGTTTGTAAATTTTTAAAGACGAACCGCCTCCTTTTGAGAGTCTAGGCAAATTTTTAGAAAATTGTTATACAGGAGGTTTTTGTATCAATATATATTCATTCTAGTTATACCCTACATAAGAAAGCTGAAACTTTGAAGCTACTATTAATATTTTTATATATGTTACGAAGATGAATCTTTAAATCCTTTGAAACTTATATAGATACAAGTTCTAACCTATCTACAGAAATGGTTGAATGGTTAATCAACTTGATTTAAGAAATAATATGAAATTTTTTGGAGACGAACTCTTAGGGTCAGATATGAATTCATCAAGTGGTGACTAATAATAATAATAATAATAATAATAATAATAATAATAATAATAATAATAATAATAATAATAATAATAATAATAATAATAATAATAATAATAATAATAATAATAATAATAATAATAATAATAATAATAATAATAATAATAATAATAATAATAATAATAATAATAATAATAATAATAATAATAATAATAATAATAATAATAATAATAATAATAATAATAATAATAATAATAATAATAATAATAATAATAATAATAATAATAATAATAATAATAATAATAATAATAATAATACTAAAAGTCTATATTGTTTTCATTGCAGCATTATACAAAATTAATATTACTAATAGTTTATTAAAGAAAACAAAAGGCGAAATTCACTTTCTAAAGTTTAAAAAAAATTTTCTTCCACTTAACCATGGGCGAAGTTAGGGGGGGGCAAAAACCAAATTAGCCCCCCCAAAAATAATTCGAACATTTATCGCACATCTATCCACACATTTCAGATTTCAGAACAGAAATTAATAAAGAAAAATCGTGCCATTTGATTGATTCTGAAATTTTACATTTAGTTCAGGAGGCAGTGAATTTTACTCGTACTCATTTTTCCAATCGGTGTATATGAAAATAAACTGTTCTCTTAGTGACAAAAACAAACATTTTGAGTCTGACACTTATTTTCCCAGTCATAAATATTTTACATTTACTAAACTAGAACATAAAGCTTATAAAAATAGCAGTTTGGAATATCTCAGATAGTGGAAAGTGAGTGTGGCAGAAAATTTAGTATATAAATTGATACAATCATGAACTGTTAATAATAATAAGTCTGGCTGATTTACGAAATTGGCAAATGAGTCTGGTAATATCTTCAAAATCGAAAAAATATAATATTTTTGCTTTTATTTTCCCGGGTTTGAAAATTTGTCATGTAATAGATTATATTATAATTTTACAGCTCTATTTTATAGCAGATCAAATACCGTTATTTTCAAACGCTTCTATGAAAAATTTCCGGAAATTTTTCTTTTGGTGGGTACCCTGAACGAAATTATACTGAAATTTTTTTTATGCATATGTTTTATATGTTGTTCTATGGCCAGCTTTGAAAATTTGATTTTAGTCTTTTTAATGTATGTCTGTCAAGTTTTGAAATTTGGATATTTTGGTGTAAAATTTTCTTACCCAATACCTACCACTGGTGCCTAAATTATTATCAGTAAATTTTTGCTCACTCACGCATATTTTAAGAAAAATATCAATCGTCTTCGACTCAGGATAAATTTCAAAATATTCGTAAGTTCGAAAAAAATTTCGGAATTAATTTAGGCACTGAAAATATAGGTCTCGCTGACAATTAAAATCACGAAGGCCTGCCAGACTCACAAGTAGTGTAAGGCCGAAGGTTCGGTTACGGTTTTGGCCAACTTCGGCTTAAAATAAGAGTTTCTACTACAGTTTCGGTTTCGGCGGAAAACTGGCCGAAACTGCAGCCAACTACGAAACTACTTTCGAAAGTTTACGTATCACACTTGGTTGTGTCCGGCACAATGGCGACTGTGCCGGGTGCCATTCCTACACAGTGCACGTACTTCTCTGCTTTGTTTCAAGTGAACATTCTTCAGTGCTCCTGGCCTAATTTATTCGTATAAAAGGAGCATTTTTTTAGGTGAAACGTTGAAAAAATATTATTTCTAGCCTACAACGTTAGACTGTTTACTTATGAATATTAATTTAATTATAAGTAACAAACATATTTAATTATCTGAATTTGTTTTTTTTTTTTAAATAAAAATTACATTATATATAATTCCCTTCATAATACTATTTTTTGTTACAACAAATCTAGAGACAGATGCAGAAATGATTGCTACTTTGTAATTCACTTATTTTTTTTTTTTTAGTTTCAAAAGTAATAAAAAAAAACAATGTCAATAAATTTATTAATGGCTTCTTTTGATCACATAAATAAATAGGTAATAAGTAAATGTAGCTAAAATTTATAATACGAGTTAATTAGTCTTAAACAAAGATATTGCAAATTTTAATAAGAGATTGCCTTAAAAAAAAATTCTTATTTCTGTTTCGGTTTCGACTAAGAAAGGAGCCGAAATTGGGTTTCGGTTTCGGTTATAAAACCGTATTTCGGTCGGACCTGACAAGCCAGGTAGTTAAACGAGGAGAGGAATAGTAATCGAACGTGCAGATTTTAGCGCGCCTGACGATCATTAGACAAGTCTGGCAAGGCTTTCGGGGTATTCCACATTAGCCAGATTGTATTTTAAGCTGTTATCATAATATACATTTTTCTAGTACTGCACTTGTAACAGGGATCCTTACTGGGCATTGCCAACTAAAAGGACACCTTAGTAAACTGAGAGTAGTAGAAAATAGTGAGTGAAGATTCTGTGAGGAGAAGGACGAAACCTTCATTTACATTCTAACTGAATGTGTAGCACTCCAGAATCCAAGGGCACTATACCTAGGAGCATATCAAATAGAAACTTGAAGCCACTCCAAATCCGACACTTCCTTGAGAAGATATAATTGAAAGGGTCGTTATAGGCATTGAGACATTTCCTTGCTGCATTAGCGACAGAAGGGAGCACAATAGATATTTTAGGTCGCAGTGTATTAACACCCCATTCCCAACATAACATAGCGAGAAAACTGCAAAATAATGAAATCCACAAATCCCAGTTCATATTTTGGACATCCAACTACTATTATTTTTAAAATTTTAAATTCTGACAAACTGTCAGTATATTTTTTAGTCATTAAGATTACATATACGTTAAAATTAGTTATTTTTGTTTAGAATCGATAAAAAATAACATTTTAATTTTATTTGGGCCACATTTAAAAAAGTAAATTTTAATCAAATTGTATGAAACTAATTTATTTACGAGTATTAAAATTAAAAACCTAAAAGTGGCGGTGGAGCTGAGGACAGAGCATTTGCCTTCCATGCGAATAGCCTGGGTTCGAATCTGGACTATATAGGGGCAAATTTTTTTTAATGTTTTTTATTTTATAAATTAATAAAATTTATAAATTATTTTAAAATGGCTTATTTTGTCTAAACCTAAAATATTTTTTTAAATTTGTAGATTTTCGTTAGTAGTTCGTAGAAAAAATATACTGCACAACTCGAGTGGATTGTCCATATCTACTCTTGTTGCGAAAATTAGGGAAATTTTTGTGATGAAAATTATTGTGATGAAAATTATTCAGTTTTTTCACTTATATATGATATTTTATTCATTTTCATAGATTCGCCAGAATTTTTTTACTTAACTTCAGTATACCTCTAGAACTATTATATTTTATATGACTCGGGTTAGGGCTTTAGCCCTCCCAGATCTGATGACATAACTTCGCCCATGCACTTAACTCAAAAAGTTTACTATTTTTAAAGACACCAGAACTAAATCCAGAATTAGAGACTACTAAAAGTGATGTCTAAAAAAAGAACGATAAATATTTGACAGGTATTTAGTCTCAAATTGGTGTGGGTTTCATGTCAATAATTGTTCAAGTAATTTATAAATTAATACAGTAAATAAAAACAGAAGATGACATTTTGCCAAATCTTATGCATGTAGTAAAATTTTTTGTAATACTCTAGAAAATGTAAAGAAAATTGTCAAAAATAGTTAAACAGATGAGTATTTAGGTGTGAAAATGTTTTCGGAATGTATAAAGAGGTTAAAAATCAGTAGCACACGGGAAAAAAATGAAAGCAAACTCAAGTTCATCTAGACAGTTTTCAACACCTTCTACATCAAAATATCGTATTGATAGGAACCGAAAAAATCAGTCTTTACACTAGGATATATGCAGTGACGTAGCCATGCGGGTTTTTAGGGGTCAGACAGAAACCCCCATGGAGGGCCAGACAGAAACTCCCATGGAGGGCCTTTGCGTCACTGTCTTATTGGCGCTGATCAATATCAACTATTTGTTAACCCCTCCTATAGTTCTCAGAAACCCCCCCTAAAAATGTTTGGCTATGCCACAGGATATACAGTGCTTCTCAAAAGTCCTCTTCCCCCCTCTTTTCTTTTGAACGGTGATACTTAGACTGATGAAATTTGGAGGGTTAAAATGAACTATTGTAAGCTTCTCTACTAGTGACAACAGGTGACGTAATAGGCATCGGTGACGTCACCAGGGAACTGAAACCAATAATATTAAATGGGGCCTTATTTTAACCATCAAAGACATCGTAAATCCAAAAAAAATAGTATGAATGAATAGGTATTCTAAATACCTTTCAAACGGGGTGTCACTTGATATAAGGTCCCATTTAATATTATTGGTTTCAGTTGCCTGGTGACGTCACCGATGCCTATTACGTCACCTGTTACCACTAGTAAAGAAGCTTACAATAGTTCATTTTCACTCTCCAAATTTCATCAATCTAAGTATCACCATTCAAAAGAAAAGAGGGGGGAGGGGACTTTTGAGAAGCACTGTATGTAAATTGACGTGATTTGTCAAATTTTCATACTATCATTGGAGAAGGTAATATTAAATGCTATTCGTTTTCAAATTGACACCTTTTAAATATATAAAGTAGTATATACAGTGTGGTTCTAAAGTCCCTCGCCCTAATTTATTTTTTGGAAGATAATTTTAAATTGGATCATAATATAGCAAGTGATACATCATTTGAAAGCTTGTTCCTTTCCAATGACATCAGTAAAAATAAAAATATATTGTCTTTTTACTCATAACTCATAATGAATCTTTTGCTTTAAATTTCAATACTATCAAATTTTTAAATCTTTGGCACTGTACTATTCTTGTTTAAAATCAGTTTTTTTATGGGTGCATATTTTAATTTCAAATTTCTAATTTTTACGGTTCAAAAAATAAAGGGGACACTCTATAAAGTAAGTAGTATATATAAAGTAAAATATCGATTTTTTTTTCACTCCCCACTACGCTTTTACATAACAATATGAATTAAAGCTTACATTTTTCACTTTTATCAAATTTCTTTATTATGATCCATTTTAGAAATTGTAGAAAATGATATCACAGGCAACTATTCTTTAAAGAATGTTTTCTTTAATCATTAAAAACAGAAATATAGTTTAAAATAGAAAAATTACCTCCTATAAAATACCCCCAGATTAGACCGGGTCGAAATAAGCCGTTTTTGTTTTAATAATATTGACGCATACTAATAGAAAGCTATTAAATTGATTCTATTAAAAATTGGATGTCCTAGGTCACATTTTGACTTACCGTATTTGGACCTAAAGGCCAGTAAAGGGCCTCAATTTATTTCCCAACATTCAATTTTCGCTACTAATAAAAATATTCTTTAAGTGCTTCTAAGTACTACAAAATATTAACTTAATCCAAAAAGAATGGATTTTATTGATTTTAGAATATTAATAGTTTAAACTTTTCCATTTTTCGAGATGTGAACGACCTCTGCTAAGAAATTTAGATGTTAAAAAGATAATAGGACCCAACTATATAGAGTTTTATTAAATTTCATTCATACTTTTAAAACAAAAGTGATATACACTATACACTAGACTGGCAACACTGTGCGGGAGTGATCCGAATGGTGAAATGTTTTAGTTGATTCTTGTGTAATTGGGCATGGCTTACTAGAGTCTGGAATATTCTGATGAATTTTTTTTAAATTCTGTGCG